>OZ005742.1:114145257-114660109 GCA_963930735.1 Dioctria linearis | reverse complement strand
AATTTAGTATGGACCTAACTTATTTGCTAAAGATATATGTACCAGTATACTACTCATAATAGGGCTTCAAACGGTTGTTGTGGACGACACCCTGCCGCTTGCCTATTTTTATGGTAGTGTTTGTTGGACTGGGTACATTGATTACCAGATATGGGCCAACCCAGATTTGAGACAGTTTGTGTTTGCGGCTTTCACTTTTGAGGAGGACTTTGTCTCCTAGGTGGAAAGTGAGAGACCGGACTGTTTTGTCGTAATATGCCTTTGAGCGTTGTTTGCTGGCTAAGAGATTTTTACGAGCCGTGGCATACGATTTTTGTAATCTGTATTTTAGCATATGGTAATAACTTTCGTGGTTATAAACCGGTTCAGGATCCCGTTTTAAATTAGTTGGGACATCCGCTGTGAAGCCGTAAAGGCAATCCATCGGGGTTAATTTAGTACCCTCGTGTACACTGTTATTGTACACGAATGCAGCGGTTCGTAGGAATTGATCCCATGTTTTAGGATTTTCATCTACGATTGTACGCAGATATTCGATTAATGGTCTATGGGCACGCTCTAGTGCTCCATTAGACTGTGGATGGTATGCGGAAGTCTGTAACTTCTTTACTTTTAGGAGTTTGCAGACCTTCTTGAATAGCTCACTCAGGAAATTAGTTCCCTGATCGGTGACTATTCTCTTTGGAATGCGATAACGCGTGACAATCTCATTGAAAAAGATTTGCGCCACCGATACTGCTTCTCCATTAGGTATGGCATACCAATCGACGAATTTGGTAAGGTTATCTTGAAAAGTTAAGATATATTTATTACCTGATATGGTCTCTTCTAGTGGACGTACTATATCGAGGTAAACCTTGTCGAAAGGTTGTTCTGCGATGTCCGTTATTACCATGGGCATCTTGAATTGTGGAGATGCTATCATTGTTTGGCACTTAGGGCATTTTTTTATGTGCTTTTTTATATCGCTAAGCATGTGTCTCCACCAATACTTGCGTCTAATTCTTTTATAAGTCTTAATGACACCCTGATGGCCACCGAAAGGAGAGTCGTGATAATCCTTTAGGATTGTTTGAACTTCCTTGGGGCTCGTGATTATCTCAGGTGCCTTGACTGGACTTATTTCTTGTTCAAGCGTAGCAGGGAGTTGTATTTCCGCCTCTGGCGGTTCATTTTCTTTATCTTCCGCTGCCGCGGGCTGTGTTTCAGCGCTGGGGCTCGTATTGGTTTCTTGGGCTCTCTGTCTTTGAGCTCTGGTCACGGTGAAGCAATGAGCGGGTTTCTTTGTTTTCCTTTTATTTGGGGGATTATTTTCCTCCACATCAGAGTCCATTGTGTGGTGGACTTGGGCTTGTACCGTTAAGGTATTGCCTGTATAGTCTTCGTTTAATACTTGTGGAATGCGGCTTAATGCATCCGCATTGATATTATACTTCCCTGGTTTGTATTCGATGGTGTAATCGAACTCTGACAATTTGTGGTGAAATCTCACCAAACGGGAAGTTGGGTCTTTAACATTAAAGACTCCTTTGAGAGGCTTGTGGTCAGTGTAGACCGTGAATTTCCTGCCTTGGAGGTAGCATCGGAAATTTCTAGTTGCCCAGACTATAGCCAATAACTCCTTTTCAATAGTGGAGTAGTTTTTCTCGGCTTTGTTTAGCGTTCGGCTTGCATAGGCGATAGGCTGGTCTTTTCCCACTTCTCCTTGGGAAAGCACAGCGCCTAATGCTTCGTTGCTGGCGTCCGTTGTAAGATTGAATGGTTTAGAAAAATCTGGATAGATTAAGAGTGGTGGGGGAAATTAGGGCATGTTTAATGCTTTGGAATGCTTCTTGGCATTTCTCGGTCCAAGTGAATTTTACGTCCTTGCGGAGTAAATTCGTAATTGGACGAACGATTTTTGAGAAGTCCGGAATGAACTTCCTATAGTAATTGGCAAGTCCTAAAAAGGACTGAACTTACCGTACTGTTCTAGGAACAGGGAATGTTTGGACGCAGGCCGTTTTGCTGGGGTCTGACGATGCACCTTCGCTAGAGCATTTGTGCCCTAGGTAAACAACTTCTCTTCTCAAGAACTGGCACTTCTCTGGCTGCAGTTTGAGGTTGTTTTCTCTCAATTTGTTGAAGACTTTGCGAAGCTTATCATTGTGGTCATTTAGGTTCTTACCATAAATGACGATGTCGTCAAGATAAACGAAACATTCGAGGCCTTGTAGGCCTGTCAGAACGAAGTTCATGAGGCGTTGGAATGTAGCGGGAGCTTCTTTGAGTCCGAATGGCATACGCTTAAATTCGTAGTGCCCGTATTTAGTGCTAAAAGCGGTCTTATGTCGATCTTTTTTGTCGACTAAGACTTGGTGATAGCCGTTGGCCAAATCGAGAGTGGTAAAGTACCTGGCATGACCTAGTTGGTCAAGAATATCCTCGATTCGCGATAGCGGAAAAGCGTCGCCAATTGTCTTTTCGTTCAATTTGCGAAAATCGACAACGACGCGCCACCTTTTTTCACCATCGGGTCCCGCCTTTTTGGGGACTACTAATAAGGGTGAATTCCAAGGGCTTTTGCTAGTTTGGACTATCCCGTTGTCTAGCATTTCTCTTAATTGCTCGTTGATTACTTGTCTCTGGGTCTCTGGTAATCGATAGGCTTTTTGGTTTATTGGGGCCTGATCTTGTATTAATGGAATGTTATGGGTGATAGCGTTTGTATATGTAAGCTTATCACCTTTAAGGTAAAAGATACCATTGTACTCATAACAGAGTTCGGATATCGAAGCTTTTTCTTCCGAATTTAGATTTGGGTCTAGGCTGAGCTCTTGGTCTAGCCTGTTGACTCGCGGAGTATGTGTGGGATCTTCCTGATCCGGAAATAAGTATCTTACGTGTTGTAAGATAGCTGTGTTTTCCGAAAAGCTTACGTTTCTTTTCTCACTTTGTGTAGCTGTGTACTTACTATCTGGTTAATTTACATTACTAGATGGCAGGGAATGGGCTTCCTGCAGTTTTAATGGTGGAGTACCATGTTTTATGGGTACTTTTGATTGGTCCGAGTACTCGCACGCATTCGTATTTTGGCTTATGGGCCTTGAAGAATTGGTTTTCTTAATACTATTTGACGGTGGAGCCAACTTTGCCTTCAATGAGGTCTTACGGATCTCGCACGCGTCTTTTATCGGGCTCATTGGCCACTTTTTATTCTTAATACTAATCTTATTAAGTGGTGGAGTCGACTTTGCCTTTAAATAGGTCTTACTGAGCTCGCACGCACGGTTGATGGGGTTCTTGGGCCAAGGTGGTTCCTTAACACTAATGTTAGTAAGTGGTGGAGTCAACTTTGCCTTTAAATAGGTCTTACTGAGCTCACACGCACGGTTGATGGGGTTCTTGGGCCGAGGTGGTTCCTTAACACTAATGTTAGTAAGTGGTGGAGTCAACTTTGCCTTTAAATAGGTCTTACTGAGCTCACACGCACCTGTCGTTGGGCTTCTTGTCCTTGTAGTTATCTTACATCTAGGTATATTGGGTGGAGGAGTCAGCTGCATCTTGCTTGTCGGCTTCTGGAGCTCGCTCGAATCTTTAATTTGGCTATGGGGCCATGTAAAATTTTTGTAACTTATTTTCTTGGACGGTGGAGTCATTTTTGCCTCTACTCGGGTCTTATTGAGCTCGCACGCGTCTTGTATGGGGCTCTTGGGCCTCGTTAGTAACTTATATCTAGGAGGTATTTTTGAGGAGGAAGTCTTGTTTGACTTCTGCTCCGCCTTGGGAAGCTCACTGATGTTCGTGTTACTCGCTTGCGATTTATTCGGCTTGAGAGCGTGCTGTGTATCAGTGGCTTCTCCTATTGGGATGACGGCGTAGTCATGTATAGGGAGCAGTTGTAACAATAAACTGTTGATGACTACTTGGAAATTGTTAATGTTGAGTATGGCAACTAGCACTGTTTCTTTCCAGTAGGGAGTAAACTGTTGGCCAGGAAGACTCCATCGCCTATCTCTTTCGATAGACAGAGCATTTCTTCCTTCACTTGAAACGGGACTGTGGTGATCATTTGGGACCCAGCAGGTATGCATATTGGTTCCTATAAGGTAACCAGATGCTGCCTCATTTCGCAGGTTTCTTGATCACCCAGACAGCTCTTTTCGCATTCCGTCGGCTCTTGTTGAACCTGGCAGCCAGCATTACTCTTTTGAGATGCCTTGGAGACACTGCATGTAGATAGCTTAACCTGTTTAGGTTCCATCTTTTCTGCAAGTGACCTCACTTCGACTGCTTTTCTGGAATACAGCTTGTCCGTTTTGCATGACAAGGGCACAGTAAACTCTTCGGGATTTGTTTCCGTACAAGGAAACTTGAGTGCTTTTTTTGGGCCTTCAACATTACAATTGTTTGATAGGAAATCGTTTCCTAATAGGCCGTCATCGGAAAGACCTGGCAGGTTTTGTACCACCTGAAACTTGCAGGGAATCTTATTTTTAAAATTGAAGTTGCCCTTGCAATTTCCCAATGTCTTTCCGGTTCCAAAAGGGGTCTGTAAAGTGCATGCCTCATTGGAATTAATTATTTTGAGGTCTTTAATTGCTCTTTTCTTAATTATACTAACCTCAGCGCCAGTGTCCACTACTAGTTTTGTATGGCCGTTAAGGCTTATGTCCAGTGGAAGTTTCACTGTAGGGACACCATTCGGGCTCTGGAGGTGACCCTTTTGATTTGCGTTGTGGGTTTAAAGTCGAGCCGGGGTGTTTTGGGTCGACTGCATGTCGTTTCCCTGACTCCGGGCTTCCCATTTTTTCTTTTGGCGGCAATCTTCGTCTGCGTGCATTTGAGTCTTATGTTGAAGACTTGAGGACTTTTTGTGTTGTGTTGCTCTTGTGTAGATCTATTGGGGATGCGTGGAGGAACAATTTGTTGCGTCTGTTGTGTTTTTCTGCAATCACGGACGTCATGTCCATAGATTTTGCAGTTTGAGCAGAAAGGGGTGTTCTTGCGCTTAAGGCAATCTGAATACTTATGACCCTTTCGCTGGCAGAAATTACACGTGATGTTACGGACCAGTGCATCTGTATCCGAGTTTCTGGCATCAGTGTTTGTAAATGGCCTTTGCCGTGACTGTGATGAACCTGGATTATTCACATTGCGTGAAAACTGATTTGGGTTTGGAGCTCGAGGTGATGCGAACATAGGTGTAGATGGCATTTGATAGTAAGGAGCTCTGTAGTAAGCTCTCACTCGTAAATCTTGGTCAACTGGAGCCATTGGAGGAGCTTGTACCAGAGGAGTCTGGACGAATGTAGCACTTTGTTGTAGTTTCTCCATGTCCAGGGCCTTTTGAATTAATGCTTCTAAATCACCTTCTCCCTGCGTGAGCAAATATTGACACAGGTGTGGGTTAGTTACTCCACTTTTCAAAGCGTTCTTGGCAAAATCCATCAGCTGTGTTTTCACAGCAGGGACTGCCTCAGCTCCATACTTCTGTGTCGCTGCCTCGTTGCAAGTCGTCAACAACTGTTTCAATCTTGTAATGAACACAGTGAGAGATTCTAACGGGTTTTGCCTAGTAGTGATTAACTTATTCACTAACTCTTGGTATGTCTCACGGGGAAGGTATGTTCTATTTAGACGTTCCTCTACTTCACTAAATGAAGCAGGGACGTCTGAAGCGAATAATTGGTACGCGTCACCTCTGAGTCTTGTGGGAAGGACCTGAATGAAAGCCACTTTTTCTTCATTATTTAGGCACTGCATAGTTTGTTTGCAGCAGCCAATGAAGGTTTGTAGCTCTCGTCCCAATTGTGGGGTACTTTCACCCGAAAATAAGGGGACAAGTTGAGCTGTTAGCTTAGCTACCTTAGCGTAGTCCACCATTGTGTTTAGTCTATTGACTGGAAATTTAAATTTGGGTGGACTAACTGGGCTTGTTTCTGGGCTGATTTCCGTTAAGGATTCTTCAAGCCAATCTACATATTAGCAGGTCTTCGGGAGTTGGTTCAGCTGCTTCACCGTCACTGTCACTATCACTATCACTGTCACTTAACCTAACACTCTTACTCTTTTCTAGATCTAAACTGAGTGAGCGTCGAGATTCGGAAAACTGTTCTAGTTCCTCTCGGAACTTTATTGTTTTTTCCTTTAAGGTATTTAACTTGGCGAGTCTGGTCTCACGCTCTGTTTTTAATTTGTGATCTAAAGCGTCACAATGGGTAATCGTCAGTTTATCCGATTCCCGCGCTCTCTCGTATAATTTATTTAAAAATTTAGCTAAACTTACTTGACTATTCAGACCTGGCAGAACGGTTCCGCTTCGGAGTCGAGGTCCTGTTGGGCAAGTTTCGGCAGCAGATGCTGTGCCTTCACCCGGTTGCTGTGCTTTTGCACCGGGGGCTGATCCCGCGTCGGTTAAATATGGAGAATTTCCCCTCGCTGCTGTTTCTGTTTCCTGCTGAGGTAGAGCAGGATTGTCGGCTGGCATATGATGCGTTGTTTGGTGAAAGGGGGGCTCCTTGCCTGCTTAAGTCCCTTTGCTGTAATTGAGAGGGGGGTTTCTTTAACCGCCTTCGACTTCCCTCTGAATCCTTTGTCGGTTGATTTCGGTTGGTTTTGCAGCTGGTGGGGCCTTTGGGCCGTCTTAACTTCCCCTGGATCTAGTTGAAAAGGGGGCTTATGAGCCGTCTTCGATTTCCTCTTCAACTCAGGATCGTTGACTGCTAGCGTTTTATAGATGAGCGCTGGCTGCTAAAAGTTCAGGCTGCTTATCGGGCTGTGTCCTGGCTGCTCAGTATTCGTCCTTTTGGGGGAGTTTGAAATATTTTCCACTTCCTTCTTTGGACTGTTCACTTTTATCCCTCGGTGGTGCTTTTGCACTAAGTGGGGTGAACGCTTGCCCGCCTGGAGCAGAGGCGCCTAGAGATGGTATCTACCCGAGTGTTGGGGGTGACTTGGCCTGAGTGGCTTCGTCAAGGGAACCCCTTAGGTTCGCAGGATAGCGGATTTTAAAGCTCTTATGCCTTTCTATTTTGACTTTTAGAAAGCAGGCTTCCACTATCCTACCGGCTGCGCCAATTTTGTTATATATATTCGGGGGTAATCAAGATCACTTACCAGTGACGGGGCAATAATATCCAAACACTATATATTTTCGGGACTCTGCGTCGACAGGTCACTCTTCACCTTCGGACTACCGCCTACTATACGTTCGACACTTTCACCTTGATTATTCGCTGTCAGATTTAAGGGGTATACACAAATAAACCACGACACTTTACTCCGTGCAATCGTAGCTTTATTTCTCTTTTTTGCTACACCTGAAATTGCCACTAATCTGTTAATACACAGCTAACTTTTTTAACAAACGAGACAGTTACACTTTATTATACTACAATCTCTTTTAATTCTTTATACTGATAACCTTTCTAATAGTTTGCCAAAAACGACCAAACCTTTTTCTTCTATTTTTCAGACCGGGAAATTCATTCGCGAGGCGACCGTACTGCTATCCAAAAATCAACTCGAAATCCTAAAACCGACTGTCTCGAGACTTAGATTTTTCAATCGTAAGTCTCTTCGTTCAGGATAGGAAAATGCTTAATTAGCATTCCTATCCTGAGAAAATTTTTTTACGCTGGGCATGTTTAAACATGCCCAGAATTATCGCGACGAACGATGGTTGAAATTGAAATTTGATATTTTCATAAATATCAACCATCGTCTTGCTGCCGTGCATACATTGTTGCGATCACAATGTATGCAGCTCGCGACAATTTGCTGATAAGAGCTTTTTTCGGTGAAGACTCGATCGTTTCAGTCTTCACCGACGTAAAATTTTCATGCGCCCGATATGTATGTATGTATATATGTACATACATATAGCATATATGACAAATCTTACTGAAGGTAAGATTTATCGTGGGGCTATTTTTCTATAGAAACGACTTGGGTTGATATTAAACACTTTTGTTTGTCCCAAGTCATTTTGTGGGAAATACTTTTTGTTTTTAATAAAGGAATGTGGAGAAATTGCTGATCGCAATTTCTTCGACTTATAGATAGATAAGCTAACCAAGTTTTAAGCATGGTTAGCTTCTACATATTATGCATGAGTGATAATTTATTAATTATATATATCTTTTTTAACCTCTTTTTAGGTATATTGTATTGTATATACAACACCGCTAATAAAAGAAAACAGCAAAACCAAGGCATGCTGGTAGTTCCGGCTAAGGACGCTAGGGAACCTTACTCAAGAAATGGAGTTTACGCCCGAACAAATGTCGCTAATATCTCGAAAACCAAAGCCCGTAGAGAATTTCTGATGAAAATTTCATTCCCCCTCCCACCCCACACCGCCTAGAATCCATAGCCATGAACAAAAATAACTGGAATTATTAATACGCTAATATCTCGAAAACCAAAGCCCTGTTAAGAACTCAGAAATAGGATGGTAAAAGAAAAACGGTTTTAATTTCTAGTAGACTTTTTTATTCTGCGTCTAGAACTCAACTCCTTAATTTTATATTTTTACTCTGCTCCATCGTCAAATCGACCTCAAAAATTATTTGTTTTGTCATTTCAACAACTTTCAAACACTTCCGATTAGCAAATTAACTGAACCAATTACTTAATTAATCGATCGCTTAAACTCAATTTACTGCAGTACGGAAATGTGTAAAAGTTATTGAGTAAGCAAAACAATGACGATAATTTATGGCGCTTGCTTGGGTTGTTGGATTGTTGTGAAGTCTGAAACCTACATTGATCTCATATTAGACTTCACAACATTTCTTCCCCCTTCGCAAGATTGTTTATATTTTTTTTTTTATTAAAGATTGATTATATTACTCTTTTTTTTTATTAAAGAATTTTATCAAAATATCAAAACATTTATCCATTTTATCTTAATAATGTCTTACGACTAAAAAGATAGATTGCTAAGTATAATAAAATTAATTATATGGAAACGATACAATAAAGGTTTTACTATCATCGACAAAAAATGCAAATAGGAAAAAAAAATCAAAAATCTAAGAAAGGCAGAAAAATTAGGATTGAAGACTTACTTTCATACAATACATAATTTTACATATTTGTAGTTTTCTAATAATGATATTTTTTATCGAGTTTTATTCTCTTATATCTCTAGTTTTTTAATTGACAATTAGGTTTTTTTTATATAAAACTTTACATTATCCTCCCGCGATATATTTATTAATGACCTCCGTTTAAGCTACATTTCAAGGTTGCATTAAAATACTTAGTCATAACATTTATACTAATTACATTTCGCCAATTAAAGATATTATATATCCATATGATATATTCGAATTTTAAGAAAGAACGTTATAAATCTGTATTTATATATATACTGTTTTTTTTTTTTTAGCTTGATAATGGGTGGAAATTATTTACCAGATAAAAATATTTGCAGTGTCGCAAAAAAAAACTCAGATCAGAGAAAAGCACAGCTCTTAATATATAATTTAAAACTGCATGGATAAGTACTACATAATGATGATTTTTTTTATTTTTATTTTTTTCAAATTTTAATGCTGAATGATTTATTAAATCTGCGTTCTAATGGCGTGATATCTCTAGTTTTCTTTCCGGTATCTTCTTTGAGAACCTTTGGGGTTTTAATAAGGTTTTGTGGTAAAGGTGGCGGTATTGGAATGATTGGATTAAGTGCAGAAGTGTCCACTTTTAATTTCGAACTTTATGCAGAATTTTTCGGGGTTCTAAGGGTTCTGGGTTGGCATTTGCGCGTTTGGAATCCTTATTTGTACTAGGTGGGCTAGTTTGAAAACGTGGCTGTCTTCGAAAGAAACATATAAAAACAATTATTACTATTACACCTAGTAATATTAGGACACCACTGTTTATGTGAGTTTGAGTGTTATTGAGTTCGGCATCCCTACGTCTTTCTATTTGAGACAGTTCTGCTTCGAAATCTTCTAAAGTCTTGCTGTTCGCTCTTAAGACGTTGTCATAACTGTTGTTGCGTCTTAAGCAATGGTGCGGTCATATTTTGTTTGGTTATAAGCTTGTTAGAGAACAGCTTGTTGTCGAGAATTTTTTGAAGAAGTTTTGAATTCTCAATAGGTATTGGTTCCGGCTGATGAAAGGGTAAGGTAATTTCCTCATTACCTTCATAAGGGATTTCAACAGTTCCTAGGGTATATTTGCAATTTTGATTTAATAGTAATATTCCGGTGCCATTAATTCCCTTATGTGAGGAAAGTGCGGACTTTGAAAACTGAACAACCAAGCATTCCTGCACACTAGCTTTACCAGAAATTCCAGGGATCTTTCTATGATTCTGTAACCGCATGATTTGGGTACTTGTGGAGCGTTATGTAACAAATTGAAAAGACAATTTTCGCGTTCGGCACCAATAGACTTAACTTGCCTTTGGGCGCATATGTGTACGGTGGGGTATAGTTTAGAATTGCATTTAATACAGCCTTCACGAAACTCCTCATTAGTTAGTGCGATGAGATGTGTTTCCTGTGTTCCATTTAAAAGAAAACTCGTTTCTAAATCTATAATTGCGTTATGTTCCAGGATGCGTGTTGGTAGTAAATGCACTTTATTTAGAATATATTCTTCTTCTTCTAAAAGGGGGAGCTTAATACGTATGAGCATGTCTCTATTATGCTGAACGAAATATACTTCAAGCAAGTGAAAATCAGTGACGCTCAGATGGGAACCCTTAGTAATTTCTGCATACGCCTCAAGTAATTTCCTAGGAGAAATAATTAGAGGGTGCAGGCGATGTTGCTGTAATGAGTTAATGATGGTAAAGTATTCCGTAATATGGTTATTGACAGATTGTAGAGCAGTTAAAATATATATGAATAACTGATTAAGATCTGCCTGTAACTGTACTGCGCGTAAATCGAAATTAGTTTTGTTTAATTCGCTAATTAGTTTCTCTGAAAAGTCACTCATCTTTATTTCTATTTGTTCTTGGTAATTAGACAAATTATGTAGCTGCTTACTATAGGTGTCGAAACTAGTTTTCATTACTGTTACCTGTTTCTGCATTAAATGAAGTGAATCTTTGTCGTGGTCTTTGCAACCTTGAGTATACGTCTTTTGCGTCTTCACTTTCCATGGTCCCAAATAAATATTTTGAAATTTTTCCAACTGCATCAAATAGTTCCCTCTTTTCACGCACGCTTTGGAGATAAAAACCTATACTTTCTAGTTGGGCTCTTATTTTGGATGTAATATGTTTTATTTCGTCGTACCAATGAAGGCAATAATTGGTTATTGTGGTTCCTCGCAATTTATTACGAACGCCAGGGTATCGTCTTCGTTCACGAATGGTATTTTTGTAAACATATTCCAATTGGACTGGTAAACAAAACTGGGACTTATTGGCTCAAAGAGGATCCCAGATGGATTGAGCCGGTTGATTGTGACCTGGCCACCAGTTGTCAATGCTTATACGGCTATGATGAGCACCACTAATGCACACATAATTCCTATATAGGGGAGAATTTATTCAAAATACGAAGACTTTTAAATTATTATATATATATAGATTTTTAAGTTATTATATAGAGTAAGTTATAAAAAGAATTAATAAGAAAAAGGGATAGTTAAAACTTTTTAAGTCTGTTGTTGTGTACTCTTTTAAGTGTTCTACCTATGTGAATAGTGCAGTTTACATCGCTGTCTACTCGTTTCACCTCAAATGGTCCTGTCCATATTGGGGAACGTTTGTGCTTCTTCGCGGCATTCCGCAATAACACTTTATCTCCTATGTGAAATCTTTCTACTCTTAAGCTCTGATCGTAATATTTCTTCCCTTTTACTGGAAATTAGATTTTCTTTTGCTTTTCGATGGATTCTTTGCATTTTACATTTAATGTATTCGTAATAGTCATCGAAATTATAAACAGGCTCTGGATCTTTATTTAAATTGGTTGGTAAAGGATTTTGAAATCCGTATAGAGCAAAAATAGGGGTATATTTACTGCTCGTATGTAACGAATGGTTATGAGCATAGGCAGCTTCTGGCAACCAATCATCCCAACTAGAGGGGCTGTCATCTACCACGATTCGTAAATATTCCACTAGAGGCCTATGAGCCCTCTCTAGAGATCCATTGGACTGAGGATGGTAAGCCGTCGTTTGTAGTTTCTTTATTCTCAGTAATTTGCACACTCGTCTAAAAAGATTACTTGTGAAGTTTGTCCCTTGGTCAGTAATCAGCTTCTTGGGAATTATACAATATTTGAGTATAATGTTTTTATAAAAACAGTTAGCAACCGTTGTGGCTTCGCTGTCAGCCAGAGGGAAACAATCTAGCATTTTTGTTAAATCATCGCGGAAAGTTAAAATATACTTATTCCCTTGGTGAGTGGTGGGAAGCGGTCCAACAATATCCAGATACACCTTATCAAAGGGTTTTTCGGCCGTGTTACTGATCACCATCGGCATCCTGGTGGACTTGCCCGTTTTATTCTGCTGACACTTAATGCACTTTTTAATATGTGTATTTATATCCTTTAGCATATTTTTCCACTTGTAAAAAGCCCGCAACCTTTTATAGGTTTTGTACACTCCAATGTGCCCTCCTAATGGTGAATCATGGTATTGCTCCAGCACCATTTCAATTTCCTCTGGTTTTGACAGAGTTTTGGCCTTCTGATTGTTGGCTGACTCATCGGACGCAATTGATTCTGTATCGGAGTCAGGTAAGCAAATATTACTGGGCATTGAAACGTCTATACCGTTGTCCAGTTGACTTTTGGCAGGAAGAGTTTCTGTTCCCTGTGATTTCAAACATTCCTCTGCTTCTAATAGTTTGGGATAGGCAGAGTTTTTCCGTAATTCTTCTCTTGAACTCTTTTGACTAATAGTTGGCTGGAGAATTTCATCAGACTTTTGGGTAAGATTTTCTTTCGTTTACAGCTTTTGGAATTCGACTTAGCGTGTCGGCATTTACATTGTACTTACCAGGCTTATACTCAATTTGGTAGTCAAAGCCTGATAATTTATGATGGAATCTTACAAGACGCGAAGTAGGATCTTTCAAGTTGAATGTTCCCTTCAGAGGTTTATGATCTGTGTATACGGTAAATTTTCTTCCGTAGAGATAACATCGAAAATTGCGTGACGCCCATACAATTGTCAGCAGTTCCTTTTCAGTAGTTGAATAATTTCTTTCTGCTTTGTTAAGGGAACTGCTCCCAGTGCTTCTCCACTTGCATCCGTTGTTAATATAAATGGTTCCGAAAAGTCAGGATATTTTAGTAAGGGGGGAGTAGTTAGTGCCAATTTAAGTTGCTTGAAAGCTTCCTCGTATTGCATTGTCCACTTAAACTTAAAAGTTTTTCTTAAAAGCTTGTTAAGAGGTTCCGATATTTGTGAAAAATGTGGAATAAACTTTCTATAATAATTCGCAAGCCCTAAAAATGATTGCAGCTGCCGAATTGTTCGTGGAATAGGAAAGTTTTGTACACATTCTATTTTTGTTGGATCGGGATGTACTCCTTCCGAAGTACAAATATGGCTGAGGTATGCAACTTCTTTCCTTAAGAATTGGCATTTTTCGGGTTGGAGTTTTAGGTTATTGTTTCGTAACCTAATGAGAACATTCAGGAGTTTGTCGTTGTGATCTTCTAGATTTTTGCCATATATTACTATGTCATCTAGATAGACAAAGCATTGGAGGCCTTGTAATCCCGTCAAAACATAATTCATAAGCCTTTGAAATGTTGCGGGTGCTCCAGTTAATCCAAAAGGCATGCTTTTAAATTCATAATGACCTAAATTTGTGCTAAATGCTGTTTTTGCCCGATCTTCTGGGGATACCGATATTTGGTGATATCCACTAGCTAAGTCTAATGTAGTGAAGTAGCGCGCATGTCCCAGCTGGTCTAGAATATCCTCAATGCGTGGTAATGGGAATGCATCACCTATTGTTATTGCATTGAGTTTTCTAAAATCTACCACAATGCGCCATCGCTTTTCACCTTCGGGGCTAGGCTTTTTAGGGACAACCAATAGTGGAGAGTTCCATGGACTCTTGCTTTCTATTATTAGGTCATTTCGTAACATTTCCCGTACTTGCTCATGAATTATTGCTTTGTGAGCGTCGGGTAATCGATACATTCTCTGATTTATTGGACTATGTTCTTGCTTAATGGGGATTGAGTGAGTTATAGCCGTTGTATGAGATAGTTTATCTCCTGGCAAGTGGAAAACATCATTAAAATCCTTGCAAATGTTTCTAATGGTATTACGCTCCTTCTCATTTAAGTAATCTGCTAGTCGAATTTGTGATTCCAGAGCTTTCAATCTATCGTTTAATTTTACATACGTTTGGCTTGATATACTGTTTACGCATCTTTCTTTCAACAGGGTTCTTGGAATCCCTTTGTTTTCTACCGCTTTAGGGATAGATTTTCAATGAATATCTGTTAGTTTAGTAACAATATAATCGCGAGTGAGTCTGAGATTTATTTTAAAAGGTTTCAAGATTTGTTCTTTTTCATTAACGTTTAAAATTGCTATGGTTAGTTCATTATTGACGGGTTTTACTAGAGAGTTAGCTAAAAAGACTCCTGCACATATTTCTTGTGACATACACAGCATTTCTTCGTTTACATTACATTTTACCTTAATAAGTTTTTCAGTGCGACCTGGAATGATAATGTCTTCTGAAGTATAAATTGCATGTAATGCTGGAACGGAAGATGAGTTATTTGATGTCTCTTTAGCGCGGATATTTTTTTGGTTGGACTTTGGAGTTTCATTATAGGGCTTAAGGTTAATACTAGAGTATTTAGTCGCGTCTAGGCTACCTTTTTGTACTCTAAAGTCGGGCTTGACAGAATTGAAAGATTTTTTCTGTACCCTGACACTTTTGTTGTACTTGCTTCGTGAACACTCAGAGACTTTAGTTGTTAGGGCTGGTGAGCTGAGAGGAATAACATATTCTTTTTCATTTGGATTTGTTGGTGGGAATCTTACTAGTTGATTTGGGCCTTCGATATTGCAGTGACGAGAGAGAAAATCATACCCTAATATTTCATCATTATCAATAGTGGGTAAATCTTTTACTATGTGGAATTCGCATTCTTTTTCGGAGGTTAAATTAATAATTCCAGAAGAGGTTCCACGGGTTTTTCCATTACCGAAAACTGTACTTATAGTCGTAATTTTAGTTGAGTTAATGGGTATATTTGGTTTTAATGATTTTTCTTTGAGAAGACTAATCTCGGCGCCAGTATCCAACAGTAAATTTGCTTTTCCATTCTTAGCTATATTTAAAGGTAGGTTAGCAGAACACTTATTTAATAAACTACTATGTGATTGTTGTGCTGCTTTTTGTGGGAGAACGGTTTTATTGGGCTGACACTTAGACTGTTTTGTTGGGTCGAGGTGACAGCCCCGTCCTAGTTTTCCTGTAAATTAATATTTTCAGATGATTGAGTGGAACGTGCATCCCATCGGTGTTTGGCTCTACATTCTTCTATATAGTGGCCATTGCGTTGGCAAAACTCACATTTTTTCCTTACAATTAGTACAAAAGGGAGTAGATTTTCGTAATCTGCAATCAACGTAAGAGTGATTAGGCCGATTGCAGAAACCACATTTATTTTGAAAAGATTTATTAGTTATATGATGATACTGCGTGTGTTTAGGTACATTGTTATTATTATTAGATTGCCCGTAACCTGTATGTGGAACCTGTTTAGGTATTGGTTGGGGGTTTTGGGTAAATAAGACAGATTGCGGTGTAATCATATTATTCAAATAAGGAAATTGAGAAAGATTTTGATTACCAGAGCTCTGATTTAAATGAGATGTATGCGAGTCTGGCTGTATGTTTTGGTGTGCCACCAACATGTGAAGCTCCGATTCTTCCAATTTCTCTGCCTTTTCGATTACCTTTTCAAGAAACTGTTCTGCATCATTTAAAAGAAAGGATCGGTGATGTGGATTAAGTATCCCAGATTTAAAGGTAAAGACCGCAGTCTCTTACAAATCTGAGTTAATAGCTTCAATACCTGAACTATGCCTTTTGCTGACAAGAGCCTTACACCCTTTTAAAAGTTGTGTCACTCTTCTACCGTAGGAAAATAGCGATTCACCAGGGAATTGCCTAGTATTTCTTAATTCATTTAATTGGACGTTATATGGCTTTGTGTTAACCAATTTAGTGGGAAAAATTGTTTTTAATTCATCTAACGTTTTGTATTCGACACCGTCTAAGACTAATGCAGCTCTTCCTCTGAACTTAGTTGGTATTAATTGTAAAAAGAGCTTCCGCTCTCCCTCTTTAGTGAGGCACAAGTTTACATGTTCACAGCACTTAATAAAAATCTCCACCTCATTTGCTAAATTTGGACCTAACTCTGCTTCTAGTAATGGTAAATTATTAATTACTATTTGGCTAATAAATGCCATGTCATTATTTTGCATGCTTACTTTCTTAATTATATTATTTCTAGCAGATTTAAAATTCAGTTGGTTCTGCTCACCGTTTGTTCCTTTGTCTCCTACTGAGTATGACCTTCTTCTTAAATAGCAATCTTAATTGTCGAATATACAGTGAATCTTCCTCTTCTGTTGGCAGATGTACTTCTTCTTCTCTGTTAATCACGCTATCACTCGTTGAATCGCTGTCTGTGCTATTGGCGCTACTCCAGATTGGGCTGGTATTGTCTAGACTGAAAGAATTTATCCTTTCCTCAAAGCGGCTGCTACTTGCTAGTATACTCCTCTCAATTGGGGTAGAGCAATTCTCAACATTCGACTGCTCTTCTGACATTAAAATTTGCAGATTTCAGATAACAGTATTCCACTTCAACTTCTTGAAATTTATTTTATTTATTTATTTCACTGTCAATGCCAAATATGCTAAAACTTCAATTGTTTCGCACTTGTTAATTATTTGGGGCTACGAATTTCACTGTTTTCTGCAGCAGTCACTACAATTTTTTTTTGTATGTACTCAGTAATAAAACAAAATCACCACACAGATTCGCATAATTCAACGAAAACAAAACTTCACCGGCTGCGCCAAAAATGTTAAGAACTCAGAAATAGGATGGTAAAAGAAAAACGGCTTTAATTTCTAGTAGACTTTTTTATTCTGCGTCTAGAACTCAACTCCTTAATTTTATATTTTTACTCTGCTCCATCGTCAAATCGACCTCAAAAATTATTTGTTTTGTCCTTTCAACAACTTTCAAACACTTCAGATTAGCAAATTAACTGACCCAGTTACTTAATTAATCGATCGCCTAAACTCAATTTACTGCAGTACGGAAATGTGTAAAAGTTATTGAGTAAGCAAAACAATGACGATAATTTATGGCGCTTGCTTGGGTTGTTGGATTGTTGTGAAGTCTGAAACCTACATTGATCTCATATTAGACTTGACAACAGCCCGTAGAGGATTTCTGATGATAATTTCATTACCCCCCTCCTTATCCCCCCGACCAACCCTTCATCTAGAATCCATTGGCATGAACAAAAATTTCGTACTATTAACTTTAATTATTACTAATATTAATTCAAAACCAAAACCCTACATTTAGGCGCTCAAGAAAAATCATAATAAAAAAGCCTACATTTAGGTGCACCACATATCTATCTAAGAAAACCGTAGTACCGGAGCATGCTGGTAGTACCGGTTAATCCCGCTATGGCGCAGCCAAGATTCAATGGTGCATCCAAGACATAAACCAGTACAGTCAAGACACAATGGTGCATCCAAGACGCGAACCAACATTTAGTATGGACTCAAACAACCTAGCGACGGTGACGCCATCTGTGGCGAAATCTTGGAAGCTAAAACGGTGGTCCAGAACCACCAAAATATATGGAATTTTCCGGGTAATTTTTGTATGGAAAAAGTGATCCAGGATCGGCATAGCGTAACTACTCAGCAAGTTATTAAAACCGCATATATGCCTACAAAATCGTTCAGTGAGCTACGTACGGAAATGCTGGAGTGTAAACAAGGACCTGGAGAGGACATTCGAGAATGCGCTGACAGAATGAAAGAGCTCCTGGACAAAGTTAAAACAGCAGTCACAGCTAAGTACCCAAATAAGGAAGTTGGGCTAATAGCAGAATTGGAAGCTAACGCAATGGCTACTTTTAAAGCAGGCGTACGGAATAAGACAACGCAAGTGCATCTGACGGGAAGGAGATTCCAATCTCTAGATGAAGTACTAGAAGAAGCTAGTTATTTCGAGAAGGATGCAACGAGCCTCCAGAGCAGAGAACCAGAAGTCTGGGGAAACGGGCGAAAACTGAATTCCGCAACAATGCGAGATAGCTGGTGGGCGAATCGTTTCAACAATGATACCCGCAGACCATGCACTACACTACACATAGGTGGAGTAGAACAGCCATGCGAGTTTAACACCATTTATGACACTAATTCGATTCCAGCTGACGGTATTCTGGGGATCGAGTTCGTGAAGGACAAAGCGGTTATTGATTGTATAAATGGAAAACTGTCAGTGAAAGGCATGGAGCAAACAAAGGAAGAAAAACCTCTTTTTGGATGCAGAGCATCGAGATAATAGAGTTGAAGGAAAGCACCCAGGACAATCATCAAGAAGTGTCAGTTTATTCTTCCCCAAAAGGAATTCAGCAACGAGTGAAGAATCGAGTCGCAGCCTTGCGCGACATTATATCCAAAGCGGGTGTGATATCAGATAGCCTCACAAAGTATCTTTCAGAAGTAGAATCTTACCAAGATGGTGAAATAAAAGAAAAAAATATGACTTTTCCCAAAAAAAAATTATGTACAGCCAGCCCTAACAGCTGAGGAGTGGCCTTTCGTACAATTGGTCGAGTCCCTTAGCTCGGGAACGAATCAAAGAGATTCTCAAGAAGCACCCATCAATAGGACTAAACCGATGGAGAGCAGAGAAAAAGAAAGTGTAGCAGGAAAAAGAACTTGAAATTCCTGGCATTGAAGTCCAGCGCGACCTCTTTAAAGCTACAGCTTACGCAAAGCCTCAGAGCGAGCACGTACATCTTACACAGCGAAAGGAAAAGTCTTACTTAGGAAAAAGTAAAAGCACTCAGGGCTCAAGAATTAAGTTGAACCCAAGAACAGAGCTTCTATTGGAAATTCCGGTCACAGGTGAGAGAGATTTAGTGTGTATGGTGGAAGAAATTAGGCCAGGAGTGTATTGTGGGAATGCTATAATTAAGCCAAGAAACGGTAAAGCGTGGGTAGGTATTATTAACGCAGGAAGGGAGCCCGTTGAGCTAGTGAATTTCAGGCCGAGGCTTGAAAAATTGAGTAAGTACACTGTGCATCTACTAAGACGAGATAAGGGTAAGATTGATAATCGCTAACAACGGCTCAAGCTAATGAAGGAATCACTGCTGCTGGGAAAAGACCTTAACTTCGAAGAAAGGGAAGCAGTAACCCATATTTGCTACGAATACAGTGATATATTTCATTTGCCAGGCGACAAATTGTTATACACCCCGACGAAGACCTTTAAGTTACCGTTAATGGCTAATACAGCCCCCATACACAAAAAGCAATATCGCATGCCAGAAGCCTATCGAGAAGAGTGTCACGAACAACTCAGAAAATTAGTCGATGACGATATCATCGAACCTAGTGACAGTCCATTAAATTTCCTTGTACTTTTAATTCCTAAGAAAGGAGTAGATGATAACGGTAAAAGAAAGTATCGGCTATGTGTAGACTTCAGAGAACTAAACAAAGTCTGCATTCCCTTTTCGTATCCCCTTCCCCGAGGACATCTTAGATCGTTTGGGTCATTCTAGATACTTCACCACGTTAGATTTAGCTAACGGGTACCACCAAGTATTAAAAAATAAGGTTATTAAAAAATAAGGTTATTAAAAAAGAAGGTTAAGCTCACATGGGGACTCGAGTGTGAAAAGGCTTTCAGTCGTGTCAAGAAAATTCTTACTACACCACTACTCTTGATATATCCGGATTTCACAAAGGAATTTACGCTAATCACTGATGCAAGTGGGGAATCTTTAGGGGTAGCTCTGGAGCAAGAGGGCAAGCTAATTAGTTGCGCTAGTCGCACTTTGAACATGGCAGAAAGAAACTACTCCACTACAGAGCTTGAGATGTTGGCCATTGTTTGGGCAGTATGGAACTATAGGTGCTACCTTCTGGGCAAACCTTTCAAAATAGTAACGGATCACCAACCGCTACGGGGAGTTTTCAAGGTGAAGGACACTAGTTCGCGTATGCTTAGAATTCAACCAAAACTATCGGAGTATGAATTTGAGATTATATATAAAACTGGAAAGGAAAATGGTAATGAAGAGCCTGAGTCATATTATAACAAGGATTACCCATGCCTTGCAATAACTCGTGCTCAAACTAGGGAACAGAAATAAAGGGAACAACCAAAACAAACACCGTTGCGAGATTCTGAAAACGAAGGTAACAATATTGAAGGGACTGAGATAATCACCGAAGAAAAACTGAAGATACCAGAAATTTCAAAATAGTAACGGATCACCAACCGCTACGGGGAGTTTTCAAGGTGAAGGACACTACTTCGCGCATGCTTAGAATTGAACCAAAAACTATCGGAGTACGAATTTGAGATTATATATAAAATTGGAAAGGAAAATGGGAATGCCGATGCCCTAAGCAGAATTCCAAGGCACATTGAAGAACCTGCGTCATATCATAAGAAGGAGTACCCATGCCATGCAATAACTCGTGAAACAGAAAGAAAGGGAACAACCAAAACAAACACCGTTGCGAGATTCTGAAAACGAAGGTAACAGTATTGGAGGGACTGAGATAATCACTGAAGAAAAACTGAAGAAACAAGAACCGAAACTGGTGACCAATCCAGAAGAGATTGAGCTAATTCTAAGAGATTATCATGACTCTAGGTTTGGAGGACACTTTGGAAGGAACAAAACGTTAAACAGAGTGAAGCGCTTCTACCGTTGGAAGGGAATGAAGGCTGATATAGCTCGGTATGTTAAACGTTGAACGATTTGCCAAAAAAATAAGCACGCTAGAGCCATTAGTAGTGACGGAAATCGCGGAAAGACCTTTTGATAAAGTCTATGTTGACTTAGTTGGACCTTTGCCAGTCAGTCACAAGGGTAACAAGTACATCTTGTCTATGATGGATGATCTGACGAGATTTGTAGATTTCGTGGTAATACCAGACCAAGAAGCGAACACGGTAGCCCAGGCCTTGTTTGAGAAAATCCTCAGCCGGTACTCGCTACCAAAACAGCTAGTAACGGATCAGGGATAAAACTTCACTGGAGAAGTCATAAAGGCTCTTTGTAAAATGTTGAAGATAAAGAAGCTGCAAACAACTGCCTACCACCCCCAGTCCAACGCTATGGAGAGGCAGCATTCTACGCTAGCCAACTCAACTATCTGAGGAGTTTCGTTGATCGGGAGCCACGAAACTGGGACGAGCTGTTGAGAACCGCAGCGCATGCGTACAACAACACCGTGCATACAGGCACAAAACTTACGCCCATGGAAACGTTGTTTGGATTTGTAGCGGAAATCCCCAGTAGCGTACAGCGTCAGCCTGAACAGGTATACAATATGGAAAGTACCATTCGGTATTGCGGTTCAAATTTCAGAGGGCGTTTCAACTAGCTAGGGAGAACCTACTTAAAAGCAAACTAGTGGCAAAGAAGTACCATGACAATTCAGCTAGGCTGGAAGTCTTACATATTGGTGATAAAGTTCTAGTTAAAGACTTAGCAGGGAAATTAGCATCCATTTTTAAAGGTCCGTATGAAGAAATTCGCGTTCACAATCCTGAGAACGTAACTATACTTCAAGGGAAAAATCTCAAGCGGATTCATACGAATCGTTTGAGAAGGTATCATGATTAATTTTAAGATTAGAGTTTGTTCGCCATATAAGGACGATAGCCTGAGTGGATTGAAGCACGAGAATAGTTTTACAATTTGAATACTCTTTATTTTTTATTCTGTTTCTTAGTTTCTTTGCTTTTCTTGCAGAACAAGGATCATTGAAACGTTTAGGCTGAGAGGAAAGTAAAAAGAAGATTATGCAGATGCGAAAAGATTTCCAATAGAGGGAAGTAAGTGAGTATAGGTGAAAAGAAATAAAAGGAGAAGAATGATTGAAGATTTTTTTGTTTTAAAAAACAAAAGAAAGAAAATATTGAAATAAAAAGTTTAAAAGTTTTTATAAAAGAATTGTTAAAGAAAGAAGATGTAAGGGAAATAAAAAATGTAAAAAAAAACAAAAAAAGTGATAATTGAAATATATAGTAGAATAAATTAGGAGTTTATATTAATGAAAAACAGAATTCATTTAGTCTAAGAATATTAGGATTGCCCTAAATTTATTTAGTTATAAAGTAAGGTTTAGCTTCACGATGAAGGTGGAGAGTGGGATCTCTGGCCAAGACCTGTTCGGAACCATGGACCATGCCGACTCGGAAGAAATACATCCAGCTATAGATGACCTTAATGAGAAGGAGAGCCGAACATTAAATCTACTGAAGGACCAAATTACAGTTGTCAAATCCACTGGCATGAACAAAAATTTCCTACTATTAACTTTAATTATTACTAATATTAATTCAAAACCAAAACCCTACATTTAGGCGCTCAAGAAAAATCATAATAAAAAAGCATACATTTAGGTGCACCACATATCTATCTAAGAAAACCGTCCGGAGCATGCTGGTAGTACCAGTTAATCCCGCTAGGGCGCAGCCAAGATTCAATGGTGCATCCAAGACATAAACCAGTACAGTCAAGACACAATGGTACATCCAAGACACGAACCTACATTTAGTATGGACTCAAACAACCTAGCGACGGTGACGCCATCTGTGGCGAAATCTTGGAAGCTAAAACGGTTGGCCAGAACCACCAAAATAGTTTTTTAATTGACAATTAGGTTTTTTTTTTATATAAAACTTTACATTATCCTCCCGCGATATATTTATTAATGACCTCCGTTTAAGCTACATTTCAAGGTTGCATTAAAATACTTAGTCATAACATTTATACTAATTACATTTCGCCAATTAAAGATATTATATATCCATATGATATATTCGAATTATAAGAAAGAACGTTATAAATCTATATTTATATATATACTGTTTTTTTTTTAGCTTGATAATGGGTGGAAATTATTTACCAGATAAAAATATTTGCAGTGTCGCAAAAAAAAACTCAGAGAAAAGCACAGCTCTTAATATATAATTTAAAACTGCATGGATAAGTACTACATAATGATGATTTTTTTATTTTTATTTTTTTCAAATTTTAATGCTGAATGATTTATTAAATCTGCGTTCTAATGGCGTGATATCTCTAGTTTTCTTTCCGGTATCTTCTTTGAGAACCTTTGGGGTTTTAATAAGGTTTTGTGGTAAAGGTGGCGGTATTGGAATGATTGGATTAAGTGCAGAAGTGTCCACTTTTAATTTCGAACTTTATGCAGAATTTTTCGGGGTTCTAAGGGTTCTGGGTTGGCATTTGCGCGTTTGGAATCCTTATTTGTACTAGGTGGGCTAGTTTGAAAACGTGACTGTCTTCGAAAGAAACATGTAAAAACAATTATTACTATTACACCTAGTAATACTAGGACACCACTGTTTATGTGAGTTTGAGTGTTATTGAGTTCGGCATCCCTACGTCTTTCTATTTGAGACAGTTCCGCTTCGAAATCTTCTAAAGTCTTGCTGTTCGCTCTTAAGACGTTGTCATAACTGTTGTTGCGTCTTAAGCAATGGTGCGGTCATATTTTGTTTGGTTATAAGCTTGTTAGAGAACAGCTTGTTGTCGAGAATTTTTTGAAGAAGTTTTGAATTCTCAATAGGTATTGGTTCCGGCTGATGAAAGGGTAAGGTAATTTCCTCATTACCTTCATAAGGGATTTCAACAGTTCCTAGGGTATATTTGCAATTTTGATTTAATAGTAATATTCCGGTGCCATTAATTCCCTTATGTGAGGAAATTTTTTCGCAATGAGATAACAGAGAGTGCGGACTTTGAAAACTGAACAACCAAGCATTCCTGCACACTAGCTTTACCAGAAATTCCAGGGATCTTTCTATGATTCTGTAACCGCATGATTTGGGTACTTGTGGAGCGTTATGTAACAAATTGAAAAGACAATTTTCGCGTTCGGCACCAATAGACTTAACTTGCCTTTGGGCGCATATGTGTACGGTGGGGTATAGTTTAGAATTGCATTTAATACAGCCTTCACGAAACTCCTCATTAGTTAGTGCGATGAGATGTGTTTCCTGTGTTCCATTTAAAAGAAAACTCGTTTCTAAATCTATAATTGCGTTATGTTCCAGGATGCGTGTTGGTAGTAAATGCACTTTATTTAGAATATATTCTTCTTCTTCTAAAAGGGGGAGCTTAATACGTATGAGCATGTCTCTATTATGCTGAACGAAATATACTTCAAGCAAGTGAAAATCAGTGACGCTCAGATGGGAACCCTTAGTAATTTCTGCATACGCCTCAAGTAATTTCCTAGGAGAAATAATTAGAGGGTGCAGGCGATGTTGCTGTAATGAGTTAATGATGGTAAAGTATTCCGTAATATGGTTATTGACAGATTGTAGAGCAGTTAAAATATATATGAATAACTGATTAAGATCTGCCTGTAACTGTACTGCGCGTAAATCGAAATTAGTTTTGTTTAATTCGCTAATTAGTTTCTCTGAAAAGTCACTCATCTTTATTTCTATTTGTTCTTGGTAATTAGACAAACTATGTAGCTGCTTACTATAGGTGTCGAAACTAGTTTTCATTACTGTTAGCTGTTTCTGCATTAAATGAAGTGAATCTTTGTCGTGGTCTTTGCAACCTTGAGTATACGTCTTTTGCGTCTTCACTTTCCATGGTCCCAAATAAATATTTTGAAATTTTTCCAACTGCATCAAATAGTTCCCTCTTTTCACGCACGCTTTGGAGATAAAAACCTATGCTTTCTAGTTGGGCTCTTATTTTGGATGTAATATGTTTTATTTCGTCGTACCAATGAAGGCAATATTTGGTTATTGTGGTTCCTCGCAATTTATTACGAACGCCAGGGTATCGTCTTCGTTCACGAATGGTATTTTTGTAAACATATTCCAATTGGACTGGTAAACAAAACTGGGACTTATTGGCTCAAAGAGGATCCCAGATGGATTGAGCCGGTTGATTGTGACCTGGCCACCAGTTGTCAATGCTTATACGGCTATGATGAGCACCACTAATGCACACATAATTCCTATATAGGGGAGAATTTATTCAAAATACGAAGACTTTTAAATTATTATATATATATAGATTTTTAAGTTATTATATAGAGTAAGTTATAAAAAGAATTAATAAGAAAAAGGGATAGTTAAAACTTTTTAAGTCTGTTGTTGTGTACTCTTTTAAGTGTTCTACCTATGTGAATAGTGCAGTTTACATCGCTGTCTACTCGTTTCACCTCAAATGGTCCTGTCCATATTGGGGAACGTTTGTGCTTCTTCGCGGCATTCCGCAATAACACTTTATCTCCTATGTGAAATCTTTCTACTCTTAAGCTCTGATCGTAATATTTCTTCCCTTTTACTGGAAATTAGATTTTCTTTTGCTTTTCGATGGATTCTTTGCATTTTACATTTAATGTATTCGTAATAGTCATCGAAATTATAAACAGGCTCTGGATCTTTATTTAAATTGGTTGGTAAAGGATTTTGAAATCCGTATAGAGCAAAAATAGGGGTATATTTACTGCTCGTATGTAACGAATGGTCATGAGCATAGGCAGCTTCTGGCAACCAATCATCCCAACTAGAGGGGCTGTCATCTACCACGATTCGTAAATATTCCACTAGAGGCCTATGAGCCCTCTCTAGAGATCCATTGGACTGAGGATGGTAAGCCGTCGTTTGTAGTTTCTTTATTCTCAGTAATTTGCACACTCGTCTAAAAAGATTACTTGTGAAGTTTGCCCCTTGGTCAGTAATCAGCTTCTTGGGAATTATACAATATTTGAGTATAATGTTTTTATAAAAACAGTTAGCAACCGTTGTGGCTTCGCTGTCAGCCAGAGGGAAACAATCTAGCATTTTTGTTAAATCATCGCGGAAAGTTAAAATATACTTATTCCCTTGGTGAGTGGTGGGAAGCGGTCCAACAATATCCAGATACACCTTATCAAAGGGTTTTTCGGCCGTGTTACTGATCACCATCGGCATCCTGGTGGACTTGCCCGTTTTATTCTGCTGACACTTAATGCACTTTTTAATATGTGTATTTATATCCTTTAGCATATTTTTCCACTTGTAAAAAGCCCGCAACCTTTTATAGGTTTTGTACACTCCAATGTGCCCTCCTAATGGTGAATCATGGTATTGCTCCAGCACCATTTCAATTTCCTCTGGTTTTGACAGAGTTTTGGCCTTCTGATTGTTGGCTGACTCATCGGACGCAATTGATTCTGTATCGGAGTCAGGTAAGCAAATATTACTGGGCATTGAAACGTCTATACCGTCGTCCAGTTGACTTTTGGCAGGAAGAGTTTCTGTTCCCTGTGATTTCAAACATTCCTCTGCTTCTAATAGTTTGGGATAGGCAGAGTTTTTCCGTAATTCTTCTCTTGAACTCTTTTGACTAATAGTTGGCTGGAGAATTTCATCAGACTTTTGGGTAAGATTTTCTTTCGTTTACAGCTTTTGGAATTCGACTTAGCGTGTCGGCATTTACATTGTACTTACCAGGCTTATACTCAATTTGGTAGTCAAAGCCTGATAATTTATGATGGAATCTTACAAGACGCGAAGTAGGATCTTTCAAGTTGAATGTTCCCTTCAGAGGTTTATGATCCGTGTATACGGTAAATTTTCTTCCGTAGAGATAACATCGAAAATTGCGTGACGCCCATACAATTGTCAGCAGTTCCTTTTCAGTAGTTGAATAATTTCTTTCTGCTTTGTTAAGGGAACTGCTCCCAGTGCTTCTCCACTTGCATCCGTTGTTAATATAAATGGTTCCGAAAAGTCAGGATATTTTAGTAAGGGGGGAGTAGTTAGTGCTAATTTAAGTTGCTTGAAAGCTTCCTCGCATTGCATTGTCCACTTAAACTTAAAAGTTTTTCTTAAAAGCTTGTTAAGAGGTTCCGATATTTGTGAAAAATGTGGAATAAACTTTCTATAATAATTCGCAAGCCCTAAAAATGATTGCAGCTGCCGAATTGTTCGTGGAATAGGAAAGTTTTGTACACATTCTATTTTTGTTGGATCGGGATGTACTCCTTCCGAAGTACAAATATGGCTGAGGTATGCAACTTCTTTCCTTAAGAATTGGCATTTTTCGGGTTGGAGTTTTAGGTTATTGTTTCGTAACCTAATGAGAACATTCAGGAGTTTGTCGTTGTGATCTTCTAGATTTTTGCCATATATTACTATGTCATCTAGATAGACAAAGCATTGGAGGCCTTGTAATCCCGTCAAAACATAATTCATAAGCCTTTGAAATGTTGCGGGTGCTCCAGTTAATCCAAAAGGCATGCTTTTAAATTCATAATGACCTAAATTTGTGCTAAATGCTGTTTTTGCCCGATCTTCTGGGGATACCGATATTTGGTGATATCCACTAGCTAAGTCTAATGTAGTGAAGTAGCGCGCATGTCCCAGCTGGTCTAGAATATCCTCAATGCGTGGTAATGGGAATGCATCACCTATTGTTATTGCATTGAGTTTTCTAAAATCTACCACAATGCGCCATCGCTTTTCACCTTCGGGGCTAGGCTTTTTAGGGACAACCAATAGTGGAGAGTTCCATGGACTCTTGCTTTCTATTATTAGGTCATTTCGTAACATTTCCCGTACTTGCTCATGAATTATTGCTTTGTGAGCGTCGGGTAATCGATACATTCTCTGATTTATTGGACTATGTTCTTGCTTAATGGGGATTGAGTGAGTTATAGCCGTTGTATGAGATAGTTTATCTCCTGGCAAGTGGAAAACATCATTAAAATCCTTGCAAATGTTTCTAATGGTATTACGCTCCTTCTCATTTAAGTAATCTGCTAGTCGAATTTGTGATTCCAGAGCTTTCAATCTATCGTTTAATTTTACATACGTTTGGCTTGATATACTGTTTACGCATCTTTCTTTCAACAGGGTTCTTGGAATCCCTTTGTTTTCTACCGCTTTAGGGATAGATTTTCAATGAATATCTGTTAGTTTAGTAACAATATAATCGCGAGTGAGTCTGAGATTTATTTTAAAAGGTTTCAAGATTTGTTCTTTTTCATTAACGTTTAAAATTGCTATGGTTAGTTCATTATTGACGGGTTTTACTAGAGAGTTAGCTAAAAAGACTCCTGCACATATTTCTTGTGACATACACAGCATTTCTTCGTTTACATTACATTTTACCTTAATAAGTTTTTCAGTGCGACCTGGAATGATAATGTCTTCTGAAGTATAAATTGCATGTAATGCTGGAACGGAAGATGAGTTATTTGATGTCTCTTTAGCGCGGATATTTTTTTGGTTGGACTTTGGAGTTTCATTATAGGGCTTAAGGTTAATACTAGAGTATTTAGTCGCGTCTAGGCTACCTTTTTGTACTCTAAAGTCGGGCTTGACAGAATTGAAAGATTTTTTCTGTACCCTGACACTTTTGTTGTACTTGCTTCGTGAACACTCAGAGACTTTAGTTGTTAGGGCTGGTGAGCTGAGAGGAATAACATATTCTTTTTCATTTGGATTTGTTGGTGGGAATCTTACTAGTTGATTTGGGCCTTCGATATTGCAGTGACGAGAGAGAAAATCATACCCTAATATTTCATCATTATCAATAGTGGGTAAATCTTTTACTATGTGGAATTCGCATTCTTTTTCGGAGGTTAAATTAATAATTCCAGAAGAGGTTCCACGGGTTTTTCCATTACCGAAAACTGTACTTATAGTCGTAATTTTAGTTGAGTTAATGGGTATATTTGGTTTTAATGATTTTTCTTTGAGAAGACTAATCTCGGCGCCAGTATCCAACAGTAAATTTGCTTTTCCATTCTTAGCTATATTTAAAGGTAGGTTAGCAGAACACTTATTTAATAAACTACTATGTGATTGTTGTGCTGCTTTTTGTGGGAGAACGGTTTTATTGGGCTGACACTTAGACTGTTTTGTTGGGTCGAGGTGACAGCCCCGTCCTAGTTTTCCTGTAAATTAATATTTTCAGATGATTGAGTGGAACGTGCATCCCATCGGTGTTTGGCTCTACATTCTTCTATATAGTGGCCATTGCGTTGGCAAAACTCACATTTTTTCCTTACAATTAGTACAAAAGGGAGTAGATTTTCGTAATCTGCAATCAACGTAAGAGTGATTAGGCCGATTGCAGAAACCACATTTATTTTGAAAAGATTTATTAGTTATATGATGATACTGCGTGTGTTTAGGTACATTGTTATTATTATTAGATTGCCCGTAACCTGTATGTGGAACCTGTTTAGGTATTGGTTGGGGGTTTTGGGTAAATAAGACAGATTGCGGTGTAATCATATTATTCAAATAAGGAAATTGAGAAAGATTTTGATTACCAGAGCTCTGATTTAAATGAGATGTATGCGAGTCTGGCTGTATGTTTTGGTGTGCCACCAACATGTGAAGCTCCGATTCTTCCAATTTCTCTGCCTTTTCGATTACCTTTTCAAGAAACTGTTCTGCATCATTTAAAAGAAAGGATCGGTGATGTGGATTAAGTATCCCAGATTTAAAGGTAAAGACCGCAGTCTCTTACAAATCTGAGTTAATAGCTTCAATACCTGAACTATGCCTTTTGCTGACAAGAGCCTTACACCCTTTTAAAAGTTGTGTCACTCTTCTACCGTAGGAAAATAGCGATTCACCAGGGAATTGCCTAGTATTTCTTAATTCATTTAATTGGACGTTATATGGCTTTGTGTTAACCAATTTAGTGGGAAAAATTGTTTTTAATTCATCTAACGTTTTGTATTCGACACCGTCTAAGACTAATGCAGCTCTTCCTCTGAACTTAGTTGGTATTAATTGTAAAAAGAGCTTCCGCTCTCCCTCTTTAGTGAGGCACAAGTTTACATGTTCACAGCACTTAATAAAAATCTACACCTCATTTGCTAAATTTGGACCTAACTCTGCTTCTAGTAATGGTAAATTATTAATTACTATTTGGCTAATAAATGCCATGTCATTATTTTGCATGCTTACTTTCTTAATTATATTATTTCTAGCAGATTTAAAATTCAGTTGGTTCTGCTCACCGTTTGTTCCTTTGTCTCCTACTGAGTATGACCTTCTTCTTAAATAGCAATCTTAATTGTCGAATATACAGTGAATCTTCCTCTTCTGTTGGCAGATGTACTTCTTCTTCTCTGTTAATCACGCTATCACTCGTTGAATCGCTGTCTGTGCTATTGGCGCTACTCCAGATTGGGCTGGTATTGTCTAGACTGAAAGAATTTATCCTTTCCTCAAAGCGGCTGCTACTTGCTAGTATACTCCTCTCAATTGGGGTAGAGCAATTCTCAACATTCGACTGCTCTTCTGACATTAAAATTTGCAGATTTCAGATAACAGTATTCCACTTCAACTTCTTGAAATTTATTTTATTTATTTATTTCACTGTCAATGCCAAATATGCTAAAACTTCAATTGTTTCGCACTTGTTAATTATTTGGGGCTACGAATTTCACTGTTTTCTGCAGCAGTCACTACAATTTTTTTTTGTATGTACTCAGTAATAAAACAAAATCACCACACAGATTCGCATAATTCAACGAAAACAAAACTTCACCGGCTGCGCCAAAAATGTTAAGAACTCAGAAATAGGATGGTAAAAGAAAAACGGCTTTAATTTCTAGTAGACTTTTTTATTCTGCGTCTAGAACTCAACTCCTTAATTTTATATTTTTACTCTGCTCCATCGTCAAATCGACCTCAAAAATTATTTGTTTTGTCCTTTCAACAACTTTCAAACACTTCAGATTAGCAAATTAACTGACCCAGTTACTTAATTAATCGATCGCCTAAACTCAATATACTGCAGTACGGAAATGTGTAAAAGTTATTGAGTAAGCAAAACAATGACGATAATTTATGGCGCTTGCTTGGGTTGTTGGATTGTTGTGAAGTCTGAAACCTACATTGATCTCATATTAGACTTGACAACAGCCCGTAGAGGATTTCTGATGATAATTTCATTACCCCCCTCCTTATCCCCCCGACCAACCCTTCATCTAGAATCCATTGGCATGAACAAAAATTTCGTACTATTAACTTTAATTATTACTAATATTAATTCAAAACCAAAACCCTACATTTAGGCGCTCAAGAAAAATCATAATAAAAAAGCCTACATTTAGGTGCACCACATATCTATCTAAGAAAACCGTAGTACCGGAGCATGCTGGTAGTACCGGTTAATCCCGCTATGGCGCAGCCAAGATTCAATGGTGCATCCAAGACATAAACCAGTACAGTCAAGACACAATGGTGCATCCAAGACGCGAACCAACATTTAGTATGGACTCAAACAACCTAGCGACGGTGACGCCATCTGTGGCGAAATCTTGGAAGCTAAAACGGTGGTCCAGAACCACCAAAATATATGGAATTTTCCGGGTAATTTTTGTATGGAAAAAGTGATCCAGGATCGGCATAGCGTAACTTCTCAGCAAGTTATTAAAACCGCATATATGCCTACAAAATCGTTCAGTGAGCTACGTACGGAAATGCTGGAGTGTAAACAAAGACCTGGAGAGGACATTCGAGAATGCGCTGACAGAATGAAAGAGCTCCTGGACAAAGTTAAAACAGCAGTCACAGCTAAGTACCCAAATAAGGAAGTTGGGCTAATAGCAGAATTGGAAGCTAACGCAATGGCTACTCTTAAAGCAGGCGTACGGAATAAGACAACGCAAGTGCATCTGACGGGAAGGAGATTCCAATCTCTAGATGAAGTACTAGAAGAAGCTAGTTATTTCGAGAAGGATGCAACGAGCCTCCAGAGCAGAGAACCAGAAGTCTGGGGAAACGGGCGAAAACTGAATTCCGCAACAATGCGAGATAGCTGGTGGGCGAATCGTTTCAACAATGATACCCGCAGACCATGCAGAGAAGCCTTACAGACGGGCCCATCACCAGCAGCAGCAGATATATATCGTGGATCACTGCCTAGGGCAACGCCGTCCAGGCCCATTCATTACTTCCAGTGTGGGCAAAGAGGGCATATTGCTAAGGAATGCCAATCTAGAAAACAGCCACCATACTGTGTAAAATGACGAAACTATGGTCACGATACTGCTAGTTGCCGAAGACAAAGCATAAGGTTCGCGGATACTTCAATTGGTTCTCCAGGACAGCTGCAAACAGACCCAGAAATCCTTTATTGCCAATTTTGTAGAACCTGCAATCATAATAATGCAAACTGTTTGAAAAAATATCTGGCGGAACAAGAAGCTCTAAAGAAGGGAAACAGGGAGCGGCAGCTGGGGGAATTATCCGCAGCTGTCTTCAATTTACAGAATTCACAATTCAAGACCATGAAGACAGAAGGAAACCAGTGTCATAGAGTTAAGTTTGTTAAATAACTGTATTATTTCATTAGAATCGGATATAGGAATAACAGGTAACATTATTAGTAGATACAGGTGCAACATGTAATATAATTAAGGTAAATCGTCTTAAGGAGATACGCCTATACAAACTGTCAAGAAAATAATGATTGGAGGGTTGTTTGGTGCACAAGAAAACTCAATTCGAACTTTCAAAGCCACACTACATATAGGTGGAGTAGAACAGCCATGCGAGTTTAACACCATTTATGACACTAATTCGATTCCAGCTGACGGTATTCTGGGGATCGAGTTCGTGAAGGACAAAGCGGTTATTGATTGTATAAATGGAAAACTGTCAGTGAAAGGCATGGAGAAAACAAAGGAAGAAAAACCTCTTTTTGGATGCAGAAAATCGAGATAATAGAGTTGAAGGAAAGCACCCAGGACAATCATCAAGAAGTGTCAGTTTATTCTTCCCCAAAAGAGATTCAGCAACGAATGAATAATCGAGTCGCAGCCTTGCGCGACATTATATCCAAAGCGGGTGTGATATCAGATAGCCTCACAAAGTATCTTTCAGAAGTAGAATCTTACCAAGATGGTGAAATAAAAGAAAAAAATATGACTTTTCCCAAAAAAAAAAAATATGTACAGCCAGCCCTAACAGCTGAGGAGTGGCCTTTCGTATAATTGGTCGAGTCCCTTAGCTCGGGAACGAATCAAAGAGATTCTCAAGAAGCACCCATCAATAGGACTAAACCGATGGAGAGCAGAGAAAAAGACAGTGTAGCAGGAAAAAGAACTGGAAATTCCTGGCATTGAAGTCCAGCGCGACCTCTTTAAAGCTACAGCTTACGCAAAGCCTCAGAGCGAGCACGTACATCTTACACAGCGAAAGGAAAAGTCTTACTTAGGAAAAAGTAAAAGCACTCAGGGCTCAAGAATTAAGTTGAACCCAAGAACAGAGCTGCTATTGGAAATTCCGGTCACAGGTGAGAAAGATTTAGTGTGTATGGTGGAAGAAATTAGGCCAGGAGTATATTGTGGGAATGCTATAATTAAGCCAAGAGACGGTAAAGCGTGGGTAGGTATTATTAACGCAGGAAGGGAGCCCGTTGAGCTAGTGAATTTCAGGCCGGGGCTTGAAAAATTGAGTAAGTACGCTGTGCATCTACTAGGACGAGATTAGGGTAAGATTGATAATCGCTAACAACGGCTCAAGCTAATAAAGGAATCACTGCTGCTGGGAAAAGACCTTAACTTCGAAGAAAGGGAAGCAGTAACCCATATTTGCTACGAATACAGTGATATATTTCATTTGCCAGGCGACAAATTGTTATACACCCCGACGAAGACCTTTAAGTTACCGTTAATGGCTAATACAGCCCCCATACACAAAAAGCAATATCGCATGCCAGAAGCCCATCGAGAATAGTGTCAGGAACAACTCAGAAAATTAGTCGATGACGATATCATCGAACCTAGTGACAGTCCATTAAATTTCCTTGTACTTTTAATTCCTAAGAAAGGAGTAGATGATAACGGTAAAAGAACGTATGGGCTATGTGTATACTTCAGAGAACTAAACAAAGTCTGCATTCCCTTTTCATATCCCCTTCCCCGAGGACATCTTAGATCGTTTGGGTCATTCTAGATACTTCACCACGTTAGATTTAGCTAACGGGTACCACCAAGTATTAAAAAATAAGGTTAAGTTCACATGGGGACTCGAGTGTGAAAAGGCTTTCAGTCGTGTCAAGAAAATTCTTACTACACCACCACTCTTGATATATCCGGATTTCACAAAGGAATTTACGCTAATCACTGATGCAAGTGGGGAATCTTTAGAGGTAGCTCTGGAGCAAGAGGGCAAGCCAATTAGTTGCGCTAGTCGCACTTTGAACATGGCAGAAAGAAACTACTCCACTACAGAGCTTGAGATGTTGGCCATTGTTTGGGCAGTATGGAACTATAGGTGCTACCTTTTGGGCAAACCTTTCAAAATAGTAACGGATCACCAACCGCTACGGGGAGTTTTCAAGGTGAAGGACACTAGTTCGCGTATGCTTAGAATTCAACCAAAACTATCGGAGTATGAATTTGAGATTATATATAAAACTGGAAAGGAAAATGGTAATGAAGAGCCTGAGTCATATTATAACAAGGATTACCCATGCCTTGCAATAACTCGTGCTCAAACTAGGGAACAGAAATAAAGGGAACAACCAAAACAAACACCGTTGCGAGATTCTGAAAACGAAGGTAACAATATTGAAGGGACTGAGATAATCACCGAAGAAAAACTGAAGATACCAGAAATTTCAAAATAGTAACGGATCACCAACCGCTACGGGGAGTTTTCAAGGTGAAGGACACTACTTCGCGCATGCTTAGAATTGAACCAAAAACTATCGGAGTACGAATTTGAGATTATATATAAAATTGGAAAGGAAAATGGGAATGCCGATGCCCTAAGCAGAATTCCAAGGCACATTGAAGAACCTGCGTCATATCATAAGAAGGAGTACCCATGCCATGCAATAACTCGTGAAACAGAAAGAAAGGGAACAACCAAAACAAACACCGTTGCGAGATTCTGAAAACGAAGGTAACAGTATTGGAGGGACTGAGATAATCACTGAAGAAAAACTGAAGAAACAAGAACCGAAACTGGTGACCAATCCAGAAGAGATTGAGCTAATTCTAAGAGATTATCATGACTCTAGGTTTGGAGGACACTTTGGAAGGAACAAAACGTTAAACAGAGTGAAGCGCTTCTACCGTTGGAAGGGAATGAAGGCTGATATAGCTCGGTATGTTAAACGTTGTACGATTTGCCAAAAAAATAAGCACGCTAGAGCCATCATGATGCCATTAGTAGTAACGGAAATCGCGGAAAGACCTTTTGAGAAAGTCTATGTTGACTTAGTTGGACCTTTGCCAGTCAGTCACAAGGGTAACAAGTTCATCTTGTCTATGATGGATGATCTGACGAGATTTGTAGATTTCGTGGTAATACCAGACCAAGAAGCGAACACGGTAGCCCAGGCCTTGTTTGAGAAAATCCTCAGTCGGTATTCGCTACCAAAACAGCTAGTAGCGGATCAGGGAGCAAACTTCACTGGAGAAGTCATAAAGGCTCTTTGTAAAATGTTGAAGATAAAGAAGCTGCAAACAACTGCCTACCACCCCCAGTCGAACGCTATGGAGAGGCAGCATTCTACGCTAGCCAACTATCTGAGGAGTTTCGTTGATCGGGAGCCACGAAACTGGGCCGAGCTGTTGAGAACCGCAGCGCATGCGTACAACAACACCGTGCATACAGGCACAAAACTTACGCCCATGGAAACGTTGTTTGGATTTGTAGCGGCAATCCCCAGTAGCGTACAGCGTTAGCCTGAACCGGTATACAATATGGAAAGTACCATTCGGTATTGCGGTTCAAATTGCAGAGGGCGTTTCAACTAGCTAGGGAGAACCTACTTAAAAGCAAACTAGTGGCAAAGAAGTACCATGACAATTCAGCTAGGCTGGAAGTCTTACATATTGGTGATAAAGTTCTAGTTAAAGACGTAGCAGGGAAATTAGCATCCATTTTTAAAGGTCCGTATGAAGTAATTCGCGTTCACAATCCTGAGAACGTAACTATACTTCAAGGGAAAAAGCTCAAGCGGATTCATACGAATCGTTTGAGAAGGTATCATAATTAATTTTAAGATTAGAGTTTGTTCGCCATATAAGGACGATAGCCTGAGTGGATTGAAGCACGAGAATAGTTTTACAATTTGAATACTCTTTATTTTTTATTCTGTTTCTTAGTTTCTTTGTTTTTCTTGCAGAACAAGGTTCATTGAAACGTTTAGGCTGAGAGGAAAGGAAAAAGAAGATTATGCAGATGCGAAAAGATTGCCAATAGAGGGAAGTAAGTGAGTATAGGTGAAAAGAAATAAAAGGAGAAGAATGATTGAAGATTTTTTTGTTTTAAAAAACAAAAGAAAGAAAATATTGAAATAAAAGAGAAAAAAAAGAGAGTTAAAAGAGAAGACAGTAGAGTATATAAAGATTAATTGAATTAAAAAGAAGAAATAGAGAATTTAAAGGAAATAATAATTTTAAAAAAAAAGACAAAAGAGGGAATAGTAAGCAAGATATAAAGATTAAAAAAAAATAAGAGAGTTTAAAGAAATAATGGAAAAATAAATAAGAGATTCGAAGAACTTTTGAAAGAAAATATAAATAAGAGGTTAAAAATAAAAAGTTTAAAAGTTTTTATAAAAGAATTGTTAAAGAAAGAAGGGGTAAGAGAAATAAAAATTGTAAAAAAAAACAAAAAAAGTGATAATTGAAATATATAGTAGAATAAATTAGGAGTTTATATTAATGAAAAACAGAATTCATTTAGTCTAAGAATACAAGGATTTCCCTAAATTTATTTAGTTATAAAGTAAGGTTTAGCTTCGGGATGAAGGGGGAGAGTGGGATCTCTGGCCAAGACACTGTTCGGAACCATGGACCATGCCGACTCGGAAGAAATACATGCAGCTATAGATGACCTTAATGAGAAGGAGAGCCGAACATTAGATCTACTGAAGGACCAAATTACAGTTGTCAAATCTACGTTCGATTTGTTAAATGCTTCAAGGCTACAGGCAGCAGAAGAGAGAGAAGAACTACAGAAAAACTTTCAACCATCGTTAAAGAGCAGCAGGGTCAATATTGTTATGTGCTTTGCTGAGTGAGCCCAGTGAGACGCGAAGTCTCATCTGTCAGCATGAGCTGACAGCTCACTCCATGGTAGCTATGATGGTAGGCTGGCACGCTAGCACCTCGACTAAATGCAGAGAGTATGGGGTGGGTTAATAACACAAAACCTGCACTACCACGGGCCATAAACAAAAAGAAATCGTGCCAATGAACAACGCGAGACGAAGATTACCTACCGAAAAACACACTTTTGGTCCTGAGGGGACTGTACACAACACTCACCCGAAGGTAGTCCTGAGGATCGGATGACGTGATCCTCCTGCCTTCCCCGGCCTCCCATGACATCGCTGACATCTGGTTTGCGGTGTCCCTTTTCCTGTAAATAGAGGGAGAGCTCTGGGAGGGAGTATAGAAAAATACCTGACGGCTGGATGCGTGAACTTACAAATTGTATTTGCATAGCCAGCGCTCTCAATTGTGCTATAGAGCTAGTGTGGTGCAGACAGATCTGTTGCTGTATGGTGGGCAGTAGGTTAGCACGTACGGTTTCGACAAATTCGGGTTCTGGCATTGGAATTGACAGTCGATTTCTTAATTCCACCAATGCCTGGTAATACGTAGAGAAAGGTTCATTTGGTTTTTGATGGCGGGCCAATATTTGTCTTCGAATGTGCACAACATCGCGTGGTTCCCCCAATCCGTCAGTAGGGCCCACTTCAGATGTTCCCAGCATATTCACATTCTTTACTAAGAGACCGAAGTCTCCATCTAGTGTAGAGGCAGTGAGCGTTTCGACTCTAAAAATAAATTCGTCGACTGATAGTCGGGAGTTATCGCCATTATAGATTAGGTTCCACCTTTTTATTGGGCTGGCTGCCCGTGGATAGTTCTGAGAACGGGCCTGCCTGGTAGCGGAGCTTGAGCTCTGTGGCGATAGGACTCGTTATTCGGGTATCTTGGCACATCGCGCGGAGGTACGTTACCATGGCGAGAGCGGGAGGTAAAATCTGAATTAGAGTTCATGTTTTGCTGCCACTGAGGCATGCTGTTAGGCGTGGGCATGGACAGGTCAGGTATTCGATCCCTTTGTTGGGAAGTGGACATATTTGATCTGAGTGACGCGACGGCATCGGGATGCTGCCTCTGAGTTCTCTCATTATGTGCCGCGACAAGGCTCCTAGCTACTTCGTCACGCACTAGGTCAGCTATTTGAACACGTAGGCCTGCTAATAAAGCGTGAGTGGCGACCGATGATTCTGCAGGTGCTGGTGGTACCGGACTGTCAGCTTGTCCATTGAAGGCAATGCTAGACTGCCCAATAAGGCTGCCATGCTGCAGGCTGGAACGCGAAGGTAACGTCGGGGGCTGAACATTCTGTTCAGGGTTCCATCGAGTCTGGTACCTCCGACGGATTGTTCCGGTATATGGCACACAGTTGTCTATGTGTAGAGGCTTTCGGCAATTAGGACAGGTGGACTTATCGGGACTCCATCGTTGGAGACATTTCCGATGGAAGATGTGTACGCAGATGGTTACTAGTGGCTTAGTGGCCACTGACCAGTCATCTTCTTGGCATATAGTACAATGTGGAGGCAACGTCAAGGCGGCCTCTGCGCCTGGCGGAGATCTAAACATCGATGATTGGATATGTAACCATATCGGAAGGTTATGTTATTGGGATCTGAACTTTGGATGCCTATTCGGGTTTAATAGAATTCAAATCTTGCGGTAATAATACAGCCGAAGTAATTCAAAGGCGAAGTGTTTAGCAAACGTGCCTTGCCAATACCCCGTATATACATACAAAGAAAATCCAGCAATGTGGTGATTAAAATTTAATAAGAAGTACTCGCTCAGAAATAAAGCTACATGTAACGCAATATGAAACTCCGTAAAATGTGTAAACGTATCGGACAAATCTAAACTATGCCGCAGTATCAAAATTTCTCTCCTTCTCCCTCTCCGCAGCTCCCCCCCTCTTCAGCAAGCGGTGTACAGTGTGTATATATAGAAAGCCAAAAAAGGAAAAAAAAACTGTTTCTGGGGCCCATTTGGAAATCGTTGGAAAGGTTGGGCCGAGATAACAGAGACCGAGAGCGCCGCAAGAGGCTCTCCAGTCAGACCGTTAGCAGGGTGCCAGCTCCTGATCACTAGAGATCGCAGACGACACTTTCAGTCTCCGACACCTCTTTGCTTTCGCTCCTCAGAGTGCTCCGATACTTCCGCCATCCGGCCGGGCAAAGTCACGAGTCCAGTTGACTAACTAGCTTTCAGCCGAGAATCAATCTCATGAAGCCATGACCCCGCACAATGACCAAAAGGCCGGCCTCCGTGAGAACCAGAATACCAAATGAAGAAAAAAAATGCTATCCGTGGGAATGAGCATGGCGGAAGGCCAGAGGGAAATATCCAAAAAAATTTAAATTTTAAAACACTAAGGCTTTTAATTTACTGATAATCCGAAAACTTGACAGCTTGAATTGAAACGCAAGAACTTCTAAATTGAAACTTGAAACTTGAAACACGCTAGAAAAATTTTAATTGCGGATTTGAGAATTTAAGATGAAACACAAAACAGTTAAACTACAAGTCTTCATGCGCTCGCCACTGGATGTGAGACCCCGAGTCCGATTACTAGCTAGCAGCCAATGATCAAATAATCATTCGAGGTCTCAGTCACCACTAGAAGGTACCTTTAGACCACTGTAGTGCAACTGTGTGGTTCCACGTTGGGCGCCATTTGTTATGTGCTTTGCTGAGTGAGCCCAGTGAGACGCGAAGTCTCATCTGTCAGCATGAGCTGACAGCTCACTCCATGCTAGCTATGATGGCAGGCTGGCACGCTAGCACCTCGACTAAATGCAGAGAGTATGGGGTGGGTTAATAACACAAAACCTGCACTACCACGGGCCATAAACAAAAAGAAATCGTGCCAATGAACAAGGCGAGACGAAGATTACCTACCGAAAAACACACTTTTAGTCCTGAGGGGACTGTATACAACACTCACCCGAAGGTATTCCTGAGGATCGGATGACGTGATCCTCCTGCCTTCCCCGGCCTCCCATGACATCGCTGACATCTGGTTTGCGGTGTCCCTTTTCCTGTAAATAGAGGGAGAGCTCTGGGAGGGAGTAGAGAAAAATACCTGCCTTAATACTCCATGTCAATTCCCTTCTTATTTAAATGTTTCTCATAGTGAATTATCACTTAGGTGGTACTTTGCTTAAATTCACCCCCGGAAGCTTTTCTGGATGCACGGGGAGTTCGATGGCTTAAGTCGTTCACTGACCAAGTAACTTCATGCAGCAAGAATAGACCCTTTCTTTTTGTTTCTCTTAAATTCACCCCCGAAGTTCTTAACAGATAGATTCTACAATATTACCCTACGACCTAAGATTAAGGTAAGCCCATCGGGTCCTGTTACTGGTACCTAAGCGTGACGTACTTGATGAGTAACCTGTCGCGAATCAATTTAAACTCTTGTAAACTAGCATCGCAATTGGGGTATCTGTCGAAAAGGCCTTCTTGAGCAGTAGACAACAAAAGTGTGCGGAGAAGCCGCCTTACTCACTCTATATGGGTCACCTTAAAGTCTTATACAATTTCTAATCGAGCTTTTATTAACATACCTACTGTCGGAAGAACAAAAACGAAGCATGCAGTCACTTTTATACTAATAAACGACAATTCATAGTACTTACTACTGTGGTCACTGTTATGCTAATAAGTAAACTCAAAAGATAAATATATTGGCAAGGGTTTACTACTATAACCACTGCTATGCTACTAAGTAAGCTCAAAACAATATAATTGAAAGCATTTACTCTATGATCCATGTTATGCTAATAAGTAAACCCGAAGATAAGTATATTTGAAACTGTAATCACTGTTATGCTAATAAACGATACTGTTCCGGCGCTCCTCTGACGAATTGTGTAAACATAGGATCTTTATTTTCAGGTGCTCTCCTGACGGATGATATCCATGTACTTCGTTGGAAGTTAATATAGACATGTAGGTATTCAGTCAGGTCCTTCGATTGTCGATGGTTATAATTAATCTTTATTTGTTTCAGGTGCTCGATATCTTGTACTGCAAAGTGAAGTAAGTCTGTATACTATGTAATCACATTCCTTTAACGAATAGTTGCTAATATTATTAATGTGATTGCGTACGAATACTAAAAGTTCCAAGTAAATCTTATTTAATTCCGAGACTCGTGCAGCGGAATGTCACTTAGTAAATAATAAATATAAATCTTTAATTGTTTCAGGTGCTCCTGCGATACGGATAGCACTAGGTAAGTTCATGTCTTAATAACTACATATATATTTTGTTTGACGATATCTTGTACAGCAACGTGAAGTAAGTCCGTACACTATGTAATCATATTCCTTTAACGAATAGTGCTAGTATTATTAATATGATTGCGTACGAATACTAAAAGTTCCAAGTAAATCTTATTTAATTCCGAGACTCGTGCACCGGATTGTCACTTAGTAAATAATAAATATAAATCTTTAATTGTTTCAGGTGCTCCTGCGATACGGATAGCACTAGGTGCTCCTCTGACGAATTGTGTAAACATAGGATCTTTATTTTCAGGTGCTCTCCTGACGGATGATATCCATGTACTTCGTTGGAAGTTAATATAGACATGTAGGTATTCAGTCAGGTCCTTCGATTGTCGATGGTTATAATTAATCTTTATTTGTTTCAGGTGCTCGATATCTTGTACTGCAAAGTGAAGTAAGTCTGTATACTATGTAATCACATTCCTTTAACGAATAGTTGCTAATATTATTAATGTGATTGCGTACGAATACTAAAAGTTCCAAGTAAATCTTATTTAATTCCGAGACTCGTGCAGCGGAATGTCACTTAGTAAATAATAAATATAAATCTTTAATTGTTTCAGGTGCTCCTGCGATACGGATAGCACTAGGTAAGTTGAGCCCACATGTGGATAAGTGAGGTTACGTGTCTTCCTTTGCCGGACCTTGAGGTCGCTTGTGATTGCTGAAATTCTAAATAAAGCTAATAGTACTTATATGGCTTTTCCAGGGGCTCCTTGCGGAAGCATGCTATTTTCTCTCTATTGAATTTCCTTTTTAGTGTGCCTTCTTTGCAGTTTACAATAATATATTTTAAATTTCCCGTGTCTTTTATCGTGGTTTTTTAAAAAAAACTTTTCTCTGCGTTTTCTTCCGAATTATTTTTTTGGAATCTCAATTTTGCCCAACTTCTACCTCCATCACTCAACACTTAATGCCCACCAGCTTCTCGCCGCTGTCACCTTCCGGCATTTTCCTTCCCCGATTCAATTCGTTCCAACAGATGGTGCATGTCGTTCCACCGACAGTCCTGACAATCAGAGGTCAGAATAATCGCCGTGCTGGCTTGCCATGTTTACACATGGCTATCTTTGGTGCTACCGTCATGCCCACATGCAACCATAACAATATCGGGAATTATCGTCATTGAAACTAAGAATGGAATTGAGTGAGGTAATTACGCTAATGAGCCTTCACTTAAGAGAAATCAGCGAAATGCAAGAAACAATGATGAGCATATGAATCTCCCTACGCGTAGGAAAGCTACACGCGCTGATAATTCATGCACGAGAGATGACCGAGATAATGAAGAATGCCACTAGTAAAATGGATTTAGATGAAAAATTCCAGAATTTCCAATTGCTGGTTCAAATTTCAAAGGGACAAGCACTCCAGGTAGGCCAAGAAATCCTAGTCAGGGTAGATATTCCACAACCCCAACGAGTTGCATTTGACTTACATAAGGTATACACGATCCCGATAGCTATAGATGAATTTGGGTATCATGTATATGATCTGGACGCTGAATTTTTGGCAGCCAACAATCAAGAACGACAGTATGTCTTGCTGAGTTACCAAGAGTACCAGAAGTGCCAGAGGTTTTTAACCGTATCAGACTACCCGCAAATCTTATGCCCACAATTAGCCCCAACTATTACTTTACTGCTATTGGAGAAAACTGTGTGCTGAACCTTTTCCGGAGCTTCAACGTAAATGCGAAGGCCTGTAAGGAAAGAGTTACAGTAAAGTGGAGCAGCTTAGTGAGAATGATAACGAGAAACCACTGGTTATTTGTGATGTCCGAGAAGACCAAGCTGGAAGTAAACGGCCAACATTCACCAACTTCCATCGGTGAGCTGGAGCACACAGGAGTATTATTCATCGAAGAATATTGTCACCTGCAAATCGGTGACCTACGAATACAAGCTGAAGATGCCGCACAGCGAAATATATCTCTATGGCAGCCCAGACGAATGGAGTTACCAGCCTGGAACAGCATCGCAACACGACAGGCTGGCAGAGAGAGGAGGTAGTAGAAGGCAAAAAGGACGTAATACGATTGCTGGCTAGTGACATCTTTAATCAAGCATGGAGAGAGCATGATGCCGCCATAAAGATGGTTGAAGACAAAATCAGCACGAAGGAGGCAAGTAGATGTGCCATTCCACATCCAGTACATTTAGCAGCGACAACTACTACCGCATGTTTAGCCGTCATCAGCTTAGTAATCTTGATAAGAGTATTATGCCATTTGCAGCGCTGAAAGAGGAACTATACCCAAGCCGGCACTAACAGAGTGATTCTACCTATAGTTCATTAGTTCATAAGTCAGAGCAGCAACCAAAGGCCCAAAATGCAAACATCACCCTTGAGACGATCTTGCCCACAGCAGCGAACTTGCCAACCACTAATCTGCCAACTATTGTGGGGAAACAACTTGTACAGCTAGACTAGCCGCCATAGGTTTAGTTAAGTATATATGTATATTTTTCGCACTTGTATAACGTAAAAGTAATTTAAGGGCAACCTATAGTTAGAGCTTAGCGTGTAATTTTATGTAGAAATGAAAATATGTATATATGGTTTATAATATTCACTCATGTTCAGTGGCAAGGAATAGATTAATAATTATAAGGTTCAAACGTAGGAAATTATTAGTATGATAAGGTATTTAAGAAGTGGAGGAAGTTTCAAAGAAAAGACATGTGAAGTAAAAAACAAACAAAATATACGCATATATATATATATATATATAGAATGAAGTAATAACAGAAGAATGTACAAAAAAAAAACACAAGTATGCAGTTATTCATATTGCTGTTAATTAATAAAAAAAAGAAAAACAGTAAAGTAATGAGATGAAAGTAAGAAGGAATTAAATGTGAAAATGAAATATTGAACTTAAAGAAGTTAAATGTAAAAGAAAATAAAAAATGAAATGATGTAAAAAGGGTTTGAAAAAGGAAAATTAGACAATTTATATAGTAGGTATAAAATGAAAAATGTAAAGAATCTGAACCGAATGAAAATCATAATATTCTCAGTTGTTAATTAAAGCTGTTGCACTCTCCAGATATAGTTCCCTGCGGAAACTAGTTTTTCTAAGGGGGAGGGATGCTATGGCCCAATATACGGAAGATTCTACCAACAGCCAAGGGCACATTCTGGCAGAATATTTAGCGATTGCTAAACAATTACCTCGCATGGAATTGTTCTGCAGCCATTGGTTATTTTGCTGATTAGCCTAACAGCTGGTGGCGATGAGCGTTGAGTGAAGCAATCGGCGATTACGACAATAATTAACCTCGCATGGTAATTATTATGTAAAGCAATTGTTTACTACTGAGCGACTCAGGTGCTGCAACCGGTAGAACAAACGGCAAGGTTGTTGTCGTTTGTTTACATCCGCGTTGTTAGTAAAGTTTATTTCCGAATATTGGTGCATAAAAGACCAATGACTGGTCTGGCGAGTGCCGTAAAGTGTACAGTCTTATCTTGGTTCGAGTCGTTTTAGGTTACCTAAGCGGCAGGTAGCTTAGTGCAATTCGTCTGTTTTCTTTGGTTGAAAGATTTATTGTTTTATTCGTGAGTTTTATTATTGCTAGAGGGGCACGACATATCTACAAAACCTACTACATTCGCGAGCATATATCCGGCAGATGACGCACGGGAGAGAGCTTTCACAGATCTTCAGCGACAAAATCAAACTAAGAGCTCCGTATTTGATAACTTGACACATAGTGCAAATATCGTCAATCTTGCTATCTCTAAAAGAGGAAAACCGTTCACAGATGGTATGATGATTACATTAAAGAGTGCTTTGTGAAATCATCCGAAAAGATTTTTTAATGCTTTGAATATATTATTGCAAGGGAAGATAACATCGCATATATATCATTGAAATAAATAAATTACAAGCTCTCACCGAAGATATAGAGAGGTGAATTTCTTCACTTCAAGAATTTAAGACAATATCGTGATGAAAAAAGCATTTTTTATGCGATTTATTTCAGCAGCGTATTTTAAAAGCTTCAAAGAGGCGGCCGCGAAGAAATATTATTTTCGAAGAAAAGTTTATTTTCAAAACCATGCATCTAACGGCGGCAAAAAAATAAAGAGAAATGGGACCAGAATTTCACTACGTCCTCGTCGTTGGCCTCGGATAGCGCTAAAGGTGAAGTGAACAATTTGTTTTCAAATAAACGAAATTTTCGAAAAGTTTGTCGATGGAATGTTTTCGAAGAAAGGTATGAGGATACCATTTTTATACCCTAGATGAAATCTATAGGGTATACTAAGTTTGCCATTCCGTTTGTAACGCACAGAAATAATGATGGTAGAGCAAAATGGATTGGACACCCCCGCATAAAATTAAGTTATTTTGATTTTTGCATGTCCGTATGACCGTCCGTGCGCACGATAACTCGAGAACGCGTTCAGTTAGAAAGCTGAAATTTTGTACACTGACATTAAAAAAAAAAAGTAAAATTAAGTTCGAAAATGAGACAAATCGGGCAACTCCTTCGTGGGGTTGCCTTACAAAAATTTCGTTTTCCACGATATATTTGGACACTACCTGAGAATACGTCGACGTAGAAAGCTGAAATTTGGTACATTGTGTTTTCATACTAATAGCAAATAAAATTTCAAAAACGAACTAAATCGGGCAACCCCCTCTTGGTGTTGCCATATAAAAATATTGGTTTTTTACACATATATTGAAAACGATCCGTCCTAGACATTTTTATTGTACTAAGAACTTCTTCAGAATAAGAAATCCTATAAAATTGGTTATAATCATTTTTTCTGTCCGACGAGCCGTTCTAGAAATATATCCGAGAAACCAATGCAAAAAACCAAAATTGCTCAAATGGGTGACCATACGAAGTTTCATACGTGCATTCATCTAGGGTATCATAAGAATTGGTCTTAGACCTTTCACTTGTTAAAAATGAAGAACAGTTTTGGTGAACGTTTTCAACAATTCTGAGCAAATAAGACTGCAGTAGCTTTTATGGTACGTCCTCTCAATAAATGTCAATGAACTTAACTTATCACAGTTAGATACAGATGCAATAAATTGATTTAAAAATCAAGGAACTGAGGAGCAACAAATTTACAGAACTGACCAGCCGCTTGAAAGAAAGAAATGCAATTTGATTTCTCAGCATAAGTGGACAGCTAAAAAACAACTGCCTACAACAAAAGCAATAATATTTTATACGTTGAATAGTTTGCCTAAAACATATGACCTGTTAAAATAACCAAATAAAAAATAAACTTAGAAGCAGAATAACGCGGATGAAAACTTACAAACATGTATTCAATTATAAATAAGTAGCTATTTGCCAGATATAGTGAAGCTATCAAAAGCGATGCATGCACGCCGTTCTAATTAAATTTTTAAATAAGAAATCTAGAACTTTTTTTTCAGATATAGTAAAGCTATCAAAAGCGATGATTGCACGCCGTTCTAATTAAATTATTTGAGTGGAAAATTTAGCCAAATGTTTGCCTTACATCAAGCAGGTTTCTCTGTGAGCTGTCTTGACATTAAATATTGTGCCAACCGCAGCGGCGGATCAGCAATCCGTTCTGTAGACAATTTCATTCATCCATATTCCATACGCAGCATAGATGAACAGGAGCAAAACCCTCGAGAATACTTCACAAGCCATGAAACAGACTCCCTCCCTACCACATGCGAGGCCCAACGTAGTCCTTACTTTCTAAAATATTTGCAGTGTTCTTATGTAAAAGTGACAAGTGTGATTTGAATAGCTCCTCCGCCCAAAACTACTATTCATACAGAAAAATGGCGTTCTGATAATCTTAAGCTTGCTTTCTTATCTTCCTAAATATAGTCAAGTTTTCATACCTTTCCTAACAAAAATATTTAAAAAAAATTATCTTAACCAAATGACTACGATTCCTCAAACAAAAATTCTCAGCTGAGTAATCATTGTAATGGCGCTGTGCCGTCATGGCATGCCGTCGGCTGATGATATCGAATGTAGCTGCCTACAGATTCGGACTACGGCTGCAAATAACACTTGCAATTATCACTCAGCTCAGATGTATTGAGCGTAAAATGGTGAGGTTACTTGTTAATCAAAACTATTTTATTATTTTGTTAGGTAAGATATATAGTAATTGTAGCCTTTGGGATGATAAGGAACCAAGCTGTAAATTACTAGAAGACTATTATCCTGTGAGGATAGTAGTTTAGGCTCTATGGCATATATAAAGCCAAGCACTTTTCCATAAGTATCAATATAGAACATTTTAGAAAACGGACTAAGCACGCACACATATAGATTTGTTTTATGGCTTGGGAAGTATTTACGAGGGTTTTGAGAGGCATCTCTAAGATAACACAGCTATTTCATTCACTATTGCAAACGACCACCAAGAACGTTAATTTATACGTGGCGCTCATGCTGGTTTGTAATAAAGAAATTTTGAATTTGACTAAAGCATGCAAATAATATGATTTCCGGATTTGTATTTTTATTAGATAAATGAAACATTCTGCGCTCTAGAGCAGCTTAAAAAACATCTCACATATCAACGCTCTTGGACATTCAAGAGTGCAATAAAATTAGTACCAAATTAAGTTGAATTTCCAGTATTTTCTAGTGAGATAAGACATGTCTGCCTTTTAAAATCCTTCTCATTATTGTACGTCGTCCTTCCTTTGTTAACATTCTAGTATCCCACCCATGAACTTTAACACGCTTTACTTCTTTTGGTTTTGGAAAGTGACATCGGATCTTACTTCTTACGATAATACTATACCACTGCCCGCCAGGAACAATTTCAGATGTATTTTTACTGACTGTCTTAACACCGAAAACACCAAATCTGAAAAAATAATATTTTTTAAACATTTATATGAAATGAATGAAATAATTGAAATACTTTTTATTTAAATAATAATAAAGAATTCCTTTACCTCTGTACACAATTATGAAAAATCTTCAACATGTTCAACTCTGTATTTAAATTAATCGAAGCCGACGAAACGACTCAATTCCAACCTCAATTACTTATACAACATCTTGCAAGCGTCAAATGCCTTTTTTCCTACTACGTTTACATTCGAACCAATGCTGCCAGATAAAAAAAAAGGCCGAAAACCCCCATTGCAAGACGAGAATGCACCAAATTACATGCTTAAACTCAGAATGACAGCCGACAACGAAAAATTCCCTGTGAAACCATTGAATAAATAACTAATAAGGAACGTGCGAATACAGTGTACGTGTTTAAGCCACTGACATATATAACATGGACTGCCTGATTTGCTATTTCATATGGGCCAACTTTTTCTGGCAGGGTGTGACAATTATCTTAATTTCAAGTTTTACTTTTGCTTTAATATTCATATTAAAAGCTCAACAAATTATAGAAGCACTCGAAATTATTTCTCTTCTTGGAAGCTTATCTCCTACAACATCAAATATTTTTTAAGCTTGATTTTTAAAGAAATAAAATTAAGCAATTTTTGTCTACCTGCCCCTAAAAGTAGCTATGGGGGACAGAGAAAGGATTACAAATATTGTATTGCCATTTATTTCTATCCTATAAATTCATTTGGAAAACCACTGAACTGAAACTGGACTATTGGTGTATTTTGTATGAAACTTATTATTTGTAGTTCAGCGGAATAAAGTAGTTAAACCAAAAACATACAACTATAGAAAACTGTAGTATTAGCAGTCCATTTTATATATGTCAGTGGTTTAAGCAATTCAATGACAGTGTGATCTATGGGCGCAGGAGGGGGGGGGGAGAAATGACAAGAGGGTATACTGCCTATTTTGCGTCAGTTCAACTTTTCTGACATTTCATATTTTTTGAAAATAAGTTTCGGATTTGAATTCGCGATATTGTAATAAATAAATAATTTAACAGGATTTTTACTTAATAGTAGTGTGCAATAAGTGTAAAATATACTTTTGTGAGCGATATTTTATGTAATAGAGACTCCGGAGTCTTAAAAAACCGTAATGAAGTGCGCTGTGCTGTGCTGGAGGAACAAACGGTGTTATTGTCGTGGAAAAGCATTCTTTAAGTAAGCTTAATAGCTTTACTGATTAATTATAGTGTTTCTAGCAAAATAAAAGTGAAATATTTATAAAAATAAACAGCCATGGCAAAAAATTTAACATTTTCCAATGCCGGTTTGTTTGTTTACAATTGAATTCTTATTGCTGCCTAAATTATGTCAGTCATGCAAAGGCAACGCCAAGTGCATCCAAACACAGCACACTAATACCGATTTCCATTGATCATGTTTTCTAGCAGAAGTGTTACACTTTTCTTGCAGTGTTACACCGAAATTATTCCATTGACCTGCACTACTAGAAAAACTGTACGTCAAATGAGTCTGGTGCTACACCGGAAAATCGGCGGTGCTACACCGAAAAACGCACACATCTACATGAGAAATGTCACAACTGAAGTCATTGAGCATTACATATCAATCTCCAACTATTACTCTACCTGTCTACCAAATTCATCCGCAATCATGCCAAAATCTTTCAAATTACAATTTTCATAATGTCTACGTTATTCGTGACATTATTTTTTCCAGAAAATTTCAATCTGACAAATTACACGGATATGAGTTACTATTGCATTCTCATCGCGTCAAAAGTTGTTCCATTGAACCCGTTTTTTACTGATTGACGTGCACGTTTCTTAAAATATCAATGGAAATCGACATAATCCATTTAGCCGAGTGGCTTACGCAACGATTACACGAGTCAATAGAGCTGACGGACAGGCCTGATTTCGTCTGTCAAATTTACTGACAAAAAACGATTTGCGTTCTATCATTTGACCAGTCTGTTATAAAATGTCGTCAAGCGGTGCAAACATTCCTCTTCTATATGCATATCAAACAATTTCTTCATTAATCCGTCTTTATTCTCTACAAAATAAACAATAAAATGTATGTTAAACACTTTTCAGTCATTTCCCACTCAAAAGAGAGCAGATTAGGAATATAAACATAAATATCCACTAGCATCTACCCTTTATTTTCAATTTCCGCCATCTTAATTGTACGTTTGACAGTTTATTGACTAGTCCGTACTGACTCGGCAGAAATCTTGTCAGTAAGACTGGTAAGTAAAAAAAGAGTAGTCAGTAGGGGTTTACACCAGCCTGTGTAAGTGTCAATCGCTGTCAGAGTCAGTTGTACTGACTCGTGTAATCCCCGGGTTACGTTTTCACCCGATATGCCGTTTCCTAATTAGTTATTTATTCAATGAAGGAAACGGCATAAACTTAAGCCACTCGGCGAAATGTATTTGTTTGCTGTGTTTATATTCGTTTCGTCATGGCAAAACCCCCTGGACTGATAACAAGCCATGAAGCAGCCAAGGGCACTTAAGGCCGAAATACAATGGTGCCGACACCGCAATTACAACGACACTGTCGGCGTGAATGTTGCCGAATTAACACAATGCCACCGACATTCTTATGTTCGTTGGCATATCAAAATATGTAGGTGGTGGTCATGATAGAAATATAACAAGTATGGCCGATTCGAGAGGAGCTTTTTGGGTTACTACGTCATGTGGACATAAGAGTCATTTGTCAAAACATGTCAATTATTTTGTAAAAATCAAAATATTTGTATCTGTCAGTGAACAGAAAAAAGATTGCTTGTTTGCGTTTGAATGTTTAAAACTTTATAAATTTTTTTAAATTTTTTTATAAAAGAATTCGCTATAAGAAGTCGTCCGATTGTTGACAGTTTTTTGAGTACTCCCTTAAGCAATTAGGTACTTTATATTCACACTTTTTAATTTTATTATATATGTATATCACAAACTGTTGTGAAATAATATGAAATTTTAGCTTTCTCAAATAAATAATCACAACTTGAGACAATGACAGATCGCACGACTGAGTGACTTGTGTCATCCTATGACGTAAGCACCCAATTGACAGAAAACTCGGCCATACCTTGTTTTTTTGTATCATGGGTGGTGGTAAAATTATTTGTTGAAATTTATTAACAAAATGAGAACGATATAAAAAAAAAATTTTAAAGGTGTAATAAACAATGATTAACGCCGAGTTTATGTGGATTACAAAATAACATCTACCACTTATTTTCAACTTTTCTCCAATTTCTTCTTTATTAATTTTTTTCTTTTAAATATGTATTTCGATATTGAGGATTTCTTTTGGCATAAAAACACTTCATTTCCCTCATTAAATTAACTAATTGCTCCTCTAAAGGAATTTTTTGCTCATTACTCTCAGCTTTCAAAATCAAATTACGACGGCAACGACGACAAAAGTTGAATTATTCCCAACTCTGGTTACGGCGACAAAATCGGTCGGCGCCATTGGGTACAGCAACATGGTATTGCCATTAGGTCAACATTTAATTTGTCGTCGTAAATCACGTGTCGGCATGATTGTATTTCGGCCTTTACACAACTACTAGGCAAGGCGGTCTCCTCAGTCGTAACCCCCGGGATATAATACAAGCCATGAAGATGCCGAAGGCACCGATACAATAAAAGGCCTTAACGTGCCGGGTACAGCACGCAGTAAGAGCTCACTCTCACTGCTTTTTGTATACTCGTCATGGAGGAAAAACTAAAATTTCATCTTAAACAGGTCCTAAAGCCCAAAACTGTCGTTCCCAGAGCAAAATGAAGTTAAAACAAATTGCAGCCAGATATGTTTTCGTTGTACTGGTTTTTAAAAAAATAGCATGTAGAACAAATTTACGGAAATTATAGCGTTTGAACAAAATACAAGCAACTTTTATATGAAAAACTCCTTCAGTAAGACAAAGCAAGAAGACTGTGGATGTCGCCTGCTGACTGGCCCGCTGTTCTCTTTTTTCGACTTTGCTCATGGCTTGTATCTTGGGGGCTACGCCTCAGTTCTATTCAGTTACATCGTAACCCCCGCAAGATACAAGCCATGAACAAAGTCGAAAAAAGAGAGCAGCGGGCCGGTCAGCAGGCGACATCCACAGTCTTCTTGCTTTGTTTTACTGAAGGAGTTTTTCATATAAAAGTTGCTTGTATTTTGTTCAAACGTAATAATTTCCATAAATTTGTTCTACATGCTATATTTTTTTAAAACTATTAGAAAGAAAACATATTTGGCTGCAATTTGTTTTAACAACATTTTGCTGTGCTAGCGACAGTTTTGGTCTTTAGGACCTGTTTAAGATGAAATTTTAGTTTTTCCTCATGACGAGTATACAAAAAGCAGTGAGAGTGAGCTCTTACTGCATGCTGTACCCGGCACGTTAAGGCCTTTTAATATGTCGGTGCCTTCGGCCACTTCATGGCTTGTATTATTCCGGGGGCTACGGTTACATATAACCGCCATAGAGTCCTCTATCAAAATTAAAAAAAAATTGTCTTGAACATTCTCTCCCGCCAAGACAATTAATCTTATTGTAAAATGGGTTTCTACCAGTTTAAGATAATTTTGTTATCTATCCAATGGTAAAAAATTTAGATACCATACTGAACAAAATAATAAAAATAATTAATTTTATAAGTTTATATCTCATTCGTTTCCTGGTTAATAGTGTTGGTGTTCTGTGAAGGAGAGAGTCTCGTATATTTTGAAGTTTCAGCTTGACAATTTAGTTTGTCATTTTATTCGTAGGTAGTTGGAAATATTTGCGGAAAGACTTATTGAAAGATTGCTTCAATTTTATTTTCATATTTCTAGAGCTAACATAGCGGTTTGTTATGGTCGTAGCGTATTGCATATAGCAATATGCTTCATGAAATACTGAAGCCTGTAAGCCGGCTGCTGTCAAGCAGAAAGGTTGAACGCACCCCGACCGAGAGAAGTGCGTTTCCTCAAGCTCGGTGTGACATGTTGACGTGTAAGAAAAGAAGAAGACACTTATCTGTCGTGTCAAAATCGTACACTCAGCCACATCGAGGAATTAATTAGAAAAACTTTCCGTAGCCATCGACGAGACAAAAAATCTTGTAAGTAAATTTATAACATTTTTCAGTTCTAATACTGATGTATTGTCAATCCTAGCAATTATTTTCGTACTACCGCACATAAAATCAGCCAGCCAGTACACCATAGAGTTAAGATTGCCTACTTCGTTATTGGGAGAATTACTGAATAACCTATTCTTGTACCTGACGTTCCGTCTGTTCCTGACCTACACTGCAGAATAGCTGAATTTTCAGACGTTCAATGCGATCAAGAAGATTCATTTTTGTCCATTTTGACCATTAGTCGAAAAACAGGCCACGTTCAAAGCCAAAGAGAATTTCACATAAGATCGACTTAGGATATTAATAGTCGATGGTTAGTTAGTCCAGGACGGAGCTATACACAAATATTGAAAGCGTAATCTCATCGATTTGCGTCGTAGATATACTGGTTGGATCACAGATAGTGAGCCCCAGAACTCTCCCGACGAAGATACGGTCCCGTCCATGCGAAAATACACAGAGCCTTCCTGTGACTAATGCAGTCAGCATGTCAGTTCACACCCGGGGAAACCCTGTAGACACCTGAAGCGAAAGTAATCATGAAATTTTCGAAGTGCAGTCATCATAGGGAAGTCATTGTGCAAACTAATTTAAACTTAGTATAATGTTCTGTACCATATTGTTTTAGGCATATATATATATATATATACATCGATTTAGCCAGTCAGTCCGACATGGATGTGGGTGACCTTTAAGGTTCAAAGAGTTAAAAAAAATTGTTCATCAGGCACAGCTAATCTTGTTCTAATGTTAAAATTTTACAATCGGATGTAATCGGCTCCTTTTTTATTAAATTTATCTCGCATTGATTTACCCTAGTATTTGCATTTAAGATTGGGGATGTGATCTGGCAGTAAAAGTGCGTATGATCCAACGTTGCGCAATTGTGGATGTCTTGGACTGTTAGTTCGAGATAGTGTTCGCGATTGTAGTCGATTAGTATATATTCCTTTGATGGTTCAATATATACGAGCGATTTTTTAAGGATAGTAGGCAATGGTATTGTTTTAAAGATTTGATATGGTTCCTTGAAAGGAATGGGGATTCTGAGTTCTATAATTATTTTGTTGTTGAAAATATTCGCAGAGATTGTACTTAATTTATAAATTTGTGATAATGTATTTCCTCTGGGATTTATGGGGAGCATCATTGTATTTGGTATTTCTTGCCTGATATTTGATAACAATTCATCTATTTTTCTAGGAGTTATTAGTGTAGGATGAAATTTTCCATGCCTTGAATCCGTAAGAAGATCTTTTAATTCTGCATGGGTATTTTGGTATCTGAATGCCATAAGTGAGATTAGTGAAATGAGTGATTCCAGTTCAATTGATTTTTTGTTATCAAGTGACCTATTTTCCATCAATGATGTGGCTATCTGCACTGATATTAGTTTTTTATGCATGACCATGAATTCCTTTTCAATTGCGGCTTTAGTTTTATTGAAAACATTTGCGGTTGCTTCGACTATCGCAGTTTGGCTTTTCATAAGTGATAGGAGGGAGTTTTGATTAAGGGTGAGGTTACGGATTTGCTCGTCATAAATCTTGGCATCATCTTCGTCTAATGTGCCGAAAAAAGCTTTAGAGATTGAGCCTATAGCATTGAAAAGTGCTCTTTGTTTTCTATTTTGGGTCATAAGTAACATATTCTTATATTCTATGTTTGCTAATATAAGATTTATTTGTAACAACGTACCGTTACAAGTGTGGCTCAAGGCTGAGTGTTTGTCCTGCTTCTGGCAGGTCGCTGTAATTTGTTGGGCTATGAACTGGATGTTGTTGAATTCTGTTTTAAAATTTTCCAGGTCGTAGAATGTCACTAATTTCCACTCGTTGGTGTAGAAATTGGCTCTGCCAATTTCCTCAAAATAAATGCCTGCAGGAGCATTTAGCTGCTTTACCTCTATTCCTGAGCCGTAGATTAAGGGGACGAAAATTAGAATGAATGCTATATGCATAATTTTGGAAACCTGAAAGATGATATTGTATTATTCGCTTGGAATGAAGAGGATGATGAAGTTGTTGATATTACTCTGAAAAAAGTTTTAAGTCATTGTTGTGGACCTTTTTTATTTTTATTATTGATTCTGATGGTGGAATTTTCGGGGGAATTAATTTCCATGATCTCATACGAACCTGACCATAGTGGTGAGAACTTGTTCTCTCGAACTCTGCTCTTAAGTGGGACTTTATCGCCTACCATAAAAGTTTTTTGGACGGAATTTTTGTCGTATTGCAATTTTGACCTTTCTTTGTTTGCCATGGCTATGTCCTTAGCTATTTTGAAGCTATGTTGTAGACGCGCTTTTAACTCGTTTGCATAATTGTCATAATTATAGCAAACGGCTGGAGATAATTTCAGATTGTTTGGAATTTCGGCTGGGAATCCGTAAAGGAGTTCGCGTGGAGTATAATTAGTACTCGAATGAGGGGTTGTATTGTATACAAACATGGCATAAGGAATCCATGTATCCCAGTCTTATGGATCTTTTGCTACATAAGATCGGAGATATTCTGCTAAGATTCTGTGACTTCTTTCCAATGCACCATTCGTTTGAGGGTGATATGGAGTAGTTTTAAGTCGTTTTATTTTTAGTAATTTAGATACCTCGGCGAACATGCCACTTATGAGGTTAGAACCTTGATCTGTGAGGATACTTTCTGGAATACCATGTCGACAAACTATCGTTTGTTATGGTAATATGTTGAGTGATTGGCTTGGACGTGAAGTCCGAACTGCCAGCATGAGCTGACAGATCACTCGATGACAGCGATAGCACAGGGCGGCATGCTAGCACCTCGGCTAGGGGTGGCGGAGAGTGTGGGGGGAGTTCCCGAAATAACCTGCCGCTTGTCATCACCCATAATCAAAAAAAAGTTTCGTGCCTTCAACAAACAAGCCAGCACACACTCGGTCCTGAAGGGACCCTTACGTCACTTACCTGTAGTTTGGGTGGAAGGCGTAGGTGTCATTACCTTCCTTTGCCAGCCCCATCCTCCCAATTGACCTTGGGTGGCACTATTTTCCAAAGTCCCTTGGCTGACCTGTTAAGAGAGACGAGAGCGGACCTAGACGACCCTTATGCTAGAGGAGAGGGCTCCAGGATGTGAAAGGGGAAAAAAAGCTCTCAGCAACTCATCATTACGTTATAAAAGGTTCTTATTTTAATTATGATGTACAGTACAGTTCTCGGCATTTTACAAGTGCTATAGACTTTCTACATTTCGCGTTTGCTGTTCAGAATTAATTAAATTCGTCGCGGGAGTTAATGGCAATCATAATAATTATAGTAATCATATTTACTGTGTCTACTATGTACTAAATTTAAGTAGTGTGCTATAGGAGAAGGTAATCCTAACAATAGTAACAATATTTCTTGTATCTATATGCAATAAATATCTGTAGTTAGTTCAATATAGGAAAAGATCATATTAGTAATAATAATATTTCTTATCTATATGTAATAAATCTCTGTAGTTAGTTCAATATAGGACGAGATCATAATAGTAATAATATTATTTCTTATCTATATGTAATAAATCTCTTTAGTTAGTTCAATATAGGAAGAGATCATAATAGTAATAATAATATTTCTTATCTACATATATGTAATAAATCTCTGTAGTTAGTTCAATATAGAAAAAAGAGTTGAAGAAACGGAAATTCTACGTCAACTAATTAAGTTCAACTCGTTTTGGTTCCACGGTACTAGAGCTATATATATGCATATATATATGTATATTTATTATGATCAGAACAAAAACCACGTCATGTTATTCAATTGCAATACAATTCTACCTTTAATTCCCTGCCTGGCTTTCCTGTAAATTTCCCATGTATAATACTTTTCTCTTCTTTGCGATATGCCTGAAGTCGACACTATCTACTGTTTCCAGACACGGATAGAATCCATTTATGAATTCATTCGCTGGAGGGGTTATCATTAACCAAGAAAGACTAAACACTTATGTACCTACTATTCGCCACGTACTGACTAGACTATACTGCATAAACATAAATTTAGGTTACCATCACAATTCTCCTGTTTTAGAACTTATGTATGACCTTAGTACGCTAACAGAAACAAAAATAACCGTTCCCGGGATTATTATTATTATTATTTATCACGAAATTCATTAATGTCATCGTGGAAGCGCTGCCTATTGCATATTTTAAAGAAACTTTTTATTTGTCTCATAATTGATTATAGTAATTAGTAACTGTGTCCTCATTACTTGAAAATTTTGCCGGAGTGCATTACCTATGTGCTCAATATGTCAAAATAGTAATTTCATATCGAATCTGTAAGGAAATTTTAGAGAATCTCCAAATTCACGCAGTCAGACTCAATCTACTTTGACAGCACTATTTCCTTTTGACTGCCATTCGTTCATCTGATCCTATATATATATATCTTATATACTACTAGTATTATTAATAATTATAGAAAAGTCCTTTTCCTTTAACACAAATTATGTGTACGGCCTGATTTCTTCCTCATGCAGGTGGCGGATTTTCACCTGGTACTGAAGGGAATATTTTTTTTCTTTCTCAATTAGAATTTCAATGCTAGTATAGATAGAAACTTTCGGACTTACGTACTGGGTTGAACTTCCTCTGATGCATTCAAAAATTTATGATTTTGCTTGATTTTTCCGACTTTGCACAATTGAACTTCACCTTCCCTTCTGACACAATTAACAAGATAGACGATTGTCTTCTTCTTTTTTGTCATAATCTGTCGTCCCCGCATGTCACGCGAGCTTGATGAAGCATTGCTTCGTCGAGGTGCGCTCAGTACGTGGTTCTACTTGAGGGCCGGCGTACATGCTGCAGTATTTCCGTGTAGCATATTGCTATATGCAATACGCTACGACCATAACACGTTGTCGTGAAGGCTTCCGCTAATGTCTTAGACTCGGTGTCGACTATGGGAATAGCCTCAGAAAATTTTGAGAGGTCGTCTTGAAATGTAAGGATATATTTGTTTCCAGAATGAGAAATTGGGAGAGGTCCTACAACATCTAGGTACACTCTTTCAAAAGGTTTGGAGCCAATGCTCGAGATTTTCATTGGAATTTTAGGGTTTCTGGAAACTTTGTTCACCTGACAAAGTTTACATTTCCTTACTTGCTTTGCGATGTCGTCTGACATGTCTGGCCAGTAGAATTGCTTTTTGATTCTTTTAATTGTACGGGAAACGCCTTGATGGCCTCCCGTTGGCAATGAATGAAATACTTGTTCGATGTCATTAATGTCTGATAAATATTTAATTGAATCCTGATGCAGTTTTATGTTTATTTGCTTATTAGCGAAGACCTGGGTAAAAATATTTTTGATAATTATTAGATTTTGTGGGTCTAATATCGGGAAGGAGATATTTATTTGTTTTAACTGATTTGCTTCTGTGTATGAGCGGATCTCAGTTAAAATCTTTTCGAGGTCTGATCTATCTCTTTGCGATCGACAAGGTAAATTAATTTTTGATATGATTATTGTGGAGTCCTTTTTTGTGAAGAAGTTCAGTTCATTTGCTAGAAGTGGAGATTTATCTGAAAGCTTTAGTTTCGAATCCAACACCCTTTCAAGCTCTGTATCTTGCATTGGCAAGATGAAGAATTTAGGACTCGCATTTTTAGTCAGTAAAAGAGGAAAATTAGTCTCAGTTATTATGACTGAGGAATTGTTTGATGACGATGGAGCTGGGTCTGGAGTAATAATACTCGTGTCGGGAATGTTCAGATTTGCCTGAGCTCTAGCTTGATTCCTTGTTACCACATTTATGCAGGTGGTAGGTTCTGCGAAATGTTCGCTACTATCTGGAATAGCTCTACTGAGAGCGTCTGCATTTGTGTTGAGCTTACCTGATTTATGGACTATTTTGTAGTCATATTCCTCAAGACGTGTTCTCCATCTCATCAGTCTTGAGGAGTGGTCTTTCAGATTCATGAGCCATACTAATGGTTTATGGTCAGTTATAATTGTAAACTGTCTGCCATAAACGTATGGTCTGAATTGCTCAACTGCGAAGACGATAGCTAAGAGCTCATTTTCTATTGTTGATTAACGAGTCTCTGAACCATTGAGAACTCGACTAACGTAGGCGATTGGATGATCTCCTTGATCATCAACTTGTGAAAGAACAACCCCGATGGCGTAGTCACTGGCATCGGAGGTGACAAAAAATTCTTCGTCAAAGTTGCTGCAGTTAACGAATTTCCTGCTCCGAAATCGGTCAAGCAAGTTCGTCGCTTTCTCGGCGTGACTGGTTGGAATCAGCGTTTCATTCCCAATTATGCCAGTGTATCTGCCCCAATTACAGACTGCCTTAATAACAAAAAGTTTGTATGGACTTCAGAAGCTGAAGAAGCTTTTGAAAAATTGAAACATTTAATGACAATAGCCCCAGTTCTGGTCACTCCTGATTTTGCGAGCCCATTCTATATTCAATGTGATGCTAGTAGACAAGGCGTCGGAAGTGTTTTATTTCAAAGAGACAAGGATAATAATGAACATCCTATTGCTTATATGTCTAAGAAAATTAATAAAGCGCAGCGCAATTACAGTATGACTGAATTGGAATGTTATGCTGCAGTCCTGAGTGTAAAGAAATTCAGAGCATATGTAGAGCGTCAAACCTTTACCATCATTACAGATCATTCTAGCTTGAAGTGGCTTATGAACCAAAGTGACTTGAGTGGACGATTAGCTAGATGGAGCTTGAGGTTTCAAGATTTTCAATTTAGTATCGAACATCGTAAGGGTACACAGAATGTGGTACCAGATGCTTTATCACGTATCAATTGTATTGATGAGATTGCTGTAATATTAGATGTGGATTTGAATTCTTCAGCTTTTCGGTCTCCAGCTTATAAAATTTTGGTAGAACACGTTTCAAGTAATAAGGATCAATTTTGCCCACACGTGGCAGCATGCTACGGTTTTGGGAAGTTTTTTGCTTCACTTGTTTGGATGTGTGGTGCGCTTAAATGTAGGCTTATGTTGTTTTCAAGTGTTGCGCCTGGTTTTGAAAATATTAGTAATAATTGATTTTTCTTGAGCGCCTAAATGTAGGCTTTTGGTTTTGAACTAATAATTAAAGTTAATAGTAGGAAATTTTTGTTCATACCGATGGATTCTAGAGGGGTGGTATGTGGGGGGGATAATAAAGATAGGGAGGTGGGGGTAATGAAATTTTCATCAGAAATACTCTACGGGCTCTGGTTTTCGAGATATAAGCGTATTTATAGTTCAAGTTATTTTTGCTCATGGAAATGGATTCTTGGCGGTGTGGGGTGGGAGGCGGAATGAAATTTTCATCAGAAATCCTCTACTGGCTTTGGTTTTCGAAATATTAGGGACATTTGTTCGGGCGCAAACGCCATTTCTTGAGTAAGGTTCCCTAGCGGCCTTAGCCGGAACTACCAGCATGCCTTGGTTTTGCTGTTTTCTTTTACTAGCGGGAGAGTTCTAGATATCAGCATGACGTCATCATGGTTTTGCTGTTTTCAAATGCTGCACGTTTTCTTAGCAGGGAAGTTGTAGATATCAGCATCATTCGAATTTCACAGCATCACATTACCTTTGCCTCTCAGCAAAGTAATATTATTGGGTTTAGCGGGTGCGTGTATTGAAAAGTCACAGTTGCTCTTTCGAGTGCAAACACCATTTATTGAGTAAGGTTCCCTAGCGGCATTAGCCGGTACTGCATATGATGTTCACCTCGAGGGAAAGTAAGGTTCCCTAGCGGCATTAGCAGGTACTACCACCATGCCTTGGATTTGCTGTTTTCTTTTATTAGCGGGGAGGTTGTAGATATCAGAATGACGTCATCTTGGTTTTGCTGTTTTCAAGTGGTGTGCCTAAATAAGTTTTCTTAGTGGGGAAGTTGTAGATATCAACATCATTCGAATTTCACAACATGATATCACCTTGGCTTGATGTTTTCTTAGCAAATTATTATTATTAGGTCTTGGGGGTGCATGCATTGAAAAGTCACAGTTGCTCTTTCGAGTGCAAACACCATTTCTTGAGCATGGTCCCCTGGTGGCATTAGCCGGTACTACTCCAGCATACGGAAATAGCATAGGATTTTGATTTTGTTTCTGAAGTTCGCTTATTTTTCATCTCGAATCTTGGGCATACGCGACCACTTTGGGGATACGAGACCACTTTGGGAATACGAGACCACTTTTAGCGTTCTCCAGCATAGGGAAATAGCATAGGATTTTGATTTTGTTTCTGAAGTTCGCTTATTTTTCATCTCGAATCTTGGGGATACGAGATCACTTTGGGGATACGAGACCACTTTGGTGATACGAGACCACTTTGGGGATACGAGACCACTTTGGGGATACGAGACCACTTTGGGGATACGAGACCACTTTGGGGATACGAGACCACTTTGGGGATACGAGACCACTTTTAGCGCTCTCCAGCATAGGGAAATAGCATAGAATTTTGATTTTGTTTCTGAAGTTCGCTTATTTTTCATCTCGAATCTTGGGGATACGAGACCATTTTGGGAATACGAGACCACTTTTAGCGCTCTCCAGCATAGGGAAATAGCATAGGATTTTGATTTTGTTTCTGAAGTTCGCTTATTTTTCATCTCGAATGGTCCCCTGGTGGCATTTGCTGGTACTACCAATTTTTGTTCATCTCGGGCTTGGGGATAAGAGATCACTTACAGCGCTCTCCAGCATAGGAAAATAGCATAGAATTTCAATATTTCTTGAGTAAGGTTACCTAGACGCATTAGCCGGAACTAATAGCATGCCTTGGTTTTGCTGTTTTCTTTTATTAGCGGGGAAGTGCTAGATATCAGCATGGCGTCATCTTGGTTTTGGGGAAATAGCATAGAATTTCGATATTTCTTGAGTAAGGTTACCTAGCGGCATTAGCCGGAACTAATAGCATGCCTCGGTTTTGCTGTTTTCTTTTATTAGCGGGGAAGTGCTAGATATCAGCATGGCGTCATCTTGGTTTTTATTGAAAAGTCACAGTTGCTTTTTCGAGTCCAAACACCATTTCTTGAGCAAAGTGCCCTGGTGGCATTTGCTGGTACTACCTATGTTGTTCATCTCGGGTTCGGGGATACGATATCACTAACAGCACTCACCAGCATAGGATTTCGATATTTCTCGAGTAAAGTTACCTAGCGGCATTAGCCGGAACTACTAGCGTGCCTTGGTGAAAAAGTTTAGGTTTTATGAAGAATTGTTTACTAATTCGTGGCGAAAAAAGCTGGAAAAGTGCATCTATAAAATCTTGCAAATATTTCTATTAAATTAATTCACCTCAATGTTTTTAAATGTACTTTACTAGCAAAAAATTAAAGCTGTTATCAGAGCTGTTTTAAATCTGTTAATCTGTTATCAGAGCTGTTTTGAAAGCTGTTAAGCTGTTATCAGAGCTGTTTAAAAACTGTTAAGCTGTTATCAGAGCTGTCTTAAAAGCTGTTATCAGAGCTGTTTGAAAGTTGTTAAGCTGTTGTCAGAGCAGTTTTAAAAGCTGTTAAGCTGTTATCAAAGCTGTTTGAAAAGCTGTTAAGCTGTTATCAGAGCTGTTTGAAAAGCTGTTAAGCTGTTATCAGAGCTGTTTAAAAGCTGTTAAGCTGTTATCAGAGCTGTTTTAAAAGCTGTTAAGCTGTTATCAGAGCTGTTTGAAAAGCTGTTAAGCTGTTATCAGAGCTGTTTGAAAAGCTGTTAAGCTGTTTGAAAAGCTGTTAAGCTGTTATCAGAGCTGTTTGAGAAGCTGTTAAGCTGTTATCAGAGCTGTTTGAAAAGCTGTTTATCTGTTATCAGTTGAATAAAAAGAAGGCCATATATAAAATATCATTTATTAAAACTTAAAAAGTATTAACATATAACTCTTAGTGTATCATTCTATTTCACATCTTATAATCCTATGGGACCGAGCTGTAATCTCGATGTTAGATGTAATCAAAATTTCCTCTGTCTGTCGTTGAAATCAACATCTGCCTACAGCGCAAGTTTCCATGATCCTTTATGAGCTCTCCAAGTATACAAAATGAGAATTTCTAGTGCTAAGTTAAATCGGACTTCTTAATGCATGTTTCGCAATTACTTTGTGTTTGATAGAATTTATATAGCCTCAAAACTGCTTTTAGGCATCTAGCAACACCACAACATTCACATGTATCTGGTCCATCCGTTGAATCATCACTTGGCCAAGGGCAGCTTATATAGTGCTCACCAAATTTTGAGTCAATTTTTCAATATTTTCATATAATTTTAAAAAGTTATAGCATTCTTGGATTTGTTTCTTATGCTCATCAAGTAAGATGTTATTATATTCTCTTAAAAACTCCTCAATATCCATCTTAACAGTCCAACATTCGGGAGGATACTAACCACTAACCAAATTCTCATGCAATTTTCTTTTCCCTTTTTACATTATTATTATTAGATTTTGTATAGAACAAACTGCCACCAAATTTTTATAGCCTTTCATTTTGCTGGTATCTATTTTCAGATATTATAGAATGTGATTTCATCTAGAACATATGAATTTATATAAGGTTTATATACGGTTTATATAAGGTTTATAAGGAAATGCAGTTACCAGATTCTTGTAAAATTTTCTTCCACCTGTAAGATTATGTATGGGACATAGAGTTACCAGAAATCTTCTTCTTTACTGTTTACTCACAGTTAACTATAATCTTCCATACAACTTGCAATACTCATCAGCCAAGTGATTTATTGACAAGTCTTGTATATACACTTTCATTAATAGTAAGAAAAATTAGGCCCACCACACCAATATTCCGAAGATAAAATTACCATATTCTTATCGAAGGCTCAAGAAATGGTGTTTGGACTCGAAAAAGCAACTGTGACTTTTCAATACACGCACCCGCAGGACCTAATAATAATAATTTCCTAAGAAAACATAAAGCCAAGGTGATATCATGTTGTGAAGTTCGAATGATGCTGATATCTACAACAACACTTGAAAACAGCAAAACCAAGATGACGTCATGCTTATATCTAGCACTTCTCCGCTAATAAAAGAAAACAGCAAAACCGAGGCATGCTATTAGTTCCGGCTAATGCCGCTAGGTAACCTTACTCAAGAAATATCGAAATTCTATGCTATTTCCCCAAAACCAAGATGACGCCATGCTGATATCTAGCACTTCCCCGCTAATAAAAGAAAACAGCAAAACCAAGGCATGTTAGTAGTTCCGGCTAATGCCGTTAGGTAACCTTACTCGAGAAATATCGAAATCCTATGCTGGTGAGTGCTGTAAGTGATATCTTATCCCCGAACCCGAGATGAACAACATAGGTAGTACCAGCAAATGCCACCAGGGGACCTTGCTCAAGAAATGGTGTTTGGACTCGAAAAAGCAACTGTGACTTTTCAATAAAAACCAAGATGACGCCATGCTGATATCTAGCACTTCCCCGCTAATAAAAGAAAACAGCAAAACCGAGGCATGCTATTAGTTCCGGCTAATGCCGCTAGGTAACCTTACTCAAGAAATATCGAAATTCTATGCTATTTCCCCAAAACCAAGATGACGCCATGCTGATATCTAGCACTTCCCCGCTAATAAAAGAAAACAGCAAAACCAAGGCATGCTATTAGTTCCGGCTAATGCGTCTAGGTAACCTTACTCAAGAAAAATTGAAATTCTATGCTATTTTCCTATGCTGGAGAGCGCTGTAAGTGATCTCTTATCCCCAAGCCCGAGATGAACAAAAATTGGTAGTACCAGCAAATGCCACCAGGGGACCATTCGAGATGAAAAATAAGCGAACTTCAGAAACAAAATCAAAATCCTATGCTATTTCCCTATGCTGGAGAGCGCTAAAAGTGGTCTCGTATTCCCAAAATGGTCTCGTATCCCCAAGATTCGAGATGAAAAATAAGCGAACTTCAGAAACAAAATCAAAATTCTATGCTATTTCCCTATGCTGGAGAGCGATAAAAGTGGTCTCGTATCCCCAAAGTGGTCTCGTATCCCCAAAGTGGCCTCGTATCCCCAAAGTGGTCTCGTATCCCCAAAGTGGTCTCGTATCCCCAAGATTCGAGATGAAAAATAAGCGAACTTCAGAAACAAAATCAAAATCCTATGCTATTTCCCTATGCTGGAGAGCGCTAAAAGTGGTCTCGTATCCCCAAAGTGGTCTCGTATCCCCAAAGTGGTCTCGTATGACCAAAGTGGTCTCGTATCCCCAAAGTGGTCTCGTATCCCCAAGATTCGAGATGAAAAATAAGCGAACTTCGGAAACAAAATCAAAATCCTATGCTATTTCCCTATACTGGAGAACGCTAAAAGTGGTCTCGTATTCCCAAAGTGGTCTCGTTTCCCCAAAGTGGTCGCGTATGCCCAAGATTCGAGATGAAAAATAAGCGAACTTCAGAAACAAAATCAAAATCCTATGCTATTTCCGTATGCTGGAGTAGTACCGGCTAATGCCACCAGGGGACCATGCTCAAGAAATGGTGTTTGCACTCGAAAGAGCAACTGTGACTTTTCAATGCATGCACCCCCAAGACCTAATAATAATAATTTGCTAAGAAAACATCAAGCCAAGGTGATATCATGTTGTGAAATTCGAATGATGTTGATATCTACAACTTCCCCACTAAGAAAACTTATTTAGGCACACCACTTGAAAACAGCAAAACCAAGATGACGTCATTCTGATATCTACAACCTCCCCGCTAATAAAAGAAAACAGCAAATCCAAGGCATGGCGGTAGTACCTGCTAATGCCGCTAGGGAACCTTACTTTCCCTCGAGGTGAACATCATATGAAGTACCGGCTAATGCCGCTAGGGAACCTTACTCAATAAATGGTGTTTGCACTCGAAAGAGCAACTGTGACTTTTCAATACACGCACTCGCTAAACCCAATTATATTACTTTGCTGAGAGGCAAAAGTGATGTGATGTTGTGAAATTCGAATGATGCTGATATCTACAACTTCCCTGCTAAGAAAACGTGCAGCATTTGAAAACAGCAAAACCATGACGACGTCATGCTGATATCTAGAACTCTCCCGCTAGTAAAAGAAAACAGCAAAACCAAGGCATGCTGGTAGTTCCGGCTAAGGCCGCTAGGGAACCTTACTCAAGAAATGGCGTTTGCGCCCGAACAAATGTCGCTAATATTTCGAAAACCAAAGCCAGTAGAGGATTTCTGATGAAAATTTCATTCCGCCTCCCACCCCACACCGCCAAGAATCCATTTCCATGAGCAAAAATAACTTGAACTATAAATACGCTTATATCTCGAAAACCAGAGCCCGTAGAGTATTTCTGATGAAAATTTCATTACCCCCCCCCACCCACCTCCCTATCTTTATTCGAATGGTGCTGAACAAAGCCTACATTTAGACGCAGCAACCCCATGAGCAAAAAAAAAACTTGAATTATTACTAATATTAACTATATCTAAAAAGGTAAAATCGCAAATATCTCGAAATCCATAGCCCGTAGATGATTTCTGATGAAAATTTCGTTCCCCCTCTAACCCCCGCCCCCCTAACACCTTCTAGAATCTATTGGCATGAACAAAACTATCCTAGGTAGCTTGAATTATTAATAATATTAACTATATCTGAAAAGGTAAAATCGCTAATATCTCGAAAACCAGAGCCCGTAGAGAATTTCTGATGAAAATTTCGTCCCCCCTAATACTAACACCCCAACCATCTAGAATCCATTGGCATGAACAGAAATTTCCTAGCATTAACTTTAATTATTACTAATATTAGTTCAAAACCAAAGGCCTACATTTAGGCGCACCACATATCTATTTAAGAAAACCGTAGTACGGGAGCATGCTGGTAGTACCGGCTAATGCCGCTAGGGTGCAGTCAAGATCAAATGATACATCCCGGTAGTACCGATTAATTCCGCTAGTCGAGACTCAATGGTGCACCCAAGACACAATGGTGCATCCAAGGCGCAATGCTGTATCCAAGGCAAAAACCCAATACAACCAAGGCGCAAACCTACATTTAGCACGGACTCAAAGCACCTAGCAGCGGTGGCGCCATCTGTGGCGAAATCCTGGAGACTTAAAAAAGTGGTCCAGAACTCCCATAGCTATACTACTCATAAGATTCTCAATCTCCGGGTCATGGGTCGAGCCACATATATTCATATATTTTGATCCATAGCGTATAGTTTTGCTTTCGGTTTCCCCGTCGTCTAGAGCTCTCCACCGGAGAACCCGCTTTGTAACAAAACCTCGATAAAAGACGTCTTTCGCAAGAATGTGGTCGAGATCGACTTTGACATCTTGCGCTAAAAACGTGGTCTTAAAACCTTGCTGGAAAGACAGATTTGGAAAAGCGTGTTGGCTGACGGCTAGTTTAAGAATACGGCCGTCACATTTGCTCTGACTGATGTTGTCAGAAAGGAATGGGATGATGGGATTATTCCTTGTGGGATGATGAAATCATTCAGGAGGAGTTTTGTTTTTTCTTTGTTGGAAAGTATTATTGAATAATGTTTAAATTTTGGTTACAAAGGATCAGAAAAATAAAAATGTTTTGAGTGACAACCCAATTATGAAAAATTTTAAAAGGAAATTGTTGAAAGAAAAGAAAAATTGGAAAAAGTGGGCAAAGAAGCCATTTAATTTAATTTAATTTAAAAAAAGGAGAAAAAGAAAAAAATTTATGAACTGAAGAATTGATTAAAAACAAAATTGAATAAGAAGGAAAATGCGTGAGGAAATACGCTTGTGTTGATTGATGTGGAAAATAAATTGTAGTTTGTTATTTATCTGATGCAAACAAATTATGAACTTAAAAATTAAAAAAAAAAAAATAACTGATGCAAGGAAATTGTGAATTGTAAAATTAATAAAAGGAGAATATTTTTGTGTGATTCAAGAAAAGAACTGGAATATTTACAAAGAAAAAAAAATGAAAAAGGAAGGTGTACGTATGTATATCTGAAATCATAAGGAAAAAATAAGACACAGATATTGTTCATCATATTTTATATTTTAGTATATGTAAAGTATATATTATTAGAAAAAAAATTTTATAATAATAAAATTAACTAATGAAGGAAAAATAATGAAAAAGGTGCGAATTTAGCACTGGAATAAAAGAAAGAAAAAAAACATTTGCTGGCATGGGAGAGAATTTTGTTTATTTTTATTGGATAATCAGAATCCTGGTGCAAGGATCATTTGCATAACTAAAGTATAAGAAAAAGAAGAATAATAATGTAAGAAAATCTGATATATATTAAAAGATAAAAAGAGAATTTTTTTAATTATTTTTGTTTGCTAATCAGAATCCTATTGCAAGGTACATTTTCATAACTAAAGTATAAGAAAACGAATAATTGTCGGGGGAACGAGCGCGAAGTTAGTAATTGGCGGCGAGAACCTGGACGGCCGTATTAAACAGAAGGGAAAAAGAAGAAGAAGAAGAGAAAAGCGAGGAAAGTGATTTCTCTGCCAAATATCGAACTAGTACGGGATAAATATTGAACGTGCATTTATAGTATAAGCTTAAGCCATTGAAGGCACCAAATAAAGTAAGTTAAAGTGAATTACTCAATGTATTAGTTATAGAGAACTGAATTTATTATTTTTATAGAGAATAAACCACGCACGTCACGTACTACACGCGACACACACGTATACATATTATATGAGAAAAGTGGAGTTTAATTCTTTACACCGCCTCCAATCTGCCAAACGAATAAACGAGCCAAGGCACGCCTGCCTTATATTATAGATTAGTTTCCGTACATAACAACTTTATTCTTTTATTTGCTTCTTTATGCCACTAAAGTCGCAACCAACAAACCAGCCGCAACAATCCTCGGACAGCCAAAGCCAACGAGAAGTCGAAGGCGAACCTAGGAGAAGTTGCAGGTCAAATCAAGGCCAACTCCCAAGCTATTTAAGTAGCTACCAGGTAACATATTTACCTTCAAATATATTCAGTTCCTATACTGAGGAACATCAGTCAAACATGTCTGAAATCGGAGACAAAACCCTGGAGGATACTCCAGATACATTGGATACTAGTTTAAATCAAACAATTGTAGGCAGTCATGACAACAAAAGACACACGGTTACTTCTGAACAACTTGATCAGCCAAATGCTGGAATTAAATAAAAAACTTGAAGCTGCACAAGCTGAATTCGTTTCTGAAAAGGCAGAACGAATAAAATTAACCAATTTAATAACATCCTCTGTGTCATCTACAGATATAGGTGCCAGTTCACATGCCGGAACAGTGCAACTAGGCTCTCTGTCCTCCCCACTGCCGTTGAGTACAGCTCAATCACAAACTATCAACTTTACAGTCCAACAGCCTAGTTTGCCAAACACCAATTCAATCTACTTGCCGCCTGCAAGTAGTCAGTCATCATTTCAAGGGCAGTCTTCACAACGTACTTCGTCAGTTCCAGTCAATTCTCCTTATATGCGATATTATAGTCAAACTGGTCAACTGTCAATGCCAGTTAATAGCAACATACTGCCAATTATATCGCCACTTCAAACTCCATTAAGCCAACATGGATATGAAAACCGTCGAAAGTTGCACGACTTGCCAGAATTCAGCGGTAAGCCGGAGGAATGGCCTATGTTTTCTACAACATATCGCCAGTCTACAATTGATTATGGGTTCAGCAACCTCGAGAATACATTTCGACTACAAAAATGCCTCAAAGGTGAAGCAAAGGAAAGTGTAGAGTCATTACTAATTCATCCAAATAATGTCGAAGAAGTTATGTCTCAACTAGAATTTATGTTTGGTCGACCTGACCGTCTTGTTAGAAGTCAGATAGGTAAAGTTAAAGACATTTCGCCAATACAAGAAAGTAGACTTGATTTATTGATACCATTTGCTATTAAGGTAAGAAATCTTGCGACTTTTTTGGAAACAACCAACAGCCAACAACATTTAGGTAACCTGACTTTAATGGAAGAGTTAATTGCCAAATTACCTATGAGTAAAAGGCTCGAGTGGGCACAGTATGCGATAAATATCCAGCCTTATGAAACTGTAAAAACTTTAGTGATTGGTGAAATCAATTGTCCAGATTAGTAAGCCTTGTCACAGCTACACCGTCAACTTATCAAAGTCAAAGTGACAAGCGAACTAAACCGAAAAATGTGGTCCTCCATACACTTGATCACAGCCAGAAACAATTGCAGTTAGGCTGCAGTATGTGTGAAAGGTCCCATTCTATAACTGAATGTTTCTCTTTTCTCAGTTTAAACGTTAGCCAACGATGGTGTAAAGCCAAAGAAAAAAGACTTTGTTTCGGTTGGCTAAAGTTAGGGCATAAAGGCACTTTCATATCAAAAACAAGAACAGAAAAATGTAAACCGCAAAACTCAATTTATTCCACTTTAAAACAAGATTTTTGTTCCAATGGTTAATAAAATCCAGAGGAATAGGATAAACTAAGAATTTTACTGAGAAAATAGTTATATTCATTTCAGATTTTTAAGAAAAACAAAACTTTCATGTTTTATCGGCCGAAAAACTTTTTCGGCGGAAAAATTCGTCCAATAAATCATAAAAGTTGTGTTTTCTAAAAATTCTAAGATAAATATACCATTTTATTAGTAAAATTATTAGTTTATCCTATTTCCCATGATTTTATTTATCATTGGAGCAAAAATCTTGTTTTAAAGTGGAATAAATTGAGTTTTTCAGTTTAAATTTTTTCAATTCTTGTGTTTGATGTGAAAGTGCCTTAACACCCGGACATGTAAAATAATAGGCGCATGTAAATTAGATGGCTGCCAACGGATTCATCATCATCTGCTTCATGAGGAAAAAATAGAACAAAAGCCAAAGGCAATAGAACCAAGGCCAATAGTCACGAAGAACTATGGAGTAACAAAGGAAGATAAGCCTGATATTACACATTCAGTACTTAATTGTTATACCGAAAGGCCAATGGAGAAGCCAGTGGAATTGTTATTTAAAATTCTGCCTGTGCGCTTGTTTGGGCCGAACACAGAAGTGGAAACATACGCTTGGATAGATGAAGGTTCTTCTATAACACTAATGGATGAAAGCCTAGCTAAACAATTAAAAATAAATGGAAGGGTAGAGCCGCTTACGTTGCAATGGTTTGGCAACAAGAGGACAACAGAACTATCCACGCTGGCTAATCTAGAAATAAGTCAAAATAAACCCAGAGCCAAAAGGTTTGCTATAAACAACGTGAGAACCGTCAAAAACATTAGCCTACCATCTCAAACGTTGAAACTTTCAGATATATACAGCAAATATTAGGGCTTAAAAGACCTGCCAATAAGTGAATACAATAATGTGAGTCCTAAATTACTAACAGGAATAGACAAATGTCATCTCGGTCTCCCAAATCGTTCCATCCAACATTCGTCAAGCGGCCCAGTCATAGTTCGAACGAAATTAGGGTCGATTGTTTATGGACAAAATAGTACTAACAAATTTGATGGCCACGACAACACCATTGTTCTTCATACTAAGGAAGCAGCAAGTGAAAACAGCGATCACCTGCATCAGCTCTTCGAGGAATATTTCTCCACGGAAAATTTTGGAGTAAAAAAGAGTGAAATAAACTTGGAATCAGATATTGACATGCAAGCTCGACGAATTCTTGATGAGACTACCGTTCGAGTGGGGAACAGGTTCCAAACCGGTCTCCTTTGGAAAAGCCAGGACGTCGTACTTCCAGATAGCTACGATATGGCCAAAAGAAGACTTGAGGGTATTGAAAATAAAATGAAAAGGACTCATTTCAAACTACTTAAACAGAGGTTATGCCAGAAAACTCACAGATGTCGAAGCTAACAAAAGAGGTCCGAAAACATGGTTCTTAACACATTTCGCGGCACGAAATCCGAACAAGCCTGAGAAGTTGCGGCTAGTGTTTGATGCAGCTGCGACAGTGAATAGTACCTCACTGAACACTGAACTAATTAAGGGACCAGATCAGTGTCAGTCTCTTACAACAGTATTATACAACTTTCGTAAGAGAAAAATAGCAGTGTGCGCTGATATCAGAGAAATGTTTCATCAAATCTTGATTCAACCTCAAGATAGAGATGCACAACAGTTTCTATGGAGGGATGGAAACACCTTAAAGCCGCCAGGGGTCTACACAATGGAGGTAATGACATTTGCTCACCATGCTCAGCTCATTTCATAAAAAATAAAAACGCCGCGGACTTCATCGAAAAGTACCCAAGAGCAGTTAAAGCAATTATTAAACATCACTACGTCGATAACTTTGTGGATAGCTTTGACGACATCGCTAAAGCGATTGAAGTATCATCATCCGTGAAACAAATTCATAACCTAGGAGGATTTGAGTTAAGAGACTTTGTTTCAAATAGCGACATCGTGGCTGAAACTTTGAATGGCCATAACAAGACACCAGAACATCCGGTCAGCATGAACATGGAATCCTCAGCTGGTACGGAAAAAATATTGGGAATGTACTGGGACACAAAGGAAGACACATTGAAGTTTCAGCTGAAGTTTCACCGAGTAGATAAGGACGTGCTTGCGGGTAAAAAACGACCTACCAAACGGGAGCTTTTAAGCATGTCCATGTCTGTATTGAACCGTTTCGGACTGCTGGCAAACTTCATGATACACTCCAAGGTTATGCTACAAAAGGTTTGGAAAAGTGGCATCGGTTGGGATCAGCCACTCCCTGATGACATTTATAAATCGTGGTTACAGTGGCAAAAGGAACTGGAATCCGTGAAAGAATTTCGTTTGTCAAGATGTTACTCATCCCACTTGTCCATCGCTACAGAGGTCCAACTACACACGTTCGTCGACGCCCGTGAGAACGCTCTTGCCACCGTATGCTATTTCAGAATTCAGTCAGCCAATGGTATCCAGATAGCCTTCGTAAATGGCAAAACAAGATGTGCACCATTAAAACACTTGTCAGTGCCACGCCTAGAGCTACAGTCAGCGGTACTTGGTATACGATTATATAACAATATAATAGAAACCCATGATGGAATAGTCAGTAATAGATATTTTTGGTGTGATTTGTCGACAGTCATCAACTGGATCCACTCTGATCACCGACGCTACAAACCGTTCGTAGCCCACAGAATAGCTGAAATTCTAGAGAGTTCCAAAACGTCTGAATGGCGCTGGATACCTAGTAAACAGAATGCAGCAGATGATGCGACAACAGCCAAGTATCCAGCTCGTTTCGACCCACGAAGTAGATGGGTGAATGGTCCAAAGTTTCTACAAAGCGAAGAGAAACTCTGGCCAAATACTCCAGAACAGATTTCCGGTCACGAGTGCGAAGAAGAGCTCCGAGCAAAACATGTGCTGTTCAACCAGTTAGTAGGCAATAGCTGCATTATAGATTTGACTAAATTTTCCGACTATTGCAGACTAAAACGGATAACAGCCTGGTGTTTAAGGTTTATTAATAACTGTCAGCCGAAAAGGTATTCCGCCGTCAACAGAGAACTAACAGTACTAGAATTACAAAATGCTGAGCACTTACTGTGTCGTCAAGCACAGTTTGAGGACTTTGTCGACGAAATAAAGTTACTCATCAATGGTGAAACCATCGAAAAATCAAGTTCCCTGTACCGACTCACGGCGGTCTTAGGAGAAGGAAGACTCCTAAGAATCTCAGGTAGAATCGATGCAGCTACATCTGTTGCAATAGCAATGAAGAGGCCAATCATTTTTTCAAAAGGACACTCCCTAACGCAACTAATTGTCACATACTACCATAATAAACTGTTTCACCAAAACCAAGAAGAACCACTTACACCGAATCACTTTCTTATTGGTACGATGAACTCAACCCAAACGCCAGGTTCGTGTGACGACAAGTTAAGGTCATTGCGTAAGCAATGGCGAATCGTTCAACAGCTGAAGAATCGCTTTTGGAAAAGATGGATCCAGGAGTACTTGCCAACATTGAAGCGGCGGACGAAATGGCACGAGTGGGTAGAACCAATCAAAACTGGAGATTTGGTAATAATATGTGACAATGATCCAACCCAGAAGTAAATGGCAAAGAGGGAGAGTCGTTGAAACCTTTCCTGGCCCAGACGGTCAGGTTCGGACTGCCGCAGTTAAATCAGCAACTTCAATACTGAGGAAGCCTGTCTCAAAGCTCACAGTACTAGATGTTGTCAGTCGTGAATTTTCGGATCCTGTACCACTACCACTGGAAGATCCTGGTACTGGAGCCGTGGCAATTCACAGGGGGCGGAATGTCGTGGGAACGAGCGCGAAGTTAGTAATTGGCGGCGAGAGCCTGGACGGCCATATTAAACAGAAGGGAAAAAGAAGAAGAAGAGAAAAGCGAGGGAAGTGATTTCTCTGCCAAATATCGAACTAGTACGGGATAAATATTGAACGTGCATTTATAGTATAAGCTTAAGCCATTGAAGGCACCAAATAAAGTAAGTTAAAGTGAATTACTCAATGTATTAGTTATAGGTAACTGAATGTATTATTTTTATAGAGAATAAACCACGCACGTCACGTACTACACGCGACACACGCACATACATATTATATGAGAAAAGTGGAGTTTAATTCTTTACACCGACTCCAATCTGCCACACGAATAAACGAGCCAAGGCACGCCTGCCTTATATTATAGATTAGTTTCCGTACATAACAATAATAATAAAGTAAGAAGATCTGATATATTAAACTATAAAAAGAGAAATACAAGTTCGAACTCTTGGTGATGATTTAACAGTTAGTTGAATATTAATATAATTTTTTTTGTAAAGGATACAACATTGCTACATATACATGTATTTTTTTTTGTACGTAACAATGGAGAAAAAAAGAAAAAAATGAAAACATAATTTTTTTTTGTTCAGTAAAACAAGTATACTGTAACTGTCTGTCTGATTGGATTATGTCAGGACCCCCACAACGACATTCCTCCGATGTGTCATCAGAGTTTTGTCATCACGAAGTCTGACATTCTCCAATCAGTAAAATTTAGACGTCAAATACTATTGATGTCTAAACGGAATCAAACGAAAAAAAACCGCATCACACTGCCATCTATTTAGCAAAGAGTATACCTCATAATTATCATCATGAATGAAACCAGAGGCTAGTGTATCGAAATTAGCATGCCTATTTGCTGGTACGGTCTAGCTCGCCGTGGGGTGGATAAGTTGACACACTAAACAACGACCTTCGACAGTTACGTTGGAATTCGTGAGAACTCGCGTTTTGCATGCTATACTATAACCAACAAACAACACAAACCAAACTGGATCACCACCAGCATCTTTCCTGACATAAACAGAAGTTCGGACTGACATAAACAGAAGTCCACACTTAGGAACAATATTATTTTTATTGATTTAGGAGAGAGGAAAAGGAAGACGTACACACATGCTCACCGCTACAGCAGCGCGCGCTTACGGGATCTTATGGATTCATTTTTTTTTTCTTTCAACACTATAGCAAAACTCAATTCGATGTAAACATACACACTTTTTAATGAAAAAAATTTATGAAAATCAACAAAAAAATATCTGGTTCTTTTTCTTTTTTTTTACTAATTATCATTTCTTCATTAGATTATATACATATGAATGGTTCTTTTATGATATGGCTAATTTAAATTTATCTTTTTCTTTTGCCATATAAAATCGGTCCACAAATTCTAACTAAAATATTTTTCCATTAATATAAAACCATTTTTATATACACCCTTTTTGGTGGTAAATTCTTTCAATCAATATTTAAAATTTATTTACTTTATTATTATTTCCCTTTAAAGCCCGGTATTGTGCTCATTTAAGCCTAGTATTGTGCTTATTCCGCGGATAAATTTTGTATGGAAATTTAGCGGTGAAATTAGTGGCGAAATATTTAGCCACATCGCTGGAAAAAGTGGTATTGTGTTTTATCAGCTAAAAGTTTGTTTAGTTTTGACAAGTAGATGGCAGTAAGTACCACAAACATATATTTAGCATCGGATTTATCCGCTCAATACCTTTTTTCCACGCTAAAATTTTGACGTTTGAAGTTGAAAGAAATTGGAATACAAGAGAGCAGTGTATCAAATATTTTTTAAACTTGATTTTTAAAGAAATAAAATTAAGCAATTTTTGTCTGCCTGCCCCTAAAAGTTGCTATGGGGACAGAGAGAGGATTACAAATATTGTATTGCCATCTATTTCTATCCTATATATTCATTTGGAAAACCACTGAACTGAAACTGGACTATGGTGTATTTTGCATACAACTTATTATTTGTAGTTCAGCGGAATAAAGTAGTTAAACCAAAAAGGGACAACTTTAGAAAAGTCAATCCATAATAATGTCAAATAATGTGAGGAATTTCAGTAGTATCAGCAGCTTAGAATATAGAGACAACAGGAAGGGTTGATACCTGTAAAATTCGTGTGCATGAGCGTGGATTTTTCAGAGTATCATGAAGTAGCTCTGCATTATATTCAAGAAAGAGACAACTCTATGTTTAGCTGTCGAAATATCGAAAAAATCCTTCCTCCACCGAGATTTGTTTACGTTTGTGACAGCTGCGAAATTCCCTGAGTACGATGGCGTAGTGACTGTGAATAAGAATATTTTCGATGGGAGCAAACGTAATATTTTCAACCATATATCTTGTTGCCCCGTTCTCTATATTGATTCTACTACACGGCTGTACTGAGCGTTCACTACAGGGGCAACAGATACTAACACAACCAGAATTTGACTACACCAAATTTGGCTTATCACACTTCCTGTACTCTCTATATTCTAAGATCAGCAGTCCATTTTATATATGTATGTCAGTGGTCCGAGCAGGACACCAATTGTCATTATTTTAGCTCTAGAAAAATTTAGCCGACAGCTGTCAGCCGACAAGTAAAAAGCACGTTTTCTATTTTGATGACATAAGGCCACGTTCCCATGGGAGATGTTTTGTTACAATACATTTGTCTAATATTACAACCAAAGATATTCCTTTTTTTTCAATGAAGCGGTAAGATGTAGAGGAGGTGTGGCGTAGTGGTTGGATGCAGGGGTGGGTTTTCTCTTCTTCCTTCCTTAGGTACGTACTCGGTGGGGTTGTGTGAAATGTTTGTCAGTTTGTCCGCTTGCTGTAAGCAGAAAATGCTTAATTTTTTTCAGTTTGTTTAGGTTTCGAGCATGCACAGCGAGAGCTATCGCTAGCTCCAAAGTATTGTCAACTTTTTCGTAGAATGTGTCACCGTACTCACCCCCCGAGGAGCTAGTTTGTGCCCAAGATAAAGCATGCCCAGTTAGACACATTCGCGTGATATTTCAAACATTTTTATTCTTTACTTTCAGTATTAGTTCGATTTAGTGGAGCTCAGAATGTACAGTAGATGGCGGTTGAGTTGTGTATTCCTTTTAATGGTAATATTATTTGACATCTGGAATTTTAGTGTCTGAATGTTGTCGGAAGTCGGAATGATAGAACTCGAATGCCATTGCGGAGTTTTGACATGGTTAAGTCTGGAGAGGAGATGACAAATATGACGGCAGCGAGGTGCTTATGGGAGCGTGTTGACAGCCGTTCATGTTTGTACAATAACAAAAAAATGACAGTTACAATGATAATACAAAATTATATGAAACGAAGTATTTAAAAAATTGTATAGGCAATAACTTACACCAACGTTAACAAAAGACGACACTCTGCTTCAATTGGCTTTCTTGGGGCATCCTTAGTTAACTTTTCTTTTAATAAATTAAAAAGGAATTCAAATTGTGGAACGCCCATACGTGTTGCTTTTCTAAATTGCTCGCTGTCTCTTCCTTTCATAATTTTAAAAACCTGCTCATAAAATCAGTGCATTTCCCATTCGTTTTCTTCGAACATTTCTCGTACCCATATTCGCCGCTTTTTCCTCATGTTAGAGAACATGTGGGCGTGTATTTTTATTCTGATCAGAGCACTCCGAGCGTTCTGACCACCGATTTCTTGTATCACAGAGTCTTTAATAACTTATTTTCTGGAGGTACAGAATAATTTGGTAATTTTTCACAAAGGGAATCTAAAATTTAAAAACAAAATATGAACTTATATATGCAAAATAATTATATATATTTATTTATTGAAGTCTACCTTTTAATTTATCGTGCGTTCCGCATTCTAAACGAAAATTTCTCTTAAATTCAGCATCGTCATAGCTGGAGATAATTTCAAAATAGCTCTTCACTTTGGGAATTATCCTTTTCTCATCTTCGCTGTCTGTATCGCTGCTACTGTTTTCAGAGTGACACAAGAATGGTGAGCTATTTGAATAATTTAACAATACTTTCCGCTATTTATTGCTATCCATTTTATGTCAAAGTCTTTTAAATGTCAAAATTGGCACATCAGCTGATTGGTTTGAAGTCAGACAACTGAGACAGTTGCTCAAAGTTTTGTCTCAGTTGTCTCACTGAGACAGTGTTTGCCGAAAGCGCCTTTTATTTACTTTCAGAGTACTCTGAGCGCTCTGAACGTGTATCTTTATTATTGCTCAGAGTGCTCTAACTGATCGTAGATAACCCTTGGAGCATTTGGAGCAATCCGTCAGTAATACCAATAGAGCGTAAAAAATCCTATTGAAAATGTGAATTCTTTTTTAAATTCGATCTTTCCTTCCGTTCCTTCACCCCTTACTTATTTATACAACTTTATTATTATTATTTATTTATTTTTATAAAAAATTTTGAATTATCAATAGATATTTCACAAATCATAAGTGTTGCCAATATAAAAAAAAACTACCAGAACACTCAGAGCACTGCGGATTTGTATTTTTTTTTTCCGGAGTGCTCTGAGCGTTCTAAAAAATCTGTTCGATCTACGGAGCGGAAAAAAGATACGCGCCCTGTGTTTCCTATTGTGCATCACGCATTGAACGCGGCGCGACAGCGCGGCGAAAATGTTTGCTGCGTAGTCATTTCTAATCCTAAATTTGCTGCTCACTTTCAGTGGTACGGCCTAGTACTAAGGTCCGCCACGGTCCGCGCTAAACTAAATTTTAGCGGGTCTCCAATATCGGGCCGTTCTTTAGCAGCTAAAATATGACAGCGGAGACTCAGAGAAAAGATATATTAAAAACAAGAAGAACAAGCATTTTGCAATTTTTTTACGGAAATACAACGCGCGGTCATAATATTTCTAAAAGCAGGTAGTTAAAATTATTTGGAAATATTAAAAATAAATAAAAAATAATATGCATAACGTATAGGTACACTAAATAAAAAATTAAGAATGATATTGAAAATACGGCCACGAAAAGAAATCCAGTTCATCTGTACTTACAGTAAAGACGTACAAAACTACGTTAACTACAAAAATCAGGTCAATAAATTTATCAAATCTCAGAACTCTGACAAAAAATATTTTAAGTGCGCTAAAGAGCGGCCCGGGCGGATAAATTCAAGCTAAATTTTTTGGAGACTTACTGGTGGTGCCATCTCTATTCAAAACCCAAAGACAAATTTAGCGCGTTGACCTTAGTACCGCTCTCGCTAAAATTCAGGATAAATTTTTGCCAAAATCTTTTAGCTTGCTAAATTTTCATACAAAATTTAGCTTAGCGCCGACCTTAGTACTAGGCTTACCAACAAAAAAATTATGTTTGGGGTAGGCTACATTCATGAAAATCTGTAGTACTAATATAAGAGCGCTGTATCTACACTGCTGCGCTCTTATTGCATTCTGTGACACAACTCGGCGGAACAACTTCACCGTTCATTTTGCCGCGGTGTCGCGCCGCGCACTAAAGACTAATCTGTTTTAGCCTTTAGAAATGATACGCGGCAAAAATTTTCGCCGCACTGTCGAACCGCATTCAATGCGTAATGCCGTAACCCCCGGAATATAATACAAGCCATGAAGTCGCCGAAGCCACCGACACATTAAAAGGCCTTAACGTGCCGGGTACAGCATGCAGTAAGAGCTCACTCTCACTGCTTTTTGTATCTCGTCATGGAGGAATAGCTAAAATTTCATTTTAAACAGGTCGTAAGGCTCAAAACTGTCACTCCTACAGCAAAATGAAGTTAAAACAAATTGCAGCCAAATATGTTTTCTTTCTAAAAGTTTTAAAAAAATATAGCATGTAGAGCAAATTTACGGAAATTATAGCGTTTGAACAAAATATAAGCAACTTTTATATGAAAAACTCCTTCAGAAAGACAAGGCAAGAAGACTGTGGATGTCGCCTGCTGACCGGCCCGCTGCTCTCTTTTTTCGACTTTGTTCATGGCTTGTATCTTGCGGGGGTTACGGTAATGCACAATAGGAAACACATGTTCTCTAACATTTTGCCGCGCTGTCGCGCCGCGCACTATAGTGTAATCTGTTTCAGACTTATACCGTCTAAACTCGCCCTTAGTGTAAATTTTATTAAAGATCTCTCTGAATGCAGCCCCATATTTTTTTTTACTTTCTCCTTGAAGGTTTTAAGTTATAATCTGAATGCTGTTTCAGCAAAAAGCCGCACTTCTGTTTATTTCATCTGTCAATTGTTGTAAAATTTAGAAGCAGAATGGATATTCGGCCAAATCAAACTATATATATAAATAATTTAAATGAAAAAATAAAAAAAGAAGAATTGAAGAAGTCGCTATATGCAATATTTTCTCAATTTGGACAAATATTAGAAATTGTGGCTTTAAGAACATTGAAGATGAGAGGTCAAGCTTTTGTTGTATTTAAAGAGATATCTAGTGCTACAAATGCTTTAAGGACAATGCAGGGATTTCCTTTTTATGATAAACCAATGAAAATCGCTTACTCTAAAACAGACAGTGATATTGTAGCAAGAATTAAAGGAACCTATAAGGAAAGGCCAAAGAAAATTAAGCCGCCAAAACAAGCCCAATCAGAGGAAAAGAAGTAAGTACTCGTAATTACAACATTACTAAGTATAATAAGAGCCGCATACTTAAGCATCAAATGCAGAATGTATGCTGGCAATTGAATGGTCAGTGAATTAAATAAGTTTTACGCGCATTGGAAAATTCAATACAATACAAAGGTTCTTTATCAGAACATTGGTCGAGACCATGGCCATAAGTGGGGGTACCTAGATAAACAATAGTTATTTAATTATTAGAGGAAGAATATTAGCAAAACAGCAAAAGATAAATAGAACATTCAGAGTAATTCAGAAGATAAGTTGGTAGAAACAACATCAGAAATCTAGATTTGCGAACTTCATACGATTATTCATATGCGGGACATCATGCATTCTACATTCGTCCGCACAAATTTGAATAAATCAGTCTTTGACCTATTATACTTTATGTGCTATCTGCAGCCGTTAGAGATATTAGCTCAAAATCTATTCAAGTCATACAGAAATTAGCCAATATTTTTTTAAAGTCCTTTCAGTCACTGGGAACAAATTATTTTTGAGAATAGGTTTGAGAATAGCTTTCAGAAGAGGTTAAGAGCTAATAACACTTCTACGGCTGCAGATAGCATATAGGGTATAATAGGTCAAATTAAAAAGGAGAGTCACCAATTTACAGTTGTAAAAAATGTTATGTTAACTACCTATTTATATATAAAACAAGTAAAAAAGCTAGAATTGGTCTAAGATCAATTCTTATGATACCCTAGATGAATGCCCGTATGAAATTTCGTATTGTCACCCTTCTGTGCAAGTTTAATTTTTGAAGTGGTTTCTCGCATATATTTCTAGAACGGTTTGTCGGACAGAAAAATGAATATAACCAATTTTATAGGATTTCGTATTCAGAAGTTTTTAGTACAATAAAAATGTCTTTGACTGAACGTTTACACAGTATACGTAAAAAACCTAAATTTTTATATGGCAACACCAAGAAGGAGTTGCCCGATTTAGTCTATTTTTGAAATTTTGTTTGCTAGTACAATGAAAACACCTTGTACCAAATTACAGCTCTATATCGGTGCCTTCTCAGGCAGTGCCCAAATATATAGTGGAAAATAAAAGTTTTGTATGGTAACCGCACTAAGATTTGTCTCCATTTCGTACTTAATTTTACTTTTTTTTTTAAAAGTCCGTGGACAAAGTTTCAGCTCTCTAAGTATACGCGCTCTCGAGTTTCGTGCGCACAGACGGACGGACGGACATTTAAAAATCAAAATAACTTTTAATATTATGCGTGGGTGTCGAATCCATTTTGCTCTACCATCATTATTTCGAGGTGTTACAAACGGAATGACAAACTTAGGATACCCTATAGATTTCATCTATGGTATAAAAAGGGTAAGAAAATCCGAAATTTTTAGTTTAGACATCCATAATTCTTGAGGGGAGAGGGATACGGAGCTGGTTGAGCAGTCGTTGGAAAGGCAATGAAGTTCTACATACAATGAGCTCTTAACTGTCACCTTACGCCCTTTTTAAGATAGAAGGTATTTTGTGAAAATCTAGCTTTTTTTCTTAATCACCCTGTAACTCCTAAACTGTTGATATGCCCTATGTCTAGGTGAGTACTATCACCTCCTGCTCTATTGACTTCCTAGGGGGAAACACCCTGTATTAATTTATTCTTCATTCACCATTTTTTTACAATATATATAGGATTTGAAGTATCGTTGGATGATGTTACCCCAGTTATCAACCCTCCTCCGCTTCCTCTATAGATACAATCTCATATAGTACCAGATCCATGTTTTATTTGTCGTAACATAGTCCTAACATTCTAAAATATTTGCAGTGCTCTTATGTAAAACGGACAAAATTTTGATTTGATTAGCTCCTGCGCCCTAAACTACGATTCATACAGAAAAAATAGTTTTCTGATAATCTTAAGCTTGCTTTCTTCTTCCCACCCGTAATCAAATTTTTATATCATTCCTAAAAAAAATTAACCAAATGACTCCGATTCCCCAAACAAAAACTCTCAACTGAGTAATAATTGCATATGTGGATGTGCTCTGGTCCGATGAATTCGAATCAATCTGCCTATAGATTCGGACTACGGCCACACAAACCTAATTGCAACTATTACTCAGCTGAGAGTTATTGAGCGTAAGATGGTAAGGTTACCTTTTAATCAAAACTATTTTATTATTTTGTTAAGTAAGGTACATAGTAAGCTCCGGGCCATCTAGAGTTTCCTTCCTTTTCTTTTAATTCAAGAATGAAAATTTTGTGAATCTACTTAATTTAGCGCACTTCCAAAATTTTTAAACTAATAAAATAACAATATATGCAAATTTAAAACCGAATTGCAACAACAGCTAGTGAGAGCAGTTATATAAAAAAAAATGAAATATCTGCATATGCGATTTTTTTTTTTAATAGAATTCTAACAACAACTAGGGAGAGCAGTTATATTATTCAACAGTCATATTAACGTGGTATACATCCTCCATCCTATGGCTTGTTTGTGTTTGTTTTGTTTTCCTTTCGAAACTCAGTCTTTTCGGGTAGGGTTGATATGATCCTTGCCGTTTGTGATCTTATAGTTTCTCTTGGAAGATGATCCTAACGAGAACGGTCAATAAACGTATCCTGGGTTTTACCCGGCAAAAGAAAAAGAGATCTACAGCAGCAAACATCGCTCACAACCAATTATATGATAACTCATAACATTCCCCCCTTTCCTTCAAGAGATTTCCCCGAAATCTCTTAGACAAGAGTACATACATGCAGAACACAAAAAAAAACCAACACAATGGTAATAGAACAACAGTGCGAAATGAAATCGTTCCCTGTCGGACCTTTTTCAGTATTATTGTACTGCTTCAGATCCTTCGCATGCCAGATACCTTGAGGTTTCCCCTCTTTATTTGTAAGTTCGCATGTCCACGGAGACACTTTACGTAAAATTTTGAACGAACCTACGAATTTCGGCGCAAGTTTTGCGCTAAAATAACGAGCTGCATCGCCAGACAAGGTCATTGGGATAATATTGTGCATCTCTTCTACGCAAATCATAAGCCGTTTTGCTGGTTTCCGAAGCTTTCTTTAACCTCAATCGTACATCTTCCCTAAGTCGATCTAACGCGTTCATTCGCAAATTTTGATCAAGGTTACTATCATCCGAGGCGGGCCTCCAGTGCCCCCCATTAGTGTTCATCTCCCTTCCAAAATTCACCAAGTATGCCGTCATCCTCAAAACCTCGTGCGTGGATGTGCGAATTGCGCAGGCCACCTTAGCTAGGTGTGTATCCCACAAGACGGTGGTTTTCGGAAATGTACGCTCTTAACATGGTTTTTATTACCTGGTTTGTGCCGGGTTAGCCTGCGGTTGCCGTGAAATTAACTTTGACCTGGTAACTCTCGCACAATGCCCTATCACGGCTTTTGAATTGTACTCCATTATCGCATACGATTTGCCTTGGCACCCCAAAACCAGCATGACGTTATCCTCCAAGGCTTGAACAATCGATTTGGCAGTAGAACTACGCAGAGGAAATAAAAGAGGAAACTTGCTAAACTCATCTACTATAGTTAAAATATAGAAAAACCCACGGTTTGACCTTGGAAGAGGGCCAATAAGATCTACACGAATGATTTCCCAAGGAAAACTAGCGTGCTTTCTAACCGCCATGAGCCCTGATAGTTTGCGTAGTTCTGGTTTTATTGCCTGGTATGTTTTACAGCGCTGGGCTACACGATTATAAGTTTTTTGTATCCCAAGATGGCCAGCTATTTCCGGGTCATGATTGTCTGATAATAAGTGATTAAGTCAGGATACCTTGGGTTGCTATGCTTCAAAAGAATTCCATTATCAACCTTCCAGTCTGGATATTTCAAAGGTTCCTCCTGGATTACTATCAGCATTTTCGCGTACCACCCATCGCTCCTGGCATTCTCCACCGAATTCATGCAATCAACTACCGGCAAAGATCGCGACAAAAGGTCAGGCAAAAGATGTTCTTTTCCCTTTCGATGTACCATATTGAAGTTGTATTGTTGCATCTGCCAATCTGCCGGTTGGATCTTTCAAGTTGTGTAACCTTATTAAAGAAGCATGGTCGGTTACCAAAGTAAAGTGCGTACCTTCTAGGTATGGTCTAAGTTTATCTACAGCCCAAAGGACTTCCAAACATTCTCTCTCAGTAGTGAAGTAGTTTCTTTCACATCGACTTAGAGACCTACTCAAATATGCCACCACACTCTCTTTTCCGTTTACCATTTGCGTAAGAACGGCACTAATGCCATATCCTGAAGCGTCCGTGTGTACTACAAATGGGAACTCAAAATTAGGCAGGACAATATCGGTGCTGATACCAGTTTTCCTTCACTTCGCGAAAAGCCTGATCGCAATCTGAAGTCCAGTTAACTTTCTTATTCTTGTTCAGCAGATCTGTTAGTGGTGAAATCAACGTGAAAAAATTATGGACAAACCTCCTGTACCAGCCTACTACACCAATAAATCTCCTGACTTCTTTCACAGTCCCGGGGGTTGGTACATCCAGAATACTTCAAACTTTATCCGGATCCACTTAAAGGCCATTTTCCCTTACCAAATTACCAAGATACCGCAATTCCGGACGGCAGAATTCACACTTGCTATAATTAATTACCAAGCCAGCAGTATACAGTCTGTCCAAAACCTCTTCGAGCACCTCAATATGTTTCTCGAATGTTTGTGTAACTATTACTACATCGTCGAGATAAACGAAGGCATGATTTTCCAACTCGCAGGATAAAATACGATCGATCAAACGCTGCCAAGTAGCAGGCGAGTTGGTGAGTCCAAACGGCATTCGTCGGAATTGGAAGAGCCCTTCTCCCGGAACAGTAAACGCCGTATATTGCCTAGAGTTATCCTCCATTGGGACTTGCCAGAACGCGGATTTAATATCCAGAGAGGGAACGTATTTTGCACCCCTCAGTTTATCCAACGTAACGGAGACAAAAGGCAGGGGATATGCATCTTTCTTAGTAACCTTATTCAATTTTCGAAAATCTATGCAAAATCGGTAATCCCCGTCCTTCTTTTTCACCATCACTATTGGTGATGACCATGGACTATTGGAAGGCTCGACAACTCATAGCTCCAACATTTTTCCCAACTCCTCATTTACTATTTTCTGCATAGCTTCTCCACCTGGTTTGTTCATCCAAGCTCGGTGCCCATTTTTCCTTCAGCTTCCTTCACCACTTCTAGTTGCTGCTTTTGGTCTTCTGTGAGCTTTGATTTACACTCCAGTGAATGCAGACAATAACTCTCTTTAACGTTCTCGAATCCCCAATAATCATCCCTCAAATTTGTATAAATACCCATATCCTTCCAGAAGTCCATGCTCAAAATGATACAGTGTGGCAATTGTGGTACAACTAAAACTGAGAAAACCTTTATACCTCCCTTTAAGTCAATAGGTAGGGTAAGCTCCCCTAATACACCAATACTCTCCCCATTAGCTAGAGACAGCCTGTTTCTGTAATTTTAATCCCAAGGCTTTTAACTTATCCCACCCAGGACCACCAATAACGGTACGTGAAGCACCCGAATCTAAAAGACCCAACATACAGATACCAAAAATCGATATTTTAAGAAAAATTCGTACATCTTTTTCCACATGAGAGAAAATATAATCCAGCAACGCTGTTAATGTACGTACTTTTAAAGCGCTTTGACCCACTTCAGGTGACTTTGGAATAATAGCGTCTCTTGGGATTTTATTGTAGCTCAACTCGACGCCTTCTGCTGAGCTCTGCTCCCGTTTCCCGCTTGCTGCGGAGATGATGAACTAGAAATAGAAGGGTTACAATACGGCACCTCGCCTTGATTACTCCGATTGCCCCGCAACCAAAACATCTTCTTCGCTCTCGGCAATAACGAGAAGTATGACCTGCACGTTGGCAGTTAAAGCATTTAAATGGTGTCTGCGGGCCGCGGGCCTCTAAAGCTGAAATTTTGACATGTTCTGATGACACGTATGCCAGATCAGGCTCCAATAAATTTCCACTCTTGCGCGAGGGAGGTGGAACAAAAGCTTCCACAGATGCTCTCACTGATTCCAGTTTTCTCCCGAAATTAATCAAGTCTTGAATGCTGTCCACATCACTTAATCCCAATTGCGTTTGGTAGAATGGACTTACATTACGCCTTAACACTTTCAGTTTTTGATATTCAGACAGTGCTATAGTCAGTCTAGAGAACATGCTTTCCATTATGGAAACATACGTACCAATAGATTCGTGATTGCCCTGAGTCCGCTTCCGAATTTCATCCATCAAGCGATCGTCATAGTCAGGGGAAAGATACTCTTTCCTTAATTTTTTCACAAGGTCGGACTAACCCTGCAATTTAGTTTTGTTAGCCCGGTACCACAGCAGTGCTCGGCCCTCAAAGAGGTCCAGAGCGGACTTAAACAATTGTGGACTCTCGAAACTCCCCGTGCTTCGCTCAATTCGGCCACTCTTTCTAAAAAGGAGTTAAGGAACTGACCATTTTCCCCTGAAAATCGTACACCTCATTTATAAATATCAACCTTCGTTCGATTGCTTGGTAACATCGTTGATGAAAAAATGTTTGTGTCATCTTCAGAATTGGACCCATCCGTTGAGTTACCTCCTGCCTTGCTATGTAACGTTACAAAAGCCTCTATGAGTGCACCTCTTAGTCGGATCTTTTCCTTTGATTGCTCTACTCCCTCAGCTTCACAGTTATTCAGCCTACCTAAAGCCCACTGTATTTCGTTGATAACTTCATAAAGTCACCACTTCCTGCGTCACCTACAAACTGATATAAATGTATTTATTTCTACTAGTTTGTTCTCAAGTGCCTGCTTATCTTCGGAAAATTCGAAGGGATACGCAGGATACTCAATTGGCTAAGCCTTTTCGCTTCTTAAAGCAGATCTTAATAATTTTCGCATCTCGTCAACGGACCCAGTTGGTAAACCTCTTATTGTCAACTCATAGGTAAGCTCGTCTTGACTGAACCGATTAATCATCATGGCTTCTAAAGCACACCAGTGCCTATGAACACCAATAAAATTAAACGTTAAGTCCACCTACAACGATGCACCACGAAGGGATTAACAAGATTGTATAGCTGTCGTCTAATGACAATAAGAGTATATCGAGTGCCTGTACAGAAAATTTGATCAAAATGCTCTAACGAAATCGATAAATATTCCCTACAAATTCAACAACAAAATTCGATCAAAGAGACGCACCTAAATAGCAAATTTCCACAACCTAGTTTCTTTTATTAAAAAAAAAAATTTTTTTGTAAATAATTATTGCTAAATGACTCCTTAAATATGATGCAACCCAAAGAATATTTCAGAAGCAATTCGAAATTGCTCGACGAAATTTTGTAAATCTCTCCATTATTTAAAACAACTCATCTCAAAGGGGTCAACAACTGTAATGTGTTTACGCAAAAAACAACTATTTAACACCGCACAAAAAACTATTAAGTAAACTGCGTTAAAATTTTACCAGAACCAATAAAAAAAAATGATAATAATTGCATGGACTTATATAAAACGATTCTAACACTAAGAGCTACAAAAGATCTTTGAAAATATGTATGGGTATGTGCATCGGTGTAAATAATATATGTATATGCCTATGTATAATAAATTGAATTTTTTTTCCACTGATTTCTTTTAAATTAAGCACGTACCACGTAACAACGAAACTACTACGAGTAATGCAGGCAAGGTAAAGAAATTTTCAGTGAGAACTATGTAACATCCGGAATACTTTTTCGTAGTTATCACAATAATATTTCACCAACAAAACACCATGTACATATTATGAACTCGCTTAGGATGGATTTTCTCAAGGTTATCACCACTATTTCCCAGATTTTGGAAAAATACCTGGGTTTTTCGAAATAAATACAAAGCACTTCTCGAGTTCGACGTTAGGATTCCTTCACTGTAGTTATTGTTAGTCATCAAGATAGGTTTTGGTTAGTACCCAGACATTGTGTTTGAGAACTAATGAAATTTTGTTTTTTTTAATACGCACAATGTTTGCCACCAAATTAAGGGATATTGGTAACAATTGCTTATCAAATGATTTTATGTACATACAAACAACCTAAGCACAATTTTTTTTCTTATAATCTTTTGCAAAATGCACTAAACAGGTAAATTTTTAACGAAGTATAGAAATGAACTTCCGTATTGTCTTTAATGCAGCTGTCGGATATATTTTCTTATGGCATAGTCTGGACTGTATTATTTGGACCGTATCCCTCGCAAATTATGTATAGAAAATACTATAATATTGTTTATATTCCAGCAAAGCAGCACCACCGAAAGTCAGCTCGTACTGCTTCACCACAGATAGGAAAATGATGCCTAATAGATAGAAAATGCTTGAGCGATAAACCGTTTAATTTTCGTAAAGAGTGACGCAAGCGCAAGGGTTAAATCACTAGATCCATTCAGACGGCTTTTAAATGTTTCAAACAAAATTCCTTCAATATATTAATAATAATGTGATTCAAGTAGTGAGTACTACTTACGGACGCAAAATCAACATAGGTTTATTCCAAACTCACAACAATTTGCGACAATTATGAAGGGATTCCCATACGCTTTACATATAATGGATCTTTCACATGCCAGACCACAGCATCGACTTGCTCCGGAAAGTTCTTTGAGCTTTTCACTTTGCTTTTCGCACAAAATTTCAGGAATATTCCTCACTTCTTAAAACTGGAACAATTCTTTGATTTGTTATTCCACTTTTTATCAATCTTCACCACAAAGCGAATTTGCTTCTAAGCAAAAAAAAACTACCGAGAACAACTGATTATCGAGAAATTTGGTACATTACTGCAGTCACCAGATAAATATATTTTTGCTAGCAATATTGCTCATGCATCAAACGGTTTCCTGAAAACAATTTTACAAAAGCAAAAAACAATCTTTTGTTCACAATGCGATGGTCGATGATATTTTTTTTGGGATTGTATTTGTCACAATTTATCTTAATTTATCTTTGTTTGTTTGCATTCTTGCTTAGTTGAAATTGAAACTAACTAGAAATTTAAGAGATTCCATATGATTTAAATTCAACTTTTCTAGAACTTTAAAAATATTAAAAAAAATTAAAAAAAATGTTTTCTCGCTCACTGACATGATATATTGATGGAGGTTTTATACCTTAATGCAACGCAAATTTGTCCCAGATTTGTTAGATTTTTACGAATTTTCAGGCGCCATAAATGTTACGCTCCCCTTTTTAGCGTAAAAAAGGTAGCTCAGTGGAGAGGGGTATAGGTTGTCGGAGTTTTGTCTCAGTGAGTGAGAGGTGGGCGCCACGTGTTTTTTTTTTCTTTTAGATATTTTTTTGTATACGGCGGTACCACGAAACTCGACTATAATCTCAAATTCCTCATACGGTGACACAAAACAAAGAAAAGAAAACCGAAAAATTTCACTAATAGGTATATATTATTTCAATGATATCTAAAACACAGAGATTCCATAAAAGCATGCCCTAAATTAAGCTGATCTAACTATTAACCAAAAAAAATAAATTCTGCTTTAAATATTAATATTTTTTTGTTAATTACCCTGATGGTGACTTCTTCAATAATCCTTTTCTTTTTTTTTTATGTCGACTTTTTTGTTTTTTTTCCCTTTCGATTCTTTTCTCTCGCTATAATCTTTTTCTATTTCGTTTTTGTTTTGTTTTTTTTTAAGGTAGCAAACACTTTTGAGGGTCAGGTCGGATGTTCGGTTTAAAAAAAAGAAATCAAATAAGAATGTTTAACAAATATTGTTAATTTTATAAGCATATTGTTTCGTAACCCCGTCACCTTGTACCCGTTCACAATTACTAAAAGATTTAATCTGAGCGAAAAGTTTAATGTCGTCAGCATAAATCAAGACTTTGCAGTGTCTCATAACAGATACAATGTCGTCAATAGACAGAATAAAAAACAGCGCCCCAGGTGACTTCCTTGAGGTACGCCGGATGAAGCCTTCAAGACTCTAGAGATGGAATGTCGAAATAAGACTTGATAAGTTCTTTTATTTAAGTAAGACTTCGTTCATTTAAGAAAAGTTGGAGGAAACCCATACTTTTCCATTTTAAAGAGTATCACGGAGTGAGATAACTTGTCGAACGCTTTACTAAAGTCAGTATAAATACAATCTGTCTGATAACCTTTTGCAAACCCGCCAATGGTATCCGAGACAAATTCCAACAGGTTAGTGGTTGTAGACCTGCCCGAAATAAACCCATGCTGGTTTGAAGAAAGCAAATTCTTGCAGGAAATTGATAGCTGATAGTAAATGATAGATTCGAATAATTTAGGCATACAAGACAATTTTGCAATAGGCCTATAGTTAGAAATTTCACTTTTACTACCTTTTTTGTGGATAGGTATGATAAAAGAATTTTTCCATAGCTGAGGAAAACAACCACTATTAAGTGATTTTTGGAAAATAATTCTCAGCGGAGCTGCAAGGGCATGGCAACATGACTTATAGAAAGCTGGAGGGATGCCATCAGGGCCCGTGGTGAAGTCATTTGGAAGGCCGTTAATATGATCGAGTATATCCTCTTGCGCAATTGTAGGGATAGTGAATGAAACATTATGAGAATCGTTCATGTGACTACAAGTTGTCATTTCGAGGAAGGAAATTTGACGAAGAAAATGCGTTGTCAAAAAATGAAGCAAACATATTGCAGATTTCGGATGAATCATCACTAGCAGAATCTTTGTACCTCATGGTAACGTGATATACATCCTCCATCCTGTGGCTTGTTTTTGTTTGTTTCGTTTTCCTTTCGAAACTCAGTCTTTTCGGGTAAGGTTGATATGATCCTTGCCGTTTGTGGTCTTGTAGTTTCTCTTGTGGTCAACTAGCTTATCCCCAATGTACCTTTTATTTAAAATTAGAAGGAAGATGATCCTAACGAGAACGGTCAATAAACGTATCCTGGGTTTTACCCTGCAAAAGAAAAAGAGATCTACAGCAGCAATCATCGCTCACAACCAAAGATATGATAACTCATAACACTCTGTGGATAGTAGTTTAAGCTTTATGGCATATATAAAATCAATGTCTAGTCACTTTTCCATTAGAATCAAGATAAAGCATTTTAGAGAATTGGATTAGCACGCTCAAATCGGTTTCTGTTTTATGTCTTGGGAAGTATTTCTGGAGTGTTTTGCTCTATATCCTCTTTCAGACAGCTTTTGCTGGTATGAGAAAGGATGACAGATAAGACAATATATAAAAATAGAAAATTTACTTTAATTAGTTCACGAATTGCAAAAATTCTTTAACCAGATGAGACCAACAATTTTATCACTACAGTTCAGTATGATTACAAACATGTTTCTTTAGTTTCTAGACTAGGCGAGTTTTTGATCCCAAATGGGAGTCCATTTTAGATATCACTGAATGTCGTTAATAATCCCGTACAAATTCTTTCTGTTTTTGTTGTTTCTTTCCTTATTTCATTTCTTCGTCTTCTTGTGTTGTGTGTATGAAGTTCGGCGGTAGTAGTAATTTGATTCGATTTGTTTATTCTTCAGCTTAGAACTTAGCTTTTCCCATAAAAATTATTTGTTTTAAATAGAGTACAAAATAATAAATAGAGTACAAAATAGATCAATTAAAACTCTGTTTAACATACCATGGATAACGTCAACAAAAGAGATACTAAGGCAAAACAAGTTTGGAGCATTAGAACCATATAAGTACAGTGAAAATTCTCTATAACGAAACCCAAGGGACCGAGAGAGAGTTTTCCTTATAAGGAATGAGTAAAAAATGGAAACAAAATGTGTATGTATGGACAAAATAAATCAAAATAAACAGGCATCAGCCTACCGCTGATTGATTCGGTGGTATCTAAAGTCTGATTTTTTCGCTATAGAGAGTGAGTCACTTCGTTACAGAGAGTGAATTAATATGCATGTTAATCGGGAATTTCGCAATTGCCTCTGATGATTAATTTGTGCTTCATTGCACGAGTATATATATATTATAATACATTGCATTCTTGCACCATCGAAAACAATGTACATATGTATATGATGTATCATATATCTTCGCGCATAGAAAGTAATGCGTTAAGTCGCCAGTAAGCTTGCCCGGAACTAAGAATTTTTGTATAAAAAAATAACAATGATAGAATAGAATTACGCAAATACGCAAAATATGAGCGGTGTTCGCATTCGTTACAATTTGTCTTTCTACTTAAAAATTTATTTTTTTTTTTTGGAATTGGAAAATAAAATTAGGTATATTAGGTTATACGCGGGTTAAAATCAACCAAATTGTGAGCATTAAAGAGACGTTTGGGTCAGAGATATTTTCGTATTAAAACAGTCTTTTAGTAAATAATAAGATATATTTTATTAAGAAAATAATTACAAACATTGTTGAATGAACTTTATTTATAAACGATCTCTTCGATATCAATGGCTTCCCTGATGATGTACTTGTGACGTCAATTTAGTCAAGTCTGGTTTATAGTTAGTCGTTTTAAGACGAACACAAAGATCTGAAGTTTCGGTAGTTAACCTGTTCTTGCTTAATATAAATTTAATTTGTGAAAATATTTCCTCACATTTATAAGTTGAACCGAATATGGACAAAATGGCAAAGCCAATTTTTTTCAAAGATGAAAACTTCGTAGGAAGATATGCTCAACATGTTGATATCATGAGAAGAGATTATCTTCTGTTTTACCAAATCTTTCCGCAATTTCTTGAATTTATCCGTCCATAACGTTGAACTTTTAAAATCAATCATTTCTAAACTAAAATTGTCAATTTTTAGATATTGAAAATACTGCAAATTTAAAACATTCTTCTATTTCCTCGGGCTTTATTATAAATGTAAACATTTCTCCATGATTCTTAAAACCTTGAAACCGACTTTCATATTCACTTTTAATGAAGAAAATCCAACTTTCGAATATATTTAGATTGCTTTCATCGATATTTTCTTTTTCATGTTCCCTTTTTAACAAGAAATGAAATTTTTTTGTTTTTATGACAGTTTCAACAATAACAATTTTGACGTAAAACTCTTCCATTCCTCATATATTTGCAAAATTGTGTCGTTGGTTCATTATGTCTGTTAAGAACAAAAGTCTTAAAAGTTTATCATTAAGTTCGAGGTCATTTTCACCGATTTCGTGAAGAAATATTTGTATATATCATCAAAACACTACAAATCTATTAAGAACTTTGCCTCGATTTAACCATCGTATTTTAGAATGTAACAACAAATCTCCATATTTAGTAGTAGTTGTAGTTTATTAGTTATTCATATTTCGATTCAATTTCCTCCAAAAAAGCTTTAAAGCGCCTGTGTGTTAATGCTGGTCGCGCTATTATCATGTTTACGATCTTGACAACCTTTTCCATTACATCCTTAAGTTGTTGTGTAGACGCCTTTGCAAATAAATTTTCTTCATGTATGATACAATGAAAACGATAAAAGCGAGCGGCCAAGTTCATTTTCCAAGTTCCAAATCCAACATTTTTTCCTCTCATACTTGGAGCACCATCAGTTGCTATGGAAAACAATTTACTTTTTAAATCCAATACTTGCCCATTTTTGAAATTTGTAAACTCTTGTACTTGACGAAATATATCAGTGCCTTTGGTCGTGTCATTCATTGAAGCAAGAACGCATAGTTCTTCATTGACATTCGATCTATTTATTGATGCAAATCTAATAATTATTGCAAGCCTACCAATAATATTTATATCGGTACTTTCATCAACTGCAATGCTAAGTATGTCATAAGATAACAAATCATTTTTGACCTGTTCATCAATATTTTTGGCCATATCTTCAACGCCAGTTGGAATGTTCTAGCTGGCAATGATTCTCTCAATTATTTGTTTTTTATTTGCGAAGTTATTAAATAAGTGTTCGGAACAATTTATGAATGCGTTTTTCAAAAACTCGTCGTTTGTAAATGGTTTTCCGTTGATACCAATGCTAAGAACTGCAATAAAGCAGGCAGAAGTAGCGTGATTGTTGCTGGTAACAAAACTCTAAGAATTTATTTTGTTTTCCAAAATCTAATACACGTTTAGCAATGTATTCAGATTTATCTTCATTTGCCATTTCACTCCATCTTTATGTTTTGAAGAAAAGTGTCGCTCAATATTTTAAGTCCTGGCGGTAATTATATCTGTACATAAAGTACCTATCAATGTGCCACCATTTTCGATACACCCATACTTTTCTGTCCACACATCTTGAAATAATCTCTTTTTTGCTTTTTGTTTGTTCATGGTAATTTTTTTTTAATAATAATATATATTTCACTAGGTAGTAATTATTTAGCTGCGTAACTATAATTGCGTTACTCTTCTTGTGTTACTGAACATGTGCTACAACTATAACTGACACACAACTGAGAGAATGACACGCGCGTCCAATAATGGTGAAATTTGTTCGGACAATGTCACTGTATTCCGCCTACTATCTGCAACTTTGTAATCGACATGGATCTTATATATGTACATAAATAAACACATGTGTATATGATCCCTACCTGACAGCACGACTTCAGGGGTTACTATTGCAATCATAATTCTTTTATTCTATCGGTGAAACTGCATATACTTCAACCCGTAAAAATGTGCTGAATCACTACGGAAAATACCGTGCATAAAATGAAACAAAACGCAACTCCAGATCCAAGATAGCCTAATAACAAGATAGGAATCAGGCGAGTTTTCCGACTGTTTCACAATTCAGAAAGAAATAGAAAAAATAACAAAAAATCAATCTCTTTTAAAGAGAATAAAATGGGAAAGCGCGGATTACATGCAACGAAACAGAATGGCAAATGATTCATTTTCATAAATAAACGAGAAGGGGTGGAGTTTTCATATTTTACTCTCATAAAATGTTCCCGCGCTTTTGTGAAAACAGGTTTTTCTGAAATTTTATGGGAAATATTCAATGTTTTTTATAGCATAATCAATTTTTGTTAGCGTAATTTCTATGGTATTTGAGCAGCAAGTGCTTCTGTTTACATTCGCTTTTCAGGAAAACTGAGAATTTTATTTGACAGAAATTTTACAAAATTGAGATAGTCTGACCCGATGCACATTATTATAAATAGTTTGTTAGGATTTTGAGGAATTCAATAATTTTATCGTTCGGGTAATCCTACGTTCTCTCGATTTGTTTCATGTTTATGTTTTATAATTTATTTTTATATATTATGCATTATTTTCGGAACTAAAGTGGGTCACTTGAAATTATCAAATGGGTCATAGGTTGCCGACCCCTGGGTTACATTCAGGTTATTTCTGTCTATCTACGTAAATATGATGTTTTTTGTTTTTTTTTTACAATTGAGTAAAATATTTTATTTGGCCCTATTTATAATATTAATACATTGAATGTTTTTGCTTTTTGGTCTGCTTTATTTTAATTTAATTTTTTTTTCACCTATTCAAAATAAAGCACCTAGTTATTATACCCTAGATGACATCTGTAGGGTATACTAAGTTTGTCATTCCGTTTGTAACACCTCGAAATAATGATGGTAGAGCAAAATGGATTGGACACCCACGCACGTTATTTTGATTTTTGCATGTTCGTCCGTCTGTCCGTCCGTCCGTCTGTACGTCGTGCGCACGACAACTCGAGTACGCGTATACTTAGAGAGCTGAAATTTTGTACACGGACTTTAAAAAAAAAAGTAAAATTAGGTTCGAAAATGAGACAAATCGGGCAATTCCTTCGTGGAATTGCCATACAAAACCTTCGTTTTCCACTATATATTTGGACACTGCCTGAGAACGCTTCGACGTAGAGAACTAAGGAAAATAAGCTTACACCAAAATTTAATTTTCTCTTTTTATACCCTAGATGAAATCTATAGGGTATACTAAGTTTGTCATTCCGTTTGTAACACCTCGAAATAATGATGGTAGAGCAAAATGGATTGGACACCCACGCATAATATTAAAAGTTATTTTAATTTTTGCATGTCCGTCCGTCCGTCTGTGCGCACGATAACTCGAGAACGCATATACTTAGAGAGCTGAAATTTTTTACACGGACTTAAAAAAAAAAAGTAAAATTAAGTTTAAAAATGAGACAAATCGGGCAATTCCTTCGTGGGGTTGCCATATAAACTTTCGTTTTCCACTATATATTTGGACACTGCCTGAGAACGCATCGATGTAGAGAGCTGAAATTTGGTTCAAGGTGTTTTCATTGTACGAGCAAATAAAATTTCAAAAATGGACTAAATCGGGCAACTCCTTGGTGTTGCCATATAAAAATTTAGGTTTTTTACGTATACTGTGAAAACGATCAGTCCAAGACATTTTTATTGTACTCAAAACTTTTTCAGAATACGAAATCCTATAAAATTGGTTATAATCATTTTTTCTGTCCGACAAACCGTTCTAGAAATATATGCGAAAAACCACTTCAAAAATCAAACTTGCACAGCAGGGTGACAATACGAAATTTCATACGGGCATTCATCTAGGGTATCATAAGAATTGGTCTTAGACCAATTCTAGGTTTTTTACTTGTTTTGTATGTTGTATGTATGTTGTTTATAATTTTGAACATGGATTTTCGAGGCTTTATTTTCGGGTCTTAAACTCTTGAGTACTTCGGTAAATGGCTGAAGATCTAAGGTTGGTACAAGGTCAATTTCAGCTGTCTTAGTGAGTTTGTTTGTAGTCGTCAGTAGAAGATTATCAATTTGCGTTTGTCAATTTGGTTTCAGGGAAAGCATACCGCATTGAGTTAGTCGGACAGTTGTCTGAAATTGATACAGTGCAATTTAACCTCCGATTCCTGTGAGAAATATATAACCAAGAGTTTTTACTATTCATTTTGATTAGAACGTTATGATTGGTGTTGGGGCCTCAGAGCAACGTTTGAAAAGAAATAGGATGCAACTATTTTGGGGAATTCGGTGGTGCAAAATAACAGACTCTAGCTCTAGAGAGTTATACAAACTTATTTTCTGGCATAGTGTCAGCTGTTGCTCTTTTAAGGGTATGAACTTATGTCCACCTGTGTACGTAACCAAGTATTCCTCTTATATTTCATAATGCCCGAATAAATTTTCTCCTAACGAGAATGATAAGGATTAAACTTTCTTTATAGTGAATCATTATTTTATCTCCTATATGGTCAATTTCGACAGATGTAAGTTACTGTAATATAAAGGGATCCTACAATACCGTATTTAATTGTAAACATATAGGGAGATCCTTTAATAACTCACTAATTTGGTGATAACAAAGAATAAGGGGATGTAAGTGTTTAGTGGCTGAAGAACCGAGAATAATGGATAAAGTGTTAATTTGATGTTCTCTGAGCGAATTGATCTCTGATATCGCAAAATTCAGTTGAGATTTAAAGGTTTTGATAACGTTTAAAGTGTGAATTTTCGTCTCATTTAAGTCTACTTCAAGTTTATCAAGGTTTTCTAGATCTTTTAGTCGGGAACTAATTTGGTTCGAGTTTTGTTGGTCTATAGTGCCGAACAAGAACTTACTCATTGTCCCTATGCCGCCAAAAACTGCTCGTCGATGTCTGCCAGTAACTTCCATGACTAGTCTTTTTAACATATGCCTCACTCTTTCCGTAATATAGCGCACGTTTTGAACATCCTGAGCGCTTGAAGCGCTACATTCTAGTTTTAGATAGTGCTCGTACATTTGTGTTACTAAGATTTTGCTCCAGTTAAGATATTCTTCCCATGTTTTCAATTGCGCCAAATTAATGGTTTTGAAAATTCTCCATTCGTCTTTCTTAAATTAGGGCTTCGTCAATGTCTTCGAATACTATTCCAGTTCCTGTAAGGCAATTCTGTTCTTTGAGAAGAGCCGCCCGTGACGGATGCACACAAGATAATACAGTTGATGTTCCCTAAAAGATTCCTTTTATATGGTTTCAATCGTATTGTTGTTTGGCTAACTCATCAAGATGTGTTTGCTTGTGTAGGTGTTAATGCAAAGTGTGGAATTTTTTTATCTATGTGCGTGAATAGTCTTAACTTTCCTACTTACCTGAATTTTTAAATTCACAGGGGAAGTAATATCCTTCTCTTCATAACGACCTATCCAAATAAAAAATAGCTTGTTTTTCTTACTTTCGTTTTTTAGAAGAACTAAATCACCGGTTTGGAAAGTTTTTTCACGTGTGGTCCTATCGTAGTATTTTGTTGTTGTCTCTTTACTATTGATAATATTTTTTTCTGGCAATGGCACGAGCTCTTCGAATTTTATTTTTAAGGATCTAAAAATAGTTTTCATGATTGTATAAAGGTTCTACCCTTTGATTTAAATTTGTTGGCGGCTCAGCCGTAAATCCGAGCAAGCATTCCATTGGTATAAGACAGGCTGAGGCGTGCCTTGTGTTGTTATGAAAGTGCACTACTTCGCTTAGCCATTCATCCCATGTTTGAGGATTTTCGGCTACGAAATTTCGTAAATACTCTGCCAATGGTCTATGAGTGCTCTCTAGGGCGCCATTAGATTGTGGGTGATAGGCTTCTTTATAAGCTTCTTGGAATTCTATAACGGTAATTATTTGCTCGTAAAATTTTTTTGCGACAGCGACTGCTTCAGCATCAGGGAGAGCGTAGCAATCCATAAATCGGGTTAAATCGTCTTCAAAAGTTAATATATATTTATTTCGATTGTAGACCTTATCAAACGGGTTTTCCGCAGTATCGGGAATATGTTAGTCTGGCATTTCGGACAGGCTTTTATAATTTTCACTATATCTTTTAACATATTTTTCCATCTATATTGTCGATGAATTCTGTAGTAAGTTTTCGCGGTTCCTTGGTGTCCGCCCGGGGGTTTGAGTGAAATGCCTTTAGTATTTTCTTCCTTAAGTTTTGTCAATATTTGAAAGGGTGAACAGACAACTATTTTCATTTATCTGAATTCGTCTATTTCGGATAATATCTCGGTATTTCCGATTTCGTGTGTATAGTCTCTTGTAATGATAAATTCGTCTGGATAGCTGTTTCATTATGGTTTTTTGCTTGGGCTCTTGTCGTTGTTTCGTTTCGCGCTAGTCTGCTCAGAGCGTCGGCATTGGCATTTTTTCTTCTGGGCTTATATTTTATTTCATAGTCATGTAGGGTTCGATTTCTGTCGTCTAGGAGTTAATTTAATAAAGTACTTCTAGTTAACAAAACTGAATCTTTATTATCAAACTTCACTTGTACTACATATAGCTAGACTTAGACTTGACTGTTCAACTGCTGTTTACAAACTGAAACTGGTTTAATTTGAGTATGTACAAGATTAAAGGCAAATAGAGTGCTAGAAATGAGAAGACGAATAAGCATTGCCAGATCTTAAGTTTCGCTTTTCTGATCCTACAGTCATATTCTGAAAGTTTATGATGGAAGCTTATTAATCTCGAGGTAGAGCTTTAACATTGAATACTCCTATGAGGGGGTAATGGTCAATGTAGAGTAGACTGTAAATTTCCTATCTAGCAGATAGGGCCCATACTACAGCTAGTAATTCTTTCTCTATCGTAGAGTATCGTCTTTCAGTATTGTTTAGAGTTCTACTAGCAAAGGCGATAGGCCGATCATTTCCTGGGATTCCTTGGGATAACACCGCGCCTATAGCTTGTAATTCTTTCGATTTGTTGTCTCACATAAATCGTTCCACACAATTTTTTGTTTTCCACGGAGAAGTTTTGTGAGTGGTTCTGCTATTTTAGAAAAATTTGGAATGAACTTCCTATAATAATTAACCAGATCAAGGAAGCTTTGTATGTAATGAGGCCTTGAGAAGTTATAAACACATTTCACTTTGTTAGGATCCGGAGGGCAGCTTTCATTGGAACATTTATGTCCAAAATATACCATCTCTTTCAGAACCAATTGACATTTGCTTGGCTGTAGTTTTTGATTATATTCCCTCAGCTTGCAGAATATTTCTCTGAGATTTTAATGCAATCGTCTAAGCTCTTGTCATATACTACAATGTCTTCCAAATAAATGAAACATTCCATCCTTGAAATCCCGAGACTTGGTTAAGAGCTCTTTGAAAAGTTGCGGGCACAGTTTTAAAGACAAATGGCATTCGAAGGAATTCGTAATGACCATAAGCTGTACTGTATGCAGTTTTCTCACTATCAGATGAATCAATTAAAATTTGATGATATCCACTGCTAAGTCCAACGATGAGAAATAGCTAGAATTTCCTAATTGATCCACGATGTCCTCTATTCTTGACAGTGGGAATAGTGCTCTCATTGAGTTTACGGAAATTCACTACAATTCTCCAACACTTTAACCCGTTTGGCGATGGATTTTTGGAACTAATCGTAATGGTGAGTTCCATGGATTATTACTTGGTCTCTGGTTTATGGGACCTGTATCATATCTGAGAGCTATAGTGTGTGTTGTTACATTTGAGGTAAGTGGTCACCTTTTAAATGGAAAACATCATTGAATTCTTGACAGAAACCGGTTATGGCCCACATTTCTTCTTTGTTGTAGGTTTGATCAATATTTATTTCGTTTTCAAGTAGGAGTAATTGATTTTATTTTATTTGAGAGTTGCTTTTCTCATGCCTCTTTTCCAACTTATAGATATCGTACTTATCTAGGTACTCCAATTTCGGGCGATAAGTAGGCAGTTCTACTTCTTTTTCGTGGATATTAATAACACTTAATTGTATTTTTCCGTTTCTTGGTTTCACTATTCCATTGGCCGTGAATATTCCTGGCGCGATTTTTTGCGAAAAGCATAATATCTTTTGTTTACAGTCATCTGCTGGTATTTCTAATACCATTTCTGATCGAGGAGGTACTCGTATCGCAGTTCTACTACTGAGTGTTTTTCTTGTGCGTGTGTATTCGGAGGTGAAGTTTTGGAAATTTCTCATGGGTTGTTATCAAAAATACGTTGTTATTAGGAGTGTTATTCTTTCCTACTCTCAGTTTCGCGTTATTTATTTGTCGATTAATGTTGGAATCTTTGTAACCTTAATTTCTGACTGATAAGGCGTTTTGCAAAAAGAATTTTGAAGTCGATGGGGTTAGTTTTAGCTCGAGGGAAAGTACATCGAAAAGTATAAGCGCCACAATAGAAAACAAATATGTTTCTCTTTGGGCCACCTCCAAATATTTTCGACAAAAATTATTTTGCCTTTTATACCAGTATTTCTCTACTACTACGTCAATTTACAAAAAAGTCATGGGTCATTTAAATATTTGTCCCAACGGGGCCACGCACTTGAATTACCCATGCATTTATAGCTGCTCTGTGCATCAATACGGATGCTACGAGCTCGTAAGTATTACGTGTGTATTATCGTGAGTGTCTGAGAGGATGCACGAGGCCCTATTGGAAATCTCATTATGCATCCATACATATGCTTATGGCGCTTAACGTGTTAAGAGAGTTAGTTAGTTAGTTAGAGTTAGTAGCCATGAAGGCGAAGAATGTTATTGATGTTCACTTCAGTATTTGTGACTAAGATATCTTTTGTTTTATCAAGCCAACTTCCGCGCCGGTATCTGCTAATAGTTTAACTATTCCATACATTGCAATGCTTAAAGAAAGTTCAATTGAAGGGTCATTTAAGGCTATATGATTATATTGCTGCGGTAAAATTACGGATTTAAAGACTTCAGATTTGTTGATTTTCGTTGCATATTCTCTGTACTTACCGATTTTTGCTGAATAATGCTATTTTTATTATAATTAGACTTAAGAGTATAATCATCTGAGTGACATTCGATATGTTTTTCGTTTTCTTTACACAGCTCATAGCCCTAGGGTGGGTAAGGTTAGCCCCGTTTAGTTTCCCTATTAAGGCTAGCCCCGTTTAGTTTCCCTATTGTTGTTGAGATTGACGCTGTCTATTTTCCCCATGCCATTTTCGCTCGACACTTGTTATGGAACTAATGTTGAGTGAGAGCTGTAAGACTTGAAATCTCATCTATCAGCAGAAGCTGATAGTTCAATCCCTGGTAGCTATGCTGGCAGGCTGGCACGCCGCCACCTCGACTAAGCGCGAGAGTATGGGGTGGGTTAACTAAAAGGGACCTGCGCTACCATGTGCCACTCACAAAAAAAAAAAATTCGTGGCAAATTGACCAATAGAAAACCGAATGCACACCCGTCCTGAAGGGACCTCCCTTGCCCTGAACTGAAGAGTTACTGAGGATCAGATCAGTTTACCCGCGGGTTACACCTACAAGTAAAGCTTGCATGCAACTTGCTCTGCCATACTTCTTGCAAGTGTAATCCAACTGCCATGCAACTTTCAGCGAACTTGCATGATGAAAAATCATGGCAACTGGGAGATTGTAATTTGACATTTATACAGTTTTCAAAATGGCAGAAAAGAAATGCTTGAGAGAAATTCATAAATTTATACCGGGAAAATGAAATTTTCCGGGATCATTTGCATTACATCATTTACCAACACCTTTCTCTTCCTTTTTTCTTGGGTTTTTATAATTCTGATACTTCTTTTATTGCTATTATTTTCCAATATACGCAAGGCTTTACGTCTTAATGCCAATTTTTAAATGAACTTGCATGCCAGCTGATAAGACATCAACAGAACTGGCTTCTGCTGTCAAGCTTAAAATCGCATTGGAACGGAGGCTTGCATGCAAGCTGTACCCCCGGGTAAATTTCCATACCAAATTTATCCACGAAATGAACACAATACCACAGATTAGATATCTGACAATACTAAGCTTGAGCAGCAAATTTAAGGTAAAGTTTACCCGGAGGTTACACCTTCATGTACAGCTTGCATGCAACTTGCACTGCCATACTTATTGCATGTGTAATCCAACTGCTATGCAACTTTCAGCGAACTTGCATGATAAAAAATCATGGCAGCTGGGAGATAGTAATTTTACCACCTTCCTCCTCCTTTTTTCTTGGGTTTTTATCATTGTGATACTTCCTTTATTGCTATAATTTTCCAATATTCGCAAGACTTTACGTCTCAATGCCATTTTTTAAATGAACTTGCATGCAAGCTGATACATCAACAGAACTGAATTCTGCTGTCAAGTTTAAAATCGCGTTGGAAGGAAACCCCCGGGTAAGCTATCACTTCTGTCCCTTATTGAGAGCACTATTCTTATACAAAAAACTATGATCAGACTATCACGTAGCAACTTCAGTGGCTTAAAGTATATTGCTGCGTTATTCCCCGATTGGGATCACGTTTCAAATAAAAATTTATACTAATCAACAAACGACTTAGATCCATCACTTATGCTATATCGTGACGTTATTCCGTGTTGGGAGGGAATAACATTCATCGTGACATCTTTCCCAATTCGGGATCATCATTGTATAAAAATTCAATCAATTACTAAAGTTATTAACCTACTATACGTCGTGACGTCTTTCCCAACTCGGGATCATCATTCATTCAAAGAAAATTGTATAAGAATTCAATCACGTACTAAATTTATTAGCTAGAAACAATAGGTTGAGACTCTAAAGTATTTTCTATGTCAGTCCGTTTCTACTCCTACCACTTATTTGGACGAGGAAATGTGTAAAAATTTAATAATGATAAAACGACACTTCGTGAATTCGGTCGTGTTGCTCCATCGCAGATGCGCCTCCGTGATGTGCTGCAATTCTATAAAAGAAATTCGTAACTGGACAGTGTGCGAAGTTGGACTGGCCCATGATACAATCCTACGCCTAATAATAATTTCTTATTTCCTAGGTAGTACGTTGTATATTTCCAACTATATCTTCGAGGTGCTCTGCTGAAGGCAGGGCTGTAGACTAGGCATCATATCCTTTGCTTGGAACGAGATCTACCGTATTGAATTCTAGCACTTTCCCTGCGCCGAAATTAGTTGGGCTCCATCCCAATACTGATATACGGGGATGACTTTTCTTGCTATTTAGAAAAAAAAAGATGTCTCTGAACCGCTGCGTGCGGAGCGTGTTCGTCGGTCACAGCTTATGCTCCAAGTTACTTCCAGTATCTTTATATTTACGAATTCTATGTTTTGTTTGCTTACGCGCAATTATAAATGCAGAATTAAATGGTTCTTAAAAGATATAGGTTTCCCTTTTTTCCTTTTCTCGTTATTTGTATTTGTTATGGTATGTATGTTGAGTGAATGGTCAGGACGTGAAGTCCAAACTGCCAGCATGAGCTGACAGATCACTCGATGACAGCGTTAGTACAGGGCGGCACGCTAGCACCTCGGCTAAGGGTGGCGGAGAGTGTGGGGAAGTTCCCGAAATAACCTGCCGCTTGTCACCAACCATAATCAAAAAAAAAATTTTCGTGCCTACAACCAACAAGCCAGCACACACTCGGTCCTGAAGGGACCCTTACCTCACTTACCTGCATTCCAATGAAGGCGCAGATGGTCTGCCTTCTTTGCCAAGCCCCATCCTCCCATTGACTTTGGGTGGCACAATTGTCCAAAGTCCCTTTGTTGACCTGTAAAGAGGTTATAACGGACCTATACAACCTTCATGTTAGAGGGCTCCAGGAAGAGGAAGGCGAAAATAAAACCTTTAAGAGTTCATTTCTACGTTATAATTGTCGATGAGAACTATCCTCAAGTCAAAGTACGTGCATACATAGATCTTAGGGTAAGTATACCATTAATAGGAGTAATCGTATAGCATTAAGTAAGTACCGAAAGGGTATATACGTAAGTATATCATTGAATTCGAAAACTACCTCAACGTATAGCATTAGGTATGTATATAGGATACATAGAGTCGGCTAAAAGAATCTTTTTCAGAATTATACCTGAACAAATATTCTATTAAGCTAATTGTATAGTTATGTAAATATGATTATTGGAAAAATTCGTTGTATATATGGTTACACTAGGCTAATTGTATAGTTATGTAAATAGTATTATTGGAAAAATTCATTATATATATAGTTACACTAGGCTAATTGTATAGTTATGTAAATAGTATTATTGGAAAAATTCATTATATATATATAGTTACACTAGGCTATTGTTTTTTTCTTACTCATTCTTAATGAAATTCATATATCTAAAACGGATGTCCTTGAATAACCTTTAAATTCGTTCTAAAGTTGATTGAAGGAATGGAGAATATTTCGGCAACCAAATATTTTTATCTTTCTATCTAATACTTAACTAAAGACAATTTCAAATTAGTTCTCTTTTCCCTTTTTTTCTCTAATTTCACGATAATAACGAGTTTAATATTATACAAGGCTTATTTATTACGGCACTCCAGTGAAAATCGCTTTCATTGATTGGGAAAGTTCATAAGTTGTAAAGATTACTGATGATGGTAGCTTAGCGAAACGCGTATAATGATAATATAATTTTGTGTAACATTAATTGTGTAGTGATGTAAATATTATTATTGAAAAAGATATATATATCTATATATAGTTACAAAGAAAAAATGTCAATAGAAAAAGTCCTACTGAGCAAGGTTTAACGAAGCCGAAGCATGCTTATGTCAAAAGAAAACATAATATTTTAGTAATACTCACGGTGTAAATTCCACGGCATGATGAGGCCTCATTATCCGCCACCTGGTTAAAAAATCAAATTAGTAATTATCTTCGGCCCGCTTCAGTAGGTCTTATTACGACAATGCATCTAGCAGAGTTGAACAAAAATTGCCCGACGCAATTTTGCAACTATGCTCGAACGAGATCAAAAACTTTTACATCAAAGAAAGTTCAAAGTAGTGCTTGATACAAAAAAAAACTTCTGAATATAACTATCGGAAGTCACAAATTACTTTTAAATAAGAGCGGATAGAAAAAAATGTCCTCTTCCTAATTTATCGCTTAATCCTAAGTGCGTTTTCTAAGAAGACTAGCATATTTTCCACTGATAGTTCAGCACACCACGACGTTATACTGTCTTCCGTAATGTGGCCAAAAATAAAGAAATACAATGATACCGGACAACCAAAATTTCAGCGTTATATACAACGTTCGTAGGCAAGGTATATCCCATAACCTATCTTCAATTCGTGCAGATTCGCATTACAAATAACAACCATTTCCTCTAATGCCAATTTGATTTGTAGTTGGATCTCCTTAAATGATCCTTTTACATCACAGATGTCATTAAATGAGTGTCCTGGTACACGTTCTTTTAATGGAAGTCCATATTTAGAAATTGATACCTCATAATCATCCTTTGGTCTTATTGGAATGTGATCAATTCTTGTTCCCAATGGATTTTCTTTAGCAACAGATGCAGCTGTATAAAATTTTTCCCACAATGGCTAGTTCCAGCTAAAATCTGTAAGACTGCCTTATCTCTGGTAATTTTTATAAATTGAGCAGTATCAAAGGCCTGAATAATGCGAGGTGCCTTACAATCCTCATTTTCCTATCATACTCGGCATTATTGTGAGCAATATAGATATTAATCAACTGATTATTGCCGAAGAATTTACACAATCCACTTATTTGTAGCAAGTCTAATTTTCATTTTCGGTGTCAAAGTTGGAACCTTTTTACTTCTTTGTTCCACCATCCAGCACTTGCAATGTCCAAAATCTTTTTCTGCCTACAAACCAATCACCCTTTGAAAATTCCTAAAAGATTTTATTTATACACGTTGACCTAGCGATTTTTATATGAAAGTATTACATTGTTGGGCACGATGTCGTTGAAAATTCTCGATATTCGGTTTTTCACTAGACTTCTTTCACGCGCTTGTTCGAAAAAATGAGACAGGTCAATGGTCTTCTTCTTCTTTGTCTTTTTCTTCACTCACATGTCACACGAGCTTGAGGAAGCATTACTCTCGGTCGGGTGCGATCGGTATGCGGTTTACTTTAAGGCCAGCTTACATGCATCAGCATTTTACCTGTAGCATATTACTATATACAATAGCTACGACCATAACAATACAGAGTGGTCTACACCACCCGTGGTTCAGACAACGCTGAAAAATGGTCGACTGAGCTAGCCGGTCTTAAACATAGGCCTCATCACTGCGGGCGCTCAATGTGTGTCTCGACCCACGACCCAATGTGCATTCCTTATCACTCGGATTCTACTTGCCCGATGACGCATCGAGGACACATCCACGAAGTCTCGTCAGTCTTCGACCAGACTTCGACATCCCTTTCAGTGTGGGATGCCAAAGCCACATCGACAAGCTGGTAACCCAAAAAATCCAGCCGGTCGATGCCGCTGTGCCTTTCCTCACCGAAATGCTGAGGAAGCCTCGCGATCAGCAACCTAAAGAACTGATTGCTAAGCTTTCCCGGCGCAACATCTCACCTTGATCTCCGACTGGCGATTGTTGAAGGGTGTGTCTCCCAGGCGTCGTCGAAGTAGTGACATGCTGACAGCCTTATACAGGAATGGATTCCAACAGGTATATCATCCACCATTGACGGGGCAATAGGAGGGCTTCGCGATATCCTATAGTTTACCAGTGAAGCTGGCTGGATGCCTTCTTAGGGCTACCAGGAATAGATGTGACAATAGATAGATGACACTTTGAGACTGGATATCACTGCCTGATGTCTTTGGCGTGATAGACTCCTAACAGTCTTCCCTGCAGATCCTCAAGCTCGTACAGGGAGTTTCCTTTCTTGCTTTTAACCCGACATTTGACAAATTTCCGTCCCAATTTAGCACTGGTCTGCTGTTGGAAATTGCTCTGGGCAAAATTTCGTCTAAATACCTCTTGACCCACTTTGAAATCGACAGGCTTCGCCCTGAGATTGTAGGCTCGTGAACCCTTTTCGAATGCGTGTTGTAAGTTTTCCTGCACTCTCGCACGGATCAATCTCATTTTATCCTCAGCATATACTCTCAATGGCTAATTAAGAGTTCCAAGGCTCCTCAAGATAGAATAGGAGCTGCCATGTTCTATCATTTGTTGACCGAAGATTGTTCGATAGGGAGAGAAACCAGTAGCTTGATGGAAAGAGCTCCTGAGGGAACTAGCTATTTGGCTCAGTTTCTCATCTCATTTTGTATGTTCCTTCCGAATATACGCTCTAATCCCTGACAATAGAGACCTATTTACTCGCTCTGAGGCGTTTGCTTGCGGCGAGTAAACTGCCGTTCGCAAGTGCTTCACCCCATACTTGTCCAGCAATCTGGTAAACTGAGTCGAGCAAAACTGGACTCCATTGTCAGAGACGATCGTTTCCGGGACCCCGCACACGTGGAACACTTCCGTCTCAATGAATTGGCACACATTGAGTGAAGACGCTTTCCTCATAGGTTTGAGAATCGGAAATTTTGAAAAGTGGTCAAGAACTATTAAGATGCAGACATTTCCTTTTACTGACCGAGGATATGGACCTAGAAAATCAATGTACAGCTTTTGCCATGGTCTTTCTGTCACAGACTGGACTCTCATAGGTGGTCGTAAAATAGTATTGGGAGCTTTCGTTTCCTTACACACGTCGCCTACGTAGTTTCTGACATCAACTGTCATTTGTGGCCAGTACAGATGTCTTCGCAGACGTTCCAGTGTTTTCCCTATACCTCCGTGTGAAGCCAGCGGCGGATCATGAGCCCTTGAAATGACGTCGGTCGTGGAATCCAAAGCATCCAAGCTTCTTCTTCCTGAATCGGATCGCCTGTTCTCGGAACAGTCCGAATGTAAACGAAGCCATCCCTGACGGAAAGATCTGGTAGTTTGCCAGAAGTCGTTTTAACTTTATGCCTCAGTTCTTCATACTCCAACGAGTTGAAATATGGCGAAATAAAGTCAACTTCCGGGCCAGGATCTTCATTTGTGGTCAGGCTGTCACAATGAATGCGTGACAGCGCATCAGGGACGACGTTCAGGCTTCCTTTTCTGTGCTCAATAGTGAAGTCGAAGCCCTGAAGCTGTAATGGAGGCAGTCAAGTCAGCATAGTTCGGGATGAACCGTCTATACCATCCTGCCATACCTAGTAGGCGTCGGGCCTGCCGAACAGTTTTAGGTGACGGATAGTCAACTATAGCTGAAATTTTGTCAGGGTCAGTTCTCATACCTCCCTTTCCGACAATAAAACCCAAGTATTTGGTCTCTTTGATACAAAACTTGCTCTTCTCGACGTTGATAGTGAGGCCAGCTTTCCTCAAACAATCCGCTACACGGGATAGTAGCGTGAGATGCGTGTCGAAGTCTGATGACAGAATTAATAAATCGTCTAGATAGACGAGAACGTTCTCACGAAGATCGAAAGGAATGACTTTATCCATGAGGCGGCACATTGTTTGTGGAGCGTTGCATAGGCCGAAAGGCATCACCGTGTACTGATAGAGAGGCTCGTTATGTAGTTTGCCGGAGGAAGTCGGCTCAGAAGTGCGTCTATCTGCGGTAGCGGATAGGCATCCTTCTTCGTAACAGAGTTGACCTTTCTGGCGTCAAAACAAAGTCGGACCTTTCCAGGCTTCCTTACCAGAACAACTGGAGAGCTCCAAGGACTCTGGCTCTCCTCTATCACACCCAGTGATAGCATTCGCTCTAATTCGGCATCCATAAAACTTTGTACTGCCGGTGAAATCGGATAAAACCTCTGTTTTATCGGAGCTGCGTCATTCGTCTCAATCTTGTGAGTGACCAAGGATGTTTTTCCCAGGCCTAGAGAGGCGAAAGAGGGGAAAAGCTGTTTGGTCGAGACTAGAAAGAATATGGCAGTCGGTGTCAGAGGTAGCTATTACACTTGGATTCACTTCTGCGACTATACCCAGGACATCTGGAGCCAACCCAAATAGACGCCAGAAGTCTATTCCCAGATATAGTGCCTGTGTGAGCCCAGAAACCACGTAAAAACGCACGTTTTGGGTCTTATCACGGAAAGTGACATCCAAGTCCACATGACCATGCACAGTCGTCATGGCACCATTTGCTACTTGGACCTGTGTCTGATACTTCTTCCATTCGACATCTGTTCCGCAAGCTTCTCTAGAGCTCCCTGACCTAGAATACTGACAGTGGCACCACTATCAAGTAATCCAGTCTCAGTTCGCCCGAGAAGCTTTACTTCGGCGTACGGTCGAATGTCGTCTGGCATCGACACGGAAATCTGTGCCAGTTTTTTTCTTTCTAGTTTCATTCGTCGACAGTATTCCCGCCAACGAATGGTGGATCGTTTCTTTTTCGGTCTCATATCCAGGTCAGGAAACATAATGTCAGCTAACTCCGCCACCGAGGAGAAAATTCGGCCTCTTGCTGCTCTGTATTACTGCAGACGCGTATGATACGGTGTCAGCGGACGTAAAACTGGCTCACGCCTATCGTCATCTCAGAGCTTGGTGGCCGTTTCAAAACAGAAATGACAGAAGGCCAAATCTCCTGCTCAGTAACCTTGTCAGCTATGCGTGCTAAAGGTGTCAACGGGACATCGAAGATTAAAGACTCTTCTAAAGTAGTGTCTAATAATGTCATAGGCTCCCCAGAAGTGGAAATGGGAGCTTGAAAGAGGGAAAGAGGTTGTGGTATTCCCGACCCGTCTGAAGTTTTTCTGTTGACATCGAATGCAATCTGGCTTGAAGGTGTTCTTCCGTCCACATCCGTAACAGAACACAACTTGTCGTTCCTGCCGGCAATCTTGGTAAAAGTGACCGGGCTGGTCACAATTCCAGCAGGTTACATTTTTAGGGGTTAAAATAGCAGATAGTGAGACTTCCTCACTGCGTTCAGGTGACGTATTCAGTTCAGCCTCAGTCGAATAGTATCCATCCACCTCACTGACTCTTTGTCCGCGATACGCGTTCCAACTACTTGCTGTCGCGATGCGCTGCTGCGTCGCTTGAATTTTATTCACAAGAATCCTGAGCTGGTGGATGGTGTTTGTAGGATGCAAACAAATTTTGTTTTGTATCTCTGGCAGTAAATTTGATTTGACTATTTCCAAAAATTCAACGTCTGGCAACGGGTTCTGCAGTTGGTCTTGTAGCTGTACCAGGTGCTGGTAGTACGTAGCAAATGACTCCCCTGCTTTCTGCTTGCGCAACATAAGCTGGACCTTGACCTTAAGGTCGTCTTTCGGCACTCCCCACTCAGCTAATAGAGCTGCTTTCACATACTCCCATGACGGCGTGGAATTTTGCCTCAGGAGAGACCAGTACCAGTCCATTGCTGGTCCAGAAAGCAGAGTCGTCATGTGACGCACCAACAGGTCGAAGTCTCCTTCCAAAGCCGAATAAGTCAAGGCTTCTACTCGAAATACAAATTCATCGACTGTGAGCCGAGAACTGTCACCGCTGTAAGATATATTCCACCTGCGGATAGGGCTGCCAGAACGTCGCTGTCCTATGCCTGCACGGCCACGATTAGGTGGTGGTGGTGGAGGTGGTACAAAATTTGGTGCAGGCTGATTTCCAGGCAGATTGGGAAAATCGTCAGATGGTCTGGGATTACCCATAGCCGGAGGAGGTCGTGAAAAGTCTATTGGTGGCATTGCGGCTGCTACTTGCTGACGGACACTATTTACTAACTCAGTCCGCAAAACATGGAGGCTCTGTTCGAGACCTTCACTTACCAAGTCTTGCATTTACATGCGTAAGCCTGCCATCAACGCATCAGTAGCTGCTGAGGTCTGTCCACTGCCAGAAGGCAGCGGGCTGTTTCGTCGCGAGTTAGGATTGGTAAAAGTCCTTGAATGTAGATCTAGCCTTCCAGGAGAGAGTGATCGTCGACTAGGTGGTGGAATTGTCAACGGTGGTAAGTCAAGTGTTGGCAGGGAAGGTAATGGATCAAGGTTGACAGATTCTGCAGGTTTCGTCATCTTCCGGACAGCACCAGTATACTCAGTGAAATCGTACTGAGTGAGATGGGCTCTGCAGAACGGGCAGTTTGAGTGCTGTCCAATCCACGTTTTCAGACAGGCCTTGTGAAACACATGTCCACAGACCGTCTTCACTGGCTCCCTCTGTCCTGACCAGTCGCTCTCTAGACAGACGGAGCACGGCTCCGGCAACAGCATCGGTACCCCAGTTGCTCGCGGTGGTGTTCGCGCTGTAGCCATTGTAGGATTAGTCGTAAGTCAGGTAAAAATTTTCAAACCAAGGGCTTGGAATAGTTATCCCAAAAAAAAATTCAAGAAATTTGAACGTTCGGAAGAGACACGCTCTTCACAATGTGATGGTGGCTAAATACTATTTTAAAGTCGACGGTTTGGGTGAAATACTAAAATTCAGACAAAAGTTGTCCCAAACGTTCGAAAATGTTGAGATTCAATACAACCAATTACTTGAAAAGTTAATCAAGGCTTCTCAAATCGAGACAATGTATACTGATTTCAAAAATCCAAAGTTCGGAAGCAATAGCAACTTTCTAAAAGAAATTTTCTTCTAAGAGTTCAGGAAAAGCGAAAATCCAAGGAGATTATAAAAATCAAATTAAGCGTGGCAAAAAGTTTTAACAAAACTCATACAATTTCTCCCTCACTTCCCGAAGCTAACTCCCATCATAAGAAGTCTTCAGGTCGCCCTCTCTCCTTACAGGTCAGAAACAGGATACAGGCAAGTGACGTGAGTGTGTGCATTGAAAAATATGTGGAGCTCCCACAGAAATCTGGGAAGAATCGGGTTGGAGAAGCTAGAGACTGAAAATGATACTAGAGATTCTTCAGCCAGGCAGTTAGCAGTATGCCAGCTCCTGATTACTGAAGGTCTCCAGCATCACTTCCATCCTCCAACAACTCTTTCCTTCCCCTTCACCTGATCGTCGTGTCCAGCTGACCTTCCAACCGGGCAGAGTCATGAATCTGGTCAACTAATTAGCTGAAAGCCAAAAAGTCGTCTCACAGATTCACGACTCTGTCCAGCCAGTTGGCCAACAGAGACATGTCTCCGTGAGAGCTCACAAAAAATTTTGTGAGGCCACCTACCATTTCCATGACAGAAGGCCAACGGGAAAGATCATTAAAAAAAATTCTCAAAAAACTTTCAAAAATTTAAAAAAAACTAAACACCAGTTCGGACCCGAGGCTTGACCAAAGTCAACCCTAGAGTCGAACTTCAATTCAAAAAGAAAACTTTCAAAACTTTCAAAATATTACGTTACTTTAATCAATACAAATCAAAAAAATCGAAATCTCAAAAGCTTTCAAAAACTTTACTTTAACTTTACTTTACTTTCAAACTTTCAATAAAACTTTCAAAAACTTTACGTTACAACAATTTCATACTAACAAGACCAGTCAAACCTCAGGTCCGCATGTATCCTTCACTAGATATGAGACTACTGAGTCAGACGATTTAGCTATAAACCAAATGTCCATCTCTCAAGTAGTCTCAGTCCCCAGTGTCAAACACATTTAGACACCGAAGTTGACTGAGGTGGCCTGACGTTGGGCGCCATTTTGTTATGGTATGTATGTTGAGTGATTGGTCAGGACGTGAAGTCCAAACTGCCAGCATGAGCTGACAGATCACTCGATGACAGCGTTAGTACAGGGCGGCACGCTAGCACCTCGGCTAAGGGTGGCGGAGAGTGTGGGGAAGTTCCCGAAATAACCTGCCGCTTGTCACCAACCATAATCAAAAAAAAGATTCTCGTGGCTACAACCAACAAGCCAGCACACACTCGGTCCTGAAGGGACCCTTACCTCACTTACCTACATTCCAATGAAGGCGCAGATGGTCTGCCTTCTTTGCCAAGCCCCATCCTCCCATTGACTTTGGGTGGCACAATTGTCCAAAGTCCCTTTGTTGACCTGTAAAGAGGTTATAACGGACCTATACAACCTTCATGCTAGAGGGCTCCAGGAAGAGGAAGGCGAAAATAAAACCTTTAAGAGTTCATTTCTACGTTATAATTGTCGATGAGAACTATCCTCAAGTCAAAGTACGTGCATACATAGATCTTTGGGTAAGTATACCATTAATAGGAGTAATCGTATAGCATGAAGTAAGTACCGAAAGGGTATATACGTAAGTATATCATTGAATTCGAAAACTACCTCAACGTATAGCATTAGGTATACATAGAGTCGGCTAAAAGAATAGTTTTCAGAATTATGCTTGGACAAAGATTCTACTAGGCTAATTGTATAGTTATGTAAATATGATTATTGGAAAAATTCATTGTATATATGGTTACACTAAGCTAATTGTATAGTTATGTAAATAGTATTATTGGAAAAATTCATTATATATATAGTTACACTAGGCTAATTGTATAGTTATGTAAATAGTATTATTGGAAAAATTCATTATATATATATAGTTACACTAGGCTATTGTTTTTTTCTTACTCATTCTTAATGAAATTCATATACCTAAAACGGATGTCCTTGAATAACCTTTAAATTCGTTCTAAAGTTGATTGAAGGAATGGAGAATATTTCGGCAACCAAATATTTTTATCTTTCTATCTAATACTTAACTAAAGACAATTTCAAATTAGTTCTCTTTTCCCTTTTTTTTCTCTAATTTCACGATAATAACGAGTTTAATATTATACAAGACTTATTTATTACGGCACTCCAGTGAAAATCGCTTTCATTGATTGGGAAAGTTCATAAGTTGTAAAGATTACTGATGATGGTAGCTTAGCGAAACGCGTATAATGATAATATAATTTTGTGTAACACATTAATTGTGTAGTGATGTAAATATTATTATTGAAAAAGATATATATATATATATATATATAGTTACAAAGAAAAAATGTCAATAGAAAAAGTCCTACTGAGCAAGGTGCTTGATACAAAAAAAAACTTCTGAATATAACTATCGGAAGTCACAAATTACTTTTAAATATGAGCGGATAGAAAAAAATGTCCTCTTCCTAATTTATCGCTTAATCCTAAGTGCGTCTTCTAAGTAGACTAGCATATTTTCCACTGATAGTTCAGCACACCACGACGTTACACTGTCTTCCGTAATGTGGCCAAAAATAAAGAAATACAATGATACCGGACAACCAAAATTTCAGCGTTATATACATCGTTCGTAGGCAAGGTATATCCCATAACCTATCTTCAATTCGTGCAGATTCGCATTACAAATAACAACCATTTCCTCTAATGCCAATTTGATTTGTAGTTGGATCTCCTTAAATGATCCTTTTACATCACAGATGTCATTAAATGAGTGTCCTGGTACACGTTCTTTTAATGGAAGTCCATATTTAGAAATTGATACCTCATAATCATCCTTTGGTCTTATTGGAATGTGATCAATTCTTGTTCCCAATGGATTTTCTTTAGCAACAGATGCAGCTGTATAAGAATTTTTCCCACAATCGCTAGTTCCAGCTAAAATCTGTAAGACTGCCTTATCTCTGGTAATTTTTATAAATTGAGTAGTATCAAAGGCCTGAATAATGCGAGGTGCCTTACAATCCTCATTTTCCTATCATACTCGGCATTATTGTGAGCAATATAGACATTAATCAACTGATTATTGCCGAAGAATTTACACAATCCACTTATTTGTAGCAAGTCTAATTTTCATTTTCGGTGTCAAAGTTGGAACCTTTTTACTTCTTTGTTCCACCATCCAGCACTTGCAATATCCAAAATCTTTTTCTGCCTACAAACCAACCGCCCTTTGAAAACTCCTAAAAGATTTTATTTATACACGTTGACCTAGCGATTTTTATATGAAAGTATTACATCGTGCCCAACAGATGTCGTTGAAAATTCTCGATATTCGGTTTTTCACTTGACTTCTTTCACGCGCTTGTTCGAGAAAATGAGACAGGTCAATGGTCTTCTTCTTCTTTGTCTTTTTCTTCACTCACATGTCACACGAGCTTGAGGAAGCATTACTCTCGGTCGGGTGCGATCGGTATGCGGTTTACTTTAAGGCCAGCTTACATGCATCAGCATTTTACCTGTAGCATATTGCTATATGCAATAGCTACGACCATAACGTATTGGCCGCAGAATATAAGGCTCGTTAAGGCTTCTTCTCCGCCCTTTGAGCAAATTTCTGACCTTTCCGTTTCTTTTTCAACTAGATTATTTTCCACAAAAATATTTTCTATTTCCCGATGTCGATTCATTCGCGGACTATTCTCGGTTTCAATCAGTGTGATTAATCAACTAGGATGCGATTTAATTCAGTTCTGATCCATTTACCTCGCCTGTCACGATCAAGAAGAACCTTCTCAACTTTCTGTCTTCTTCTACCATCGTTCTTGGCCCGTTTTTCTCCGTACTACGAGTGGTACATTTCGTTCCACTGACAGCTATGCCTTGGCCCTTGGCTATCGATCAGTGGGATAACTAGATTGGTTAAGACTTATAACAATGGACTGAGCGAATTGTCATTTTCCTATAGGAAAGCATGGCACAAGTTTTATAGTTCTCTCTTTCGCCCTATGGCAGAGCTGGAGCTACCAACACAAAATATTGCATTCAGGAACGTTTGCTTATGCCATTTGATGTTGTTATGTTGGTTACAGATGCAATCACCGCAGAAGGAATAAGGTAAAGATAGTGTTTACCATGCTCCGTCTCTCTTGCCCATAAGCAGGATTCAGTTAAGAATAACTTTTGAAAATTAAAGCCGGAATGAGTTTAATTCCTTATAAGCGATTAAAATATCACTTGGGCACAAGAAAATATATTTTTTTAATTTAATTCGATTTTCGGATGTAAAATTTCATCTGATTGGTCGAGTTTTACATGTTTTTTATGTAATCGTTTTAAAAGGTGCTCTAACGGTGATATACAGAAACACAATATTTTTTGTGCCACATGAAATAGCAAATCGCTCAGTCCATTGTTATAAGTCAGTGGTCAGACTGCCATCATGCGATCATATCACACTTCTGTTTTATGGGAGAATTTGGCACACCATTCACACTTAAAGACGGGTGCTTAAACGTCCATTGTTTGATTTAATGTGGGAATCAGTATTCATTATAGAAACTGGACATGTTTGTGACATGTGGTCATAGCCCAAGGTATATAATGTAATGAGAATACCTTGTATCTCTGTACCGTGGTCATAGCCTTTACACCTTGAGCAGTGAGGTATGCGTCGCTTCTTACGGCACTCCACAATGGTATATCCTATTTTATTACAAAAGTGCCTTGCTTAATTTCTCGTCTCGAAACGGGATATATATGAAGGTGTGCTATAATTGATTGAATTTAGGGAATAGTTGGCTGGCATTGATTGGTGCATATTGGTCGTATGAAGTAGTGTTTGGTTGATAAAAAAACCGTTTGTACCATATGGAGTAGTATATGAATTGGTGAGTGTTCTACACACAATTTCTCTGGGTGGAGATGATTTCGTTCGGACGGTTTGTGGAACGGTGTAGCTAGATAATTTGCGATCATCTTTAGTCGCTCAACTTCTTTTTCACTGAAAGTGGAAGTATGGTCACACAAGCTTGTTTGCATACGTCTACCATGAATTTGTCTGTCTTCAGTTTTTTCTACTTCCACTGTGTTGTGTAGTACTCCAATACAAGTGTAAATTTAATAGAATTACTCTTATTAATAACTTGTATAAGTTAAATGAGTCAGTCTAATCCGGACCGCTGTATGAATAAAACCTACTCGCAAAATTATAGGCTAATCGGTGTTTTACTCTTTGCTCTACAATACCACACACTGCAATTTGAATCTAGTCGTCAAGTGTACTTTCCCTTTGAGTGATCAAAGTTTGACTTATCAGAGGGCTTAGATCACCGGTATTGAAGACGTAACAAGCTTCCTCTTCAATTTCCTTTGTGAGGGCTAGATTGTTCTCTGCGTCTTTAATTTTAATGGCCCTTTTACACTCGACTATGTACTTGTTAGTCTAGCGCCAAATGTATGGATTCTTTCACCGGGAATCTGGATGCATTTGCGTATTTCGCCCAGAATATCGTTTATAGATTTTACTGGGGTTGTTCTAGTTCCGTTAACTTCTGAATAACAAAATTGGGAAATGAGTATATAGATTTTCTCTTTTTCGCAAATGCGATTTCCAGTATAAGCAGATGATTAGGATTGGTGTGTAGTGTATGAAAATGGATAGTGGCAAATCAACATTTTTCATGTGTTCCTTATAAAATTCTCAAAAGCTTTATACCTTCCCTTATAAATCCATGTAGCAAACATCGAAAAAACGATTTCCAGTATGAACAGATGATTATGATTGGTGTGTAGTGTATGAAAATGAATAGTGGCAAAACAACATTTTTCATGTGTTTCTTATAAAATTCTCAAAAGCTTTATAATTTCAATAAACATTGTTTTGTGTTCTATGGAGAGAGCCCAGTCAAATAAGCCGAAAAATGCTAAAGATGCGTTTCAGGCTGCAATTTTAAGTGTTCGTGTTGGGCGATCCTGTCACTATTGTCGCAAAAATGCGGCGTCCCAGGGGTGAAATACAATAAAAACACCCTCGAACGCGTGACAATCTATTTGTCATGTGTATGGATTGAAAGTGGTAAAATTTAAAAAAAATTAAAAATGCTAATTTATTCCAAATATGATTCTAAATTTAAAAAAGTCTATGGTGACCCTATCCCGTAAATGTGCGACAGAGAAAGCTGAAGAGTTAAGGGTGGGCACATCGTTATATCCACTAACATGTGTCCGATTATTTCAATTCTGCAATATTTTGGTTGAAGACCTAACAACCAAAAGAAGCGTGAATTTTTCGAGGAAGGAACTGCTTAATAGCAGCAGAGCAAATACCAGGAATCTAGTAGGGGTCATGACGGGTCACTGGGCCATAGGGGACCATGCTAGAAGACTGGGAATAGCGGCGAACGATTTCTGCAGGAGTTGTAGGGACTCGGAGGAAATCGAAACCGTCAAACATGTGCTTTGCGAATGCCCCGCTCTGAAGAATAAAAGAGGTAGCTACTTCTTTTCAAGTCTGGGGAGCTTCAAAGCATAACGGTTAAAGGTCTTGGATATATCCTGAGTTTCCCATGGAAAGCAGGATAAATCCGCGGCTTGAAGGGTTATCATGAGGTCTAGGGGCAGAATGGACCCGTTGGAGGTCTAAGTGAGTTTGGCTGGTTGTCGAGCGGCACCGCTCTTACCTAACCTAACCTAACCTAAGGGTGGGCACATCTTTATATCCACTAACATGTGTCCGATTATTTCAATTCTGCAATATTTTGGTTCAAGACCTAACAACCAAAAGAAGCGTGAATTTTTCGAGGAAGGAACGAAAAAATGAGGGGAGTGAACAAAGTTATCGGACTATATGCTGCACAATATTTGCGCTCATGTTTTGCTGTGGATACATTTTTATTTTTTCTTAAAAATTTTGAAAAAGTTCAATAAATGCCAGAAAGTAGGCAATTATCTTTCGCAGGGACCGAATCAGTTAAGACTTTGTACCATTGACTATTTATATATAGATGTGCCCAAAATCAGTGACGTCTTAGAAAGGAGATGTCGCTATTTGTATTTCGCTAGTTATTTCCAGCTTTAAAACTTTTAATAAAGGAATTTTCAATGACTGGATATAATATTTTATTTGATTTTTAACTATTTTTACTTTATATGCTGGAAAATTTTTTTTTGAATTTTATTTAAATAAAAGTTTTTATCACATTTAAACCAAGTAGCGACATCTCCTTTCTAAGACGTCAATGATTCTGGGCACATCTATATATAAATAATCAATGCTTTTTACGGAAAAAAGCTTTCTTTACTTGTTATTTCTGACCGATAATGGTTTGAAGTTAGAAATGAGAGCACGAGAGCATGATAAAAATACAAATTTAATATTTCAAGCTGAAAATAGCAGATTTTAAGGCTGGCTAATTTTTGTTCGAGCAAATATGAGAAGTCAATTTGGCTTTTTACTTTAGGAAGTGGTTAATAGCTGGTTGAAATTAATTTTTTGGCAAATTGAGGAGTGTAGTTAAAAACTGTTTGAAAAATAATGTTTTGTTTATTTTTTTGATAAAAAATTTAGCCAAACAAAAAATATATTTCGCAAATTTTCTTCCGACAAATTACAATAGAGATCATTCAAAATTATTTTTAGGGTTGAAAAGCCCTCTTAATCCTCCTTTGTGTTGGCGGGACGGCGTGGACAATATGGACCAAAATTTGTAGAACAGGAAATAAATACTTCTGTGATTCCCAGTACTTAGAAGATCGGCATCGATGTCAACGCAGAATTGCAGTAAGACAGTGAGGATATATGCACATCTGATGACTCACCTTATGTCGTTGCCGCGTCATAGTGCCGACAAAAAGTATGAAATGCGAATATGGTTTCCATATTTGAATTATTTTTAATGGAAAAGAAATTTATTTTTTCTATCCTAAATATGCAACTCGGCTTGGAAAAGTAAGAATCTGGCTTGGCTTTACATCCATCCTTGAAAAACTAACCAGTTTCAAAACCTGTTACTTCCAGGTCGAAAAAATTATAAGCCTTTCAGCTTAGTTTTTTTTTAACTTTAAATTATTTTATGATAAGTATAACAGTTTTAGAAAACTTTTTCTTAAAAAAAAGTTAAGCTTTCAAAAGCTTTGCAGGAATCGAAACGAGTCCCACGAGAAATTGTATATTGCACGATCATAATTTATCTCAGCTTTTTTTTTTTTAATTTTCAAAATAGCAGTTATTTTCGGTCCATAATCTTTTGCGAATGTGTTTTTTAAGCCATTTTCAATGGATATATATATGAAAGGAATCATCCGGATTACCAGCCGACTATGAACAATGCCACACGACTCCCTAATCTAGGGGAAATCTTTCCAAAGAGAGGTCCTTACTTTTCAAAGATGCGTATAATATATACATATATGTGTAAAGTGCGATGTAGGACTGTGCATTGAGTGCTTCATTCCTTTTAACAAACCTGCCTAATTAGGTTTAAATCATAATTACTAGTATATACATAGTATACATAGTATTATTTTCCAAGGTTTTTATTGAATCTCATCTGAAAGTTTTTTATTTATAGATATTTTATATTAGTTTTAGTTATTCGATAAAAATAAATTTTGTTGTTAAATTCTTTTTGATTTTACTTAATTTTAAAGTATGTTTTATGAATAATTTGTATTTTTTATACAATACATATAATTTATTTGAAGTAGAAAGTATACTTATCAGCAAATGCCTTGGGATTTTAATTGTGGTTAACATTTGCTGGTAAGTATACTTAGTTCTACATGAAATTTTGTCTACGACTGAACTTCCTGGGAATTTTGTATCCTGTAAGGCGTTTTGCATTAGTGATGGGCAAAATCGGTCATTTTGGTGACTCAGGTCATATGAGTCTTTGGGTATAAGTGCCGCATGTAAAAGATTCGGTCATTTAGGTCATTTGAGTCAGTTGGGAATAATCAGCTAAAACCCTAAAATTACTCACCTCACTGAATCATTCATATTAGAGCAACGCTCACAGCCAAAAGTGCGCTTAGTTTATCAATTTTTCAGCCGTTCGCGACTGATATGTCACTGCATGTTAAGCAGTCACAATCAAAATTGTGCCTTTGTAACTGCGCATCTTCTGAAATGTGGCATGGCAAAGCAACCCGGTTGGCCTCAAAGCAAGCATTTGGCAAATGTTGCTGCATTCTCTGCATGATTAAATAATTCTTCAGTGCTACAGAAATTTGTTTGTTTAAATTTATTTCATTCTTTAGTCATAGAAATAACTTTCCCTTAAGAAATACCATTCTAAGGAAATGAAAATTACAAATCTACAACACAAATCCAAATTAGTTGGCTTTAAGTATGTGTGCGCGCATGACCGAACTTTAAGTCCCAAGTCGATCGTTGCCGGTAGAGCAAGAAAATATATAATATAATAATATTGCAAACTATAAAGATTATTCATCACTGTTGTGCATGTGCAGAAGGAACGTATATACTAAATACTAAAACTACGATTTGGCGACAGAGTTGGTAGTTGAGGGAATAGTATCAATAAAAATAAATTCAGAAAGGATACCTTTCTGAATGCATAGTATCAACTTTTTTGTTTCTTACGCTGCCGAAACAGAGTTGAAGGTGGAATATATACAATGTGAACTAGATGCAAAAGTTCTATTTCAATGTGTAAAAATATTAGCTAAAGATATTTGCATGCATAGCCCACTGACATAGTATATAAAATGGACTGCTGATACTACTGAAATTGCTTACATTATTTGACATTATTATGGGATCACTTTTCTATAGTTGTTTCTTTTTGGTTTAACTACTTTATTCCGCTGAACTTCAAATAATAAATTCTAAACAAAATCCACCATAGTCCAGTTTCAGTTCAGTGGTTTTCCCAATAAATGTGTAGAATAGAAGTAAATGGCAATACAATATTTGTGGGTGTATTTGCGAAGCGCACAAGCCATAAAAAAAACACTTCTCCTACCGCACAAGCAGGAGTTTGCGAAGCGCACACCTATTGTTAAGGGATTACGCATTGTTTTGGAAACGCGCGGCTATGGTTAAGGTCAACGCATTGTTATAGCACGTATCTTTGCCTGATCTATAATCTTTACCTGATCTATATAAGTTAAATTAAGTTTTTAAACCGCTAATATCAATATGAGGAGTGCGCTCCGCGCCAAGCGCAAAGAAACACACGAACAGGCAGGTAGGCACACACACACACACACACACACACACACACACACACACACACACACACACACACACACACACACACACACACACACACGCACACACACACACACACACACACACACACACACACACACACACACACACACACACACACACACACACACACACACACACACACACACACACACACACACACACACACACACACACACACACACACACACACACACACACACACACACACACACATACATACACACATACATACATACATACATACACACACACACAGAGAGAGAGAGAGAGAGAGAGAGAGAGGCAGCCTGCCTGTGTGTGTGTGTGCGTGTGTGCCTGCCTGCCTGTTCGTGTGTTTCTTTGCGCTTGGCAAATACACCCTACGTGGGTATATTACTTAGGGCAGGTAAAGATACGACCTAAAACAATGCGTAATCCCTTAACAATAGGTGTGCGCTTCGCAAACTATTTTTGACTAGAGATTAATTAATTAATTGGGTTCTGTACCTAAAGGGTAGCAATGGGACTCAGACTTTGCTGTCCGTTGAAATTTTCGCAGACTGTGTATTTCTATTGCCGGTATAACAAAAAATAATAAAAATAAAATAAGATTAAAAATGAAAGGGGGCCCCCATACAAGCAACGTGATTTTGTCTTCGTTTTTTTCTCGTTTTATTCTCATTCATTATTATTATCATAAGTAGGCATTTTTTTCAAATGACAGCATTATTATAATTTTTTCAAATGACAGCGTTAGTTTTTCACATGACACTCTCATTTGAAAAAATAAATAAAAAGTACATAGTGTACGAAACGCTTCGTGCGCGAGCCGGTTTTTAAAAATAATAACTGATCAAAATCTCAATTTGAAGATTATTTGAAGAGTTATCAACATTTTTTGGTTGTCACAGCATTCATACAACTCCTTACCACCAAAGCGAATGGAATAAATGATTGAAAGATTTAATCATCAATTAAAATCCGTTTTAGAACAAGTGGTAATGTAATTAATTGGTCATCCCACCTTCCTATGATACTTTTTGATATCCATGCCACGATAAAAGAGGGTAGAATTGTATATAATGAAGCTTTAAGAGTACCTGGCGAATTCTTTATCAAAGATAATTAGAATCGACTAGTTCTAATTGCTATATTTAAATGATTGTGAGATCGTATTCGTTCGTACTGATCGAATAAAACTAAGTCTTCAGCCACCATACCAAGGACATTTTAAGGTAATTGAAAGAGGAGATACAAATTTCTCAATAAATATAAACGGAAAATCGTTGAAAATTTCCATCGATGGTTTAAAACGTGCATTCATTTAAAAAACAAAAGAATCAACAAAAACAGTCAACATAAAACCAATCAAGAAAGTTTTATTATCGTTCACACTGAGAGTAAATGTACCGTTCGACGTAATATTAAAACATAAAATATTATACACAAATTTAGAAAAACTTAAAGAACTAATTTAGTAACAGTACTAAATTAATTTTTAAAGTTTTCTAAATTTATGTATAATATTTTATTAATAATTTTACGTCGAACGCTACGAAAGATAACCTAATAAGAAGATAGGACACAGCTGAACAAAATTGGAAATTTTCCTTGTTTTCTAGACTGTAATACAAATATGCCATATACTTTCACCTTTTGCATGAATGGGGGAAAAGAACTTGGCTATATTATTGTAGTGCGACTGAGACAACGAGTTAAAACCAAAAATTGAGATAATGTCGGATTACCCGAATGATAAAATCTTCTTGAATTCCTTAAAAATCTTTTCAAATATTCATATTTCATAATGTTATACATTGGGTCACACTACCTCAATTTTTTAAGAATAAGGTAAATTTCGCTTTGACCAAGGTGCTGAAAGGAGATGTAAAATCTCTGTCACATAAAATTCTCATGATTCCCGAAAATATCAGATAATCCAGCATGAGTTTCACCCAGTTAATCTCTTCAGAGCAAACGACGGTAAACAAAAGCACGTGCTGTTCAAATATCATAGGATTACAGCAACAAACATTGAGATAATTCTTTCAATATTGCAGAAATACGTGTTTTCACAAAAGCGCGGGAAAATTTTATGAGTGTAAAATCTGAAAACTCTGCCCCTTCTCATTTATTTACGAAAATAAATCATTTGCATTCTGTTTCGTTGCACGTAATCTGCGCTTCACATTTTTGTCTTTATTCGTAAAAGTTTCAAAGAGCTTAATTTTTTTATTATTTTTTTTCTTTTTCTTTTCTAGTCATGTACATTTTAAATGTAAAACAATCGGAAAACTCTGTTGTGTCCTAACTTATTATTAAGTTAACTTTGACGCTACTGTTAACAATAAAGTAAAAATTTCATCACATTCACAAATAATAAAATTGTCATAGGCTACTAAAATGTATTGAAAATGAAACTTATAAATAGAAGTAGGTGTTTTCCCGTAGGAGGTCAATGGAGCAGGAAGTGATAGTACTCACCTAGACGATCCAAAAATTGCATGGCAGGGCGGGGGGCAATATAAACCGTTTAGGATTTACAGGGTGATTAAGAAAAAACAAAACACCTTGTATCTTAAAAACTACAGGGCGTAGAGTCACAGTTAAGCTCATTATATGCAGAACTTCATAGCCTTTCCAACGACTGCTCAACCAACCCCGTACCCCTCTCCCCTTAATAATTATCTTTGTCTAAACTAAAAATTTGGTGTAAGAACCAATTCTTATGATATCCTAGCCTAGATGAATGTCCGTATTTATTTCGGATGGTGATCATCCATCTGTGGAACTTTGATTTTTGAAGTGGTTTTTCGCCTATATTTTAAAAACGATTCGTCGGACAGCAAAAAATGATTATAACATATTTCATAGGATTTTATATTCTGAAGAACTTTTCAGTACAGTAATACGTCTAGGGCTGATCGTTTTCACGGTATACGTAAAAAACCAAAATTTTATATGGCAACACCTAAAAAGGGTTGCCCGATCTAGTCCGTTTTTGAAATTTCGTTTACTATTGCTATGAAAACACAACATATCAAATTTGAGCTCTCTACGTCCACACGTTCTCAGGCAGTGTCCAAATATATAATAAAAAACGACATTTTAAATTTAATTAATTAATTGATGTTGAATTTAATACATATCTGTAAATTAAAACTATTAAGATATTATTTTAGAAATCAGCATAAATTTTCTTGTAGGAAATAAATAAAAAGTGTGCTTACAGGGATCAAAATGATTACCCCTTGGTAAACCTAGTGTTAACTGGCATTTCTCATACTGCAAACAAGAATCTCTAACAAATTACTAAGCAGCATATCTTTATAATGGTCAGTGATACTTGGTTGAACGAAATTTATCCCATGCTCCCTCGTCGCGATTCCTGCTTACAACATTTTTCGATCTTTGTAAAAGAATGTTTGAAATCGAGGCGAGTTTTTTCATCAAAGGGTGGATCGAATTAATTGTCATGGAAATAATTTCGGAAGTACTAATGTATTTTTTCAAGTGTTCAACTTACTACCTTTCAACTCTTTTATAATTTAATGTAAATTTTTTTCATAACTGTATTTTTTTTTCTTTTACTGAAAATTCCTTAATGATAAGGTAGCTCTAAGAAGGCATCCAACCATTTTAACTGGTTAACAACAGCGTACAAAAACTGTCTTGGCGGTTGTTAATTTTCTATTTCTTTTACAGTGGATGTGTGTAAGCAATTCAATGACAGTCAGACCCTATGATCACGGGCGGGGGTCACAATAACAAGAGGGCTGGGTGTTATTTGAGATAATTCTGCTTGATTTCTGACATTTCAGATTGTAAGAAAAGAGAGTTTGGGATTGATTCAGCGATTTTGTGGTAAATAACTAATTAGAAGTTATTTTTACTTAATAGTAGTGTGATACAATAGTGGAGCAACTTCACATCCGCAGCTACTCTCCGATTTTGTTCAAACTTTGATCACTAGTTCTAATTTACAGAACTAGCGACCAAAGTTTGAACAAAATCGGAGAATAGCTGCGAATGTCAAGTGTTTCCGGGGCGCCAAAAATTTGTTTAGTTTACATAGTAATTTAGATTTTAAAAAATGTCCCCCTTCAAAATATCACATTTCATTACTGCCATGACGAAACGAATACAAACATAGCACTGCATTTCGCAGAGTGGCTTAGATTTTCACCCGATATGGCGTTTCCTTATTAGTTATTTATTCAATGGGTTCGTAGGATAATCGAGAATAGAAAAATCCCGAAGACGGCTATAAAAAGAAATATTAGTATACCTGGTAACAAAATGCTCCATTTTAATTTCGAAGCAATCCTTGCATTAATTTTATTGAAAAAATAAAACAAGATATGTATGCCTTTTTGGTACAATATCTCGGTTTTCTTTTAAAGGTAACTATTTTCCATTTCGCTATTTTTAACTAAGCTTGTACGAAAAGGTGAGTTCTATTCAAAAATTTCTATAAATACAAACAAAACCAATTAAGTGAAGAAATTTACAAAAATCACTATAATTAATATCAAGAATTTTCTGCAAAAATCGATTGTTTTCTAAAAATGTGCTTGCGTACATTTTTGTAGCACAATTGATTCTTACTTCTGCAGTTAGCAAAATTAATTTTCAGGATCAAATATGCGCGCTTAGTAATCTGGATAACGATACTTTATATTTTCAATTATGACCTCCTGTTAAACCTCGAATTAGATATCTTATTGCGATTGTAATAACATATAATGGAAATGGTTTATCTGAAGGCTATTGTAAATAATGTTGTAAACAATGTTTTTCTTTTACGCCTATAGCTTGGCCAATTACTTGTTTATAAAATTTTTCTCCTATATAAGAAAGGATTAGTTTATTTTTTCAATTTTAATACTTGGAGCTAAGAATCTCAACACATTAAAATCAACCAAGTTAGCGCTGAAAGCTCAATGTTTGGTTACGAATGTGTTGGATCACTTAGCAAGAGCTGAAGAGCTCATTACCTGAGCTCAATGTCTGGCAATAATAACGACGACGCGAGTTCCAACTATAACTCTCTTTATTGTAATTCTCTCACAATTTGATCAAAAATCGTAATATTTGCTTAAATGCATATATTGCATTTCTCTTCAGTCCAACGGCTATCAAAGAAAATCAATATGCAGTCATAATTCCGTCATCAAGTAATTACAATAAAAGCTCGTCGGGCTGTGTGCTTGATAGCACGACTTATTTGTGTACGTTTTGACTATGTGACCTAGTCATGATTACTGATAATTTACTCAATCGACGTTCTTTGGGAATAATTTCATTTCTTTATGAATGAATAATTTGTAGATAGCGCTATTCATATTATGTTTTCTTTTTTTTTGTTTTTGTTTTTGCAGGTATGCTCTGCGCTATCTTTTGGCCTTGGCACTCAATATTTGATTGTTTATCTTTCGATGACCAAACCGATATTTTTTCCTATTTTCGTTATATCATAAATATGTACAACATCAATATGCCGAGCCAAATGCCGCTACTTGAACACTAAATGATCTCCAGTCTAAAGCCTTTTGGCATAACTTACGGCAAGCGATAGCATTTAGTAAAGACATAACGAGTTGCGAACTTGACCCAGATGTACTAATTCTTTCTTTACTTCTTCTAATTACATATAGCAGACATTTGGATGGAACACATGCTGAAGTCAATTTATTGACTCCCAATATCACAAGTGTAACGACTTAGTATTTTCCCAACTGCACAAAACCGTCACTATATTACCAATATCTACCCATACCGAATTCAATGGGATTTCCTAACCGACAAAAGCAAACAGTATATGTGGACGCTTTTACTTCCAGTGCTTTCCTTTTCCTACTTAAGTAGATCTGTTTGTGAGCTGTATTGCTCGCAGTAATGACGATTTGGAAAGGGTCAATACCTGATCCAAAGCTTACGGGCGTTAGGGTAAATCCTGAAAGGTCCAATGCATTGTATTTTATAATGCCATTGTAGACCCACATGGTTCACCGGCTTATTTTGGATTTGGTACCCTGAGACAATATAAAGTTGATTATTGGTAAAATTTATGATGTATCTTATGATCAAAAAGTACCCGGAATTGGTCAATAAAACGGTTCAATTATTCATCGATATTTATTTAACTCCTTCAAAGTTTCTTAACCCTCGAGCAACTTTCCACTGCAATTAGCTGTTCAAAAATTTAAATGCCATACCATTTATCGATGTATCGCATATAAAATATCGATGTTGGCGATGTTTCTGAAGCCGAAAATCGATGTTAAAACATTCGATATTTTTCAAGAAACATCGATGTTTATAGATGTATCGATACATAGTGTGCATTCCTAATCGCTTCAACGCTTCTTCCAATCTTCAAAATACTTTTCATGGGCCGATTTTGGAATCGCCTTCAGCTCCTGCGAATTCTCCTTTATCGCCCCAATCGTCACAAAACGCTCTCCGCGAGTGGTAACTTGAGCCGTGGGAACAGGAAAAAATCACACGGGGCCATGCCAGGTGAACAGGGAGCTTGTGGAACGGTATTAACGTTGTTTTTGGTCAAATAGGGACAGAAATGCAGCTGTTTCTACACAAAACTCAGCACTCTCGCCACAAGCCGTGCGTCAACTCGTTTCATGCCCAAAACATCGTGCATAACGCTCTGCACAGATCCGAACAAGACACCAAGATCGACTGTTATCTCCCTGATACTCACACGACGATCTACGAGCACAACTTTCTTAACGTTGTCGATGTTTTCGTCAGTAATGACAAGTTAAGAAGCAGTAGAGCAAAATTGGAAAATTTCTGGTGTTTTTTAGAATGAAACAAGTAATTTCATATACTTTCGTCTTTTGCATGAATGGGGGAAAAGAACTTGGCTATGCATTATTGTAGTGCACTGAGACAACGTGTTAAAAACTAAAATAGAGAGAACGTAGGATTACCCGAACGACAAAATCTTATTAAATCCCTCAAAATCCTTTCAACCTATTCATAATAATGTACATCAGGTCACACTACCTCCCATTTATGAGAAAAAGATAAATCTCGCTTTGGCCCAGATGCTGAAAGGAAATGTAAAATTCCTCTCAAATGAAATTTTCATTTTTCCCGAAAATATCAGAGAATCCAGCATGAGTTCTCCTACATAATCTCTTCATAGCAAAACAAATGTAAACAGAAACACGTGCTGTTCAAATATCATATAATTACAGGCACAACATGTTTCCCTTTACAGCAACATGTGTCCAAACATTATCAATATTTAACGAAAACCGGGGTTCACAAAAGCTGGGAGCATTTTATGATAGTAAAACGTGAAAACTCCGCCTCTTCTCATTTATTTCCGGAAATGAAACATTTGCCATTCTGTTTCGTTGCATGCAACTTCCGCTTTTACATTTTTTATCTTAATTCATAAAGTTTTAAAGAGAGTTTAATTTTTTTCGATTTTTTTCTCTCCTTCTTCCTTTTCTTGCCGTGTGCATTTTAAATGTAAAACACTCGGAAATCTCGCCAGCTTCCTAACTTGTCATTAGGTAACGTTACTATGTACCAGTCGTATGATTTTTCGTATGTTTTCTGCATTGTCGAGTCCCCGTAGGTTACCGTTAATATTTTGTTAGCAACACAAAATTTCAGGCAGACTCTATTCAACTAAATTAGACACATAGCGAAATTTGCAGAATACACCAAACAATAACTTGTTTACAAAGCTATATTGTATCAGCTTAATTTAGGGACTTCATAGGTTCGACCGTGTTTCACTTTACCGCACAGAATTGCTATCCCGCTCATTTCGTAATCTCAAGTAGAGATGTAATTTCTTAATTTTACTATAAAAATTTAATTTTTAATTTTCTTTTTAATTTTTCTAGTTTCTGTATTATTTTAGCAGTGCAAATATTTTGTTATATAAACTATATATAGTAATAATTGTTTAGTAAAGCTTTAGTAATTTTAATAGGTTTTTGACTTCATTCAATTTTAATTTTAGATTTTATATATTTTTAGTGCATTATGAATTGTTGAGAGATTTATTTATATTATTTACTAGCTTTCCAACCTATTGATAGTTCGAAGCTTTCATACTATTTTGAAAAGATATCTTTCCAAAGTTGAGCCAGTCGTTTATAGTTTTCGAATCTATTACAGACGTTAAATATTTCTAAAAGAATTGGTTTTTTCGTTTGATGTGAAAACTATCATACCATGCAGTCTGGAAAAATAGATGTAAAGATGTTTATTTTGAAATTTATGCAAGAGTTTCATAATAATAATGAATAAAAGTTCTTTATGTTGATATTGCAGTATTAAATATGTATATATATATCTTTTACAGGGAGAAGAAAAAGAAATCAACAAATTCGGATATGAATAACTCCAATTCAACCGTTGAGCAGCCTCCAAACCAAATTCTGTTTTTAACTAATTTACCAGAAGAGACAAATGAAATGATGCTTTCCATGCTTTTCAATCAGTTCCCTGGGTTTAAGGAAGTGCGATTGGTTCCAAACAGACACGATATAGCGTTCGTGGAATTTGCAACAGAATTACAAAGCAGTGCGGCAAAAGAAGCGCTACAAGGGTTTAAAATAACGCCTTCTCATGCTATGAAAATAACTTTTGCTAAGAAATAAATAATAAATTTCGGTTAATTATGTTAAAATTTCTTTTCTTTTAATAAAAATCAACTATCACTTGAACTGTTTTTTATTACATTCAAAACATGTAATTTGAAGAAACTCTTTAGGGTTGGCACAGGATTTTCATTGCCATAGCCCACACAGGGGAGATTATTGGCACTTTTTACAGCGACCACCTACCTTGAGTTACATGCGCTTGCACATTTTGCTTAGCAAGCTTTTTCAACGTTTTTGCTTAACCGTGCATATCATTCCCATTTCCTGCACGAGTCCCGTTATCGTACATAAATTGTATCCAATTCCATTCCGCTTATACATTGTAGCTAATTTCTAGTAAACATATTCCATGCGAATATCCAATTTCCCTAGTGTCAGCAGCTTGACCAAGCTGCAACTATGATTAGAGCTTTTTATTAAAGAAAAGATTAATTAGTCGTCACCTTCACGCAAGAACATCGTGATCGGTACGCGGAGCTCGCGACACTTTGAGCTTTTCTGATAACATTTGTATTGAGTTCTAATAATCATTTCTTAAAACATTTGTATTGAGTTCTTACGGAATAATAATAATAATCATTTCTTGTAACATTCGTATTGAGTTCTAACGGAATAATAATAATAATCATTTAAGGGTAACGAGTGTTCTTATTTACAATCCCGAAATCCCCGACAACATATTTCTGGTGTCAAGTGTGGGGTCACGTAGAATCGCATTCGGTAACCTAATTCAAGCCCTATTGCAAGAAGGTTCGATTTATTGTGACCACAATAATAATTTCTGTCGTTGGGATACAGGAGATTATATGACCGGGTGAGGACTCTATTAAGAAACATCGTGGACCGAGGAAGATCCAATTTCTTCGACTTGTTGCGACGATTGTTCAGCAATTCTGTTCTGGTATTTTGGTAAAACATCAGTAAAGATCGTTTTGCATCACTATGAGATCCAAGTAGGATTACTTCCAGGAAGAGACATTTCGACAGTAATAACAAGTTTGATCAGGAGAATTAACTGCGAAACGCATATAAGCGTAGAAATTATGCTTTTGCCATGAAAATTTCTTTAATCGTATTTTGATTCACATTTTATTGCCTATAAATTTATACAGACATTTTTCAATATAAAATAATCTTTTTATTACCTATATATACATACATATGACTTTTTTTTTGTGATTTGGTGTGCTTATAAGAATCATTCCGTGAAAAAGTGTTTGATTGCAACTGCTCGTGCGGATTCACATTGAGAAATTTTTGTAATTAGGTCTATAAAAATCTGCTCAGGTGAAGTGAAGTGGCCCTGATTAAATAAATAAAATAACAATCTGTGAGAACGACCCTTTTTCTTTGTGTAAAGGTCCACTAATTTGTGTTATACTGTTTTATTGGTGTTGAATGTCGGAAAATTCGCTTTCCTCAGAGGAAGATTTTTTAGGATTCTGATCTGTTTTTGATTCTGAAGATTGTGGCGAAATGGTTTTGAGTTTGGATATATCATTTGCCCTTAAATTTATCCCAGAGTTTGATGGAAATCGGGAGATTCTTCATAAATTTGTTGGATGTTGTGATGTTGTTTCTAAGGATTTAGATCCGGCCGATTTACCTATTTTCTTAAATATTGTTAGGGGTAAGCTTTCCTGTGCGGCCTATAATATAGTGAAATATAAAACTTTTAACGATTGGGCCAGTCTCAAAAAAGCCCTACAGGACCAGTTTTTGGAACAGCGTACCCTTACTCAGATTCAGTCTGATCTTGTGAACGTGAAACAAAGACCAGGTGAAATTGTGCGGTTATATGGAAATCGAGTCGAGAAATTACTGGTGGATCTCAATGATGCTTGTATCGCGAGTGAAGGTCAAGCATCTTGCGCGGTAATAGAAAGTTTAAATAGAAAAACTGCCCTTAAGGCATTTGTGGACGGTCTAAACAATTCCTTAAAGCTCATTATAAAGGCTAGTAGATTTCCCACTCTCACGGAAGCTATAGAAGCTGCTGTGAGTGAAGAATCAGGTTTGGCTCAAGAAAGAGCGCCTAAATTTGGTTACTCCTATATTAAATGTACATATTGCCATAAGAATGGGCATACTTTTTCTAATTGTTTTTCTCGTGTCAACTTTACGACACATAGGCAACCTTCGTTTTAAAGAGTTGAGCCTAAAAGGGAACCACCATCGCCGTCTTATAGAATAAGTTCTATTACTTGTAGCTACTGTATGTTTAAAGGGCATCACCTGCAGGATTGTAGAAAACGGCAGTTCAACGAAAATAAGAAAAGGGGCGGACTTCGTAGTCAGAACAATTTTAACAATTCTTACAATCATTCGGAAAACTTTCAGCAACCCTGTCCAAGAGATGGTACGACCAGGGTAAGCAAACAAAGATAAACCACCAATTTTTAGTAAATTTGAAGAAGCATGAGCCGCCTAAATTCATTTCTCGCCTATATTCAAATAATTTTTTCGAATGTAAAAATTATACTTCTTCAAGAGGACCACAAAAGGTTGTCCGTCCTAATAAAATTTATAATTATAAAAATCTTATATCTTTGCCAAGTTGTCGGTATACTAGGTACCTTCCGGATAGTGTTGGCTCCTATTCTACACCAGAATGTGATAATTCTAAATCTTTACTAAATCGTGGTGATATTAATTGTTTACCAAATCGTGGTGATACTAATCGTTTACTAAATCGTGGTGATACTAATCGTTTACTAAATCCTACTGATTCAAAGTTCTATCGTGTCGAAATAATTCTAAATCGAATAAATCTAAATTTTCATAAGTCGCCCGAATATGCTATGGTCGTAGCGTTCTGCCTATAGCAACATGCTACACTGAAATTTACTGCAGCACGGCCGGCCGGTTGCCATACCGACAGTCCGAACGCACCCTAGCTCGAAAAAGCTCTGACTTGCTGATGAAGAAGAAAAAGACAATCAATCTTCTCGGTCTTGACAATCGTCCAGTCAGCAACATCGAGAAATTCATCCGAAAATTTTCCGTAGACATCCGCGAAGAAATAAATCTTCAAAATTATTTGTCATCTAATACGACTTACATGCATTGACCAAAAAAATTAGCCGTACTGAGCATACTGTCCTGAGTGACTTTAAGAGTTTGCATTGCTGTACAAAAGGATATCGAATTATTGAGTGGATAAAGAATGGCCGACCATATCCATGGCCAACAGAAATTTCATCCTTAATTTCATATCCAGACGCAGCCAATTAACAAATTTGTACACGACAAGTTCAGTTGCCGCTGGTGGAAACCATACTTGTGATTTGAGGGATGATACCCATAGAAAACTTCATCACCTTTCATTAAAAGTTCAAATATTCGAAGGTGTTCAGGAACAAGATATTGATGTGGTGAACCACTTAATGATGGCCGATATTTGTGTCAAATCCAAATTGGTGATGCATCTCCTCGTTTAGCGATGTACGCACTACTCTAGGGAAATCCAAAGGAAGGAAGGAATCCAAGAAATAGTAAAAGTCAGAATCACGGTCAAGCGGTAGCAAGAGCAGAAATAACTGAACAATTAGTGTGAATGATTGCTATCCTTTTGATTTTAGTTAGTTCCACTCTAGTGGACTATACGTATGTACATCAGGTAGATGAAGGTCTGTTTTCTGACATACGCGTATTTTGAATTTAAGTCTCCGATATAACTCATATGAGCCGATACTTTGGGTTATTGGCTACTTCTCTACTGTTTCTTTTAGCGAGTAAGCAGCGGCTGCAGATCATCACGGAGGCGCCTCAGCGATTGATCCGCAGCAACGAAATACCTGTAAGTTGTTGTTTATTTGCACATGTAAGATAACTCTAAATTCGACCAACATACATATATATGTATACGAACTATCTAATGAAATCCATTTTTGTATCTTTAAAGTAAACCAAAAATTCGACTCATATATATATATAGATAAAAAGATTACTCTTTTGGACTTTTTACCGGGTTAAACTTAATTTTGTTCAAGAAAGAATTTTTTGGGATTCTCTGGTATATAGCAAAAGCTAAAAATGTTCTAATTTGTTATTTCATCACACAACTCATTAATTTTTGGTGACAAGTTTCAAGTCATGGTTTGACTCATCAACAGGTCCCAAATAGCGAAATTGGGTGATTTGAAAAACAAATGAAAAAATGAAAAAAAGAAGAAAGAAATGAAAAGTTTGAGAAAAATAGAAAAAACAATTTTTTTATTTATTAAAAAAATGTAAAAAAAAAATTTTTAAAGAAGCAGATTCATTCGAAGCGAATCGAATCTGTATACGCCACGCAGTGGGCTCAAAAGTAAAGAAGAAAAAGGAAGAAGAAGAAGCGTTTCGTGTCAGCAGAAAACCTTCCACTCATCGGTGCAGATTGGTTTTCTGCCTGCTGCAGACGCTTGAAAATAGATCAAACTGATCTCTTCTCATATAAACTCAGAATAAATTCTGGGTGTGAATTATATGATGAAAAAACACTCCTATACGAGCCCAGGAGGAAAAATAAATAAAAAGATTACTCTTTTGGACTTTTTACCGGGTTAAACTTAATTTTGTTCAAGAAAGAATTTTTGGGATTCTCCGGTATATAGCAAAAGCTAAAAAATGTTCTAATTTGTTATTTCATCACACAACTCATTAATTTTTGGTGACAAGTTTCAAGTCTTGGTTTGACTCATCAACAGGTCCCAAATAGCGAAATTGGGTGATTTGAAAAACAAATGAAAAAATGGAAAAAAGAAGAAAGAAATGAAAAGTTTGAGAAAAATAGAAAAAACAATTTTTTTATTTATAAAAAAAATTAAAAAAAAAAAAATTAAAGAAGCAGAATCATTCGAAGCGAATCGAACCTGTATACGCCACGCAGTGGGCTGAAAAGTAAAGAAGAAAAAGGAAGAAGAAGAAGCGTTTCGTTTCAGCAGAAAACCTTCCACTCTTTATGATGATAAGTTTTTCGCTAGCTGTAGGCTTGACATTCCCTTTTTCGTGTGCCTCATGATACTGTATCAGAATTGTGCTGAGATCTTGCATAGTTGAGGTATACAGATTTTTTTTTAATTCAAAGTTTAAGAGCAACCTACATAAGTAGTGTTGAAAGGAATTTGCAAATAAAATAAAGGAGAAGTTCAGAAATAAAATCTTGTTATAACGCAATGGCTCCATAAAGTTTTTTTTTGGTTTTCTCCTTCACTATCCCGGAGCCCTCTAACATGAAGGTCGTCTAGGTCCGCTCGTAATTCTCTCTTTACAGGTCTATAAGGGAATCTGAAAATATCTGCCCTCAGAGTCAGTTGGGTGGTTGGGGCATGCAGGAAGGCAGACCATCTGCGCCTTCAATATGGATATAGGTAGGTGACGTAAAGGTCCCTTCAGGACTGAATGTGTGCCGGCATTTTTGGTTAAAGGCACGAGATTTTTTTTGTATATGGCAGGCGGCAGGGGCAGGCTTTTCGTGGAACCTCCCCACACTCTCCGCCAATAGCCGAGATGAGCTAGCGTGCCGCTCTGCAGTCAACGCTGTCCGCCGAGTGATCTGTCAGCTCATGCTGACAGTCTGGACTTCACGTCCAAGCCAATCACTCAATATAGTACCATAAAAATATAACATATAGTATCCTGAATGTTGAAAATGTTAGTGTAGAGAATTATGACAGGATCAAGAGGTTGCAAGGGGAACTTCGAACTGATCACATGACTCCTGAACAGAAGGAGAGCATTCTAGATATTTGTACTGAATTTAGCGAATTGTTCTTTTTGAAGGGGGGCAATTGACATCAAAGGATACCACTTTTCATTCTATTCCTACCCCTGGGATGCAACCCAATCATGTTAGACAATATAGACTGCCCCATGTACAAAAGTTCGAAGTACAAAGACAAACAGAACAAATGTTAAAGGATCATATTATAACGGAGTCTAAGAGTCCTTGGAATTTTCCACTAGTCGTGGTTCCAAAAAACCCTGATCCTCAGGGTAACAAAAGGTGGAGAATAGTAGTAGATTTCCGCAAGCTTAACAAAAAAACTGTAGGAGACGTGTATCCTTTGCCTAACATCATCAAAATTCTAGATCAATTGAATAAATCAAAGTTTTTCTCTACGCTCGATCTCGCGAACGGGTTTCACCAAATAAAAGTCGATCCCCAGGATAGGGAGAAGACCGCCTTTACTACCCCACTGGGACATTATGAGTATGTTCGTATGCCAACATTTCACAGGCTAATGAATAACATCTTAGCCGGCCTCCAAGGTTCCAGGATTTTTGTATACATGGATGACGTGGTGATATATGGACGAACCTTGGAGGAGCATAATATGAAGTTGAGAGATGTTCTCCAGAGATTGCGTGAGCACAATTTAAAGTTGCAACCTGAGAAATGCGAATTTCTGAGGTCACAGCTTACATATCTTGGTCATGTTGTGAATGAGAATGGGATTAGTCCGGACCCCGGAAAGGTCGAAACTGTGAGAAATTTTCCCACTCCAAAAAACCCCAAAGACATCAAAATATTCCTAGGGCTTGCAGGTTATTATCGCCGATTTATTGGGGATTTTGCTAGATATCCCAACCGCTTACAGGGTTACTAAAGAAGGACGCTGAATTTATCTGGACTGCAAAGTGCACTGAATCGTTTAATATCCTAAAGGAAAGACTTATAAACCCCCCTCTTTTGCAGTACCCTGACTTCACAAAGGAATTTATTTTAACGTGCGATGCTAGTGGAATGGCAATTGGTTCCGTTTTATCACAAGATATACCAGGGCAAGATCTCCCCATTGCTTATGCATCTCGCACACTCTCAAAAAGTGAAAGGAATTATTCCGCTATAGACAAGGAACTTCTTGCTATAGTATGGTCAGCACATCATCATCACATCAACTTCTACTCTAAAGAGGCATTTGAAAAACTATCCATTGACATAGTCGGACCATTTCCTGAAATTGAGGTGGGTAATAAATATCTATTAACTTTTATAGATGATCTTACTAAGTTTTCAGGCGCAATACCAATTGCTGATCAGACCGCGCCTGTAATAGCAAAGAGGTTCTTTACTGATATAATTTTGAATTTTGGCGTTCCTAAATATGTGTTAACAGATCAAGGCCAAAACTTTCTCAGCAAACTCTTTAAAGAATCTTGCAAATTGCTAAAAATAAAAAAACTTCAAACGACAGCCTACAGGCCACAATCCAATGGATCCTGTGAACGGAATTTTAGTTCTTAACATACTCAGACAGAACACATTGTATACGAATGCTCAATTGATCAAGTTGACACACTTGAGCCTACGAGACATTGAATACTAATTAATGTTTATAATCATATTTAATGTTTATATTTAGCTTACTTAATTATTAATCGTTGGTAATTGATAATTTTTAGTAGATCTGCTGATCTTATAGAAACTAATTCATACAAACATATTTATATTCCTGGTATATTTCTCATCATATAGCACAAAAGCTTATTTCAGATATTGGCGTTTTATTCATGTGTTTGATCGGGAAATATTGAACATCTAACATGGCGTTATATCCAAAATAAGCTTCGAATAGACACAGAGTACTTTCCAGTATTTTAACGTTGATTGAATTGAGTAAATTGTTGATCGTACAGTAGCATTGATCCATATTCATTTTATAGATCCATATTCTTTTACCTATCATACGATAGCACTGATACATATTCATTTTGTTTAAACATATTCATTTTATTGATATATATTCATTTATTTTAATCTCTCAATTAACATTTAACCCTATCTGTATACCGACTATCACAATTTTCTACAACGAACAAATTTTGGTAAAGAAAAGTAATAATATCCATATAATTTATTACAGTCATAATTTCTGACTGTTACTAATCGGAAAATTCTGCCGAATGCTGGGCAACGCCTCCGAAGGGGGGGAATAAAAATAACAAAACTACGAAACCAGACATAGTAGTTCGTACCTCGTCAAGACGTCACACTGTACCAAGCAGATATTCGGGTATTCAATCCTCTTATGCGAAGGGTAACAACACGACAATAGGTGCACCTAAATCAACTAAGCAACACAACTTGGGTTCTAAGAAATTATCTAACACATCGAAAAAAACAAAGGTCCCAACTCCGGAACCGAGTTTACTCACACAAGAAACTCCCACGGAACTCAAATCGAGGGCAGACAATCATACAGGCTCTGTGACTCTCGCAGGTGAAGAGGTCTACATCTGCATTAACTGCAACTCTGGGTTTGACCCACCGAAAAAAAAACAACCGATGAATCTCAGGTAACTTGGTTAGACTGCTCAGGTTATAAAGGCTGGTCTCATCTAGCCTGTGCAAACATCTCAACAGCAGATTATCTCTCATGCTATTCACAAAAAAGGGTGAAATGGATATTTTCGCCTTGCATTAAATATCTAAACAAGCAATTCAAATCAAACAAAAAACTAAGTTCACCTTACGCAGTACGTCACAGTGTCCGGAGAAAGCAGTAAAGAATCAGACAATTCCCTCGGCGGCTAAATCGGCTGAAGTTCTTAGGACAACCCCAAAAGTAACAATTAACCACGTAGAAACGCCCTTCCCTGAACAAACTACGAAGGTTGATTCACTGTTAGATGGTGGATTAGCATTGTTTGAAAATCACCATATATTAGACGATTTGCAAAAAAATCCTGCATCTTGCCGCAAAAATTGATTCCCTCACCTGCTCAACGAAAGAGTCAGTAAGCATTCTTGCTAGCATCAACATTGCAACGAGGTATACGGAAAAGAAAAGAGCTCTGATCTTCAGCAATTTGCCGAGTGCATTCCTACTTGGCAAAACAAAGGAGGATTTTCTCCCCGATTTATGCAAAAGTGTGGGTCATGAACCCTCATTCACAAGCCGCATTGAGCTTGCTCTGCCTTTCAAACCCCGACCAAATCAAAGTTAAATCCAAAATCTTTCATTAGATTCCATAACGAGGAAGATTGCAAAAAGTTCTTCCAGTCCTATATTAGGAGGCTTAGCTCAGCACCTCTCACGCTTAGCAAAATAGTGGCTGACTGCCCGGACTCCCGAGTATATATTAACGAAGATCTCGGTACAGCTGAACTAGAGCTACTACACAGGGCACTTGACCTCAAAAGAAAAGGGAAAGTGATCAGCGTTTCCACTAGGAATCGCACAACCTATGTGACTTACAGATCTCAAGAGAACGCGGTGAATATTATCTCATCTCGCTTCTCATCTGAACTTGCTCTAAATCTGTAGGGCTCCACATCCACCGATAACCATACAATTAATCATGGATAGGGCTCAGCCATACTATCCACGCAGGAAGAGTTATCATCTGCTCTTTCTCCATCTACATTTAACATACTATCTTTTAACGCACGATCTACACCCAAAAATCTTCAACCGATAGGCATTTGACAGAAATTTGTAAAATCGGTGCTTTAATGTTATGTGATACCTTTACGAAGACGCATCACTCATCCAAAATGGTTGAGATTCAAGGGTATAAACTACACAGATTGGACAGAGCTAGGAAAAGAGGAGGGGGTGTGGGAATCTATGTAACAAACACACATCAATCTCATCCAACACTGCGTGTCAGCAATAGCAGCTGGGAAATGATGGCCGTTCAAATCTCAGGCTTTATGAATAACTTGGAACCGATTACACTTGCAGTGGTCTACAGATGTGCAACCACTTTCACTGATGTTGAATTAGATGATCTCTCGATATTTTTGGACGAGGTGCTAAGTCGTTCTTCGAGAGTATTAATTGGCGGTAACTTTAATATCAACATTGACTCAGGAACTGCGCTCTCAGGGGCTTTTAAAGACCTTATATGTGAAAAAGGGCTAATTATCCTAAATGATGAACCTACCCGACATGGCCCGAGCTCGGCCTCAGTCATCGATCTTCTAATGGCTCTCCCTCAATTCTGTCCATCATCAACTGGGCAATGTTCGGGAATCTCTGACCATGAAATCTTATTTTCATCATTGGATCTACCTTTATATATTCCATTCCATTGCGGCCATTCATTTCACAGACACCATCTGCGAAATCTTTGAGAGACAAGTTCCTCTGAAGACTATTCGGATCCACGCAACTAGCGAACTTATATACAATACACCGGGAGTTCTCTTTTGGCTGGTCAAATTCGCGACATTGCATACAGGCAGTGGAAAGCGAATAAAACGCACACTAACTATAGAGCTTATCATAAGCATAGGAGACTTGCAGACTACATGATCAGAGCAAGGCTGCGATCAAATACCCTTAGAGGAATTAGAGATAGGAACACCATTAACTGGAAGAAGGTGAATGAGATGGGTTTGGGATCCAAAGCTTAACAGAAATCTAATATAAACCCAAACGAGTTTGCCGACTACTTATGTAGTATGGCGGAGCCAGTGCGACCGTCTCTGTCATCAGACGAATCATCTCAAGCTAATAATGTTACTACGAATGAAATCACTATCGAAACCTCTTTCATAGCTTCGGAAGCTCATAGCTCATTCTCAAGTTCAGCTGGTCATTCTTTTCCATCCCGGACATGTGTGTCCGGTCATACCTCTGGTAGTATTAATGAATCAAATCCGGATACTAATCATGACCAAGGCAACTACATGCCTCAGTTCAGTTTAAGTAACGTATCGGAGATGGAGGTTGTGAACGCTTTTCAGCGAGTCAAATCAAATGCTATGGGATACAAAGACGCCCCCATCAAATTCTATAAAATATCATTACCCTATATATGACCTGTAATCACTCATCTCATTAACAGACTTTTGACCTGGAATGTTGGCATGATTACACCTATCCCCTACCTATCCTCCTACAAACATTTCAGAATGGCGACCAATCACAATTCTACCTGCAATTTCTAAAGTGACTGAATTTATCATTGCTGACCAAATCTCCGACTTTATCAGTACGGAAGGACTACTTAATAACAGGCAGTCAGGTTTTAGGCGCCTTCATTCAACCAACACGGCTCTTTTGGAAGTCACAGCAGATATTCGAGGCATGTGCGACGAGGGCCACTCTGTCATTCATGTGCTCCTTGACTTTAGTAGAGCGCTTGACTCAGTCCCACATGACAAGATGGTATCAAAGCTCGGATCACAATTTGGTTTCTCTCATTCTGCACGCATGATGATCGACAGTTATCTGTCTGATAGACTATTTATGGTCAGGTCAGGTGAGAATCACTCAACATTAAGGAGGATGAGTTCAGGAGTTCCGCAAGGGGCCATCCTTGCTCCCCTACTCTTCTCTCTTTTCATCGGAAAGCACAGATCGATCTAATGTGCGCGAGAGTATATCATGAGCTGCGATCTCTCTACGCAGCTTCACCCCATTTTGATGAAACAACTAGGTTTAGACTGTTCACTGCCGTGATTTTGCTACACTTCCATTACGCCGATGTCGTCCTATATCCAATCTCACAGACCGGGTTGAACAAGCTATTGAGGGCACTTAGAGCATATGCCACATACGTGTTCAATCTCAGAGGAAGAGCTCATGTAAGCCCACTGTTGGATATCCTGATACCCGGATCATTAGAATGCATGTATGAACTCAAAGCACTGGAATTTTTACATAAGTAGAAGGGACAACAAAAGGCTTATTTACCCAAGCATAAATACCCAGTTTGGTGGCAAAAGCATATCCACACACGGGGTCACAAGATGGAATGGATTGTCGGAGGAAATAAGGGACCTCAGCTGGCCTGGCGAATTTGCAAGAAAGCCTTATTTGCTCTTAGCTCTTAGGATGTTGAACTTAATATGCATCCTCAGGAACCTAATATATCTCAGGAACCTAATATATCTCTGGGCCAAACCAACTATCTACGGCACTACACAGCTCACTTAGTCTGCCAAACGTTGGCACTAAATTTATAGTTCCTAAGTATTAGTAATGTCTGAGCAATACTTTTATGTTCTGACACCACTATTGTGTCTTTAGGGAGGATTTAATGTTTATAGCACAGTTTTTTCTATGAATACAAAATACTTTATTTAGTTTCTAATTTACATATATAAGTTGGCTTGAAACAAGTAGAAGAGTGACAGTTCAGTGTCACTGTTGCATTATCTTACTTAGGCTATGTTTACAGAGTTGGTTGCTAGGCATTACCATACGCAACATTTCCTCCCCCTTTACAGTTGAAAGGTCCTACGGTGAGTATCGATTGGGAAGTCTTCTTGGCCGGGTTGATCTGCGTGGAGTTGAAGGCTGTAAAGCTTGTTCAACTTGTAGTGGTTCCTCAGGTTGACCTGCCGGAGGAGAAGAGGTAGTCGGCTCCGTCGGTAGGTTTGTTTGATTCTCCTGCTAATCCATTCCAGGTTCCAGTGACGATTCCGAAAACCATATTCTTCGTTGGTGCTGTGGTTTCAATCCTTGTTTGTTTGTTGGCTCCCCTGTGTTTTCCTCATAACCTCTTATTTGGTCCACGTGACGCCTCATATTATTTCCTCGATGGTCAATCTCATAATGAAGATCGCCTAACCTTGCTGCTATTGTACCGGAAATCCATTTATCCATTCTTGGATTGTGTGACTGAAAATATACTGGTTGGTTTGTTTTAAATTGCCGATAGGTAGGGTCAAATTTAAGTTTTTGTTTTTCAGCTATTCTTTTTTGTGTGCTGTCTGGTCTTACTAGGTCGATTCGGGTTCGGATGTTTCTTCCCAGGAAAAGTTGTGCAGGTGGTTGACCCGTTGTTGCGTGCGGTGTTTTCCTGCATTGTCTCAGGAATTCGTTTAAATCCTTTTGTAGAGTAGATGGAGTGGTTTTCATCTTGTATAGAGAGTCTTTTGTAGTTTGCACGTACCTCTCTGCCTGCCCATTTGTAGATGGATGATACGGGGCCGAAAGCTTTTGGTATTTCACTCCACTCATCCGTAAAAATGTCTTAAATTCGTTTGATGTAAACTGTGTACCATTGTCGGATACAACGATGGTTGGGCATCCATAAGCAGCAAATAGTTCATCAAGAATTCCAATAGTTGCATTGCTTGATGTAGAATTTGTCCTTTTTACTTCTGTCCACTTGCTGTCTGCATCGACAACAATTAATAACATTGTTCCCGCAACTGGTCCTGCATAATCTATATGGATGCGCTCCCAGGGAGCTTTAGGGTACTCCCAATGGTGAATATTAAATTTGGCTGGAGCATGCGCATGTATAGCGCATTCACTACACGATCTAGCTACCTTCTCTGTGTCTGCATCGATGCCTGGCCAATAAACGAACGAACGAGCTATTCCTTTCATTTTAACTATGCCTATGTGAGCGATATGAAGATCTTTCAAAATGTGTTGGCGAAGTGAGGGTGGTACAATGACACGATGTCCGCTTCCAGTAGTTGTACAATTCTTCCCAAGTGCTTGTCCTTCTTTGTTTCTTTTGCTATAAGTTCCGCGTGTACTGGCAGTTGTTCGATCTGTGCTCTTACAAACTGATCAAATTCATCACACTCCTCTTCCTCTTTTCCTTTGTTGTTTGATGCTTCGCCGATTCTGTTACATGTTGTCGGTAATGGTGCTCGTGAGCAGTAGTCTGCGTTTCCGTTTTCTTTAGTTGAAATGTGTTAAATAATCTGCATGGTTTGCCATGCGACTGATGCAGAGTACTGGTAATGATTTCTCTGGATGCAATATTTGGGTTAGTGGTTTTTGGTCCGTTATCAGCGTGAAATGTCTAGCGTACAGATAATAGAAAAATTTCTGCGCTGCCCATACGATAGCAAGTGCTTCTTTGTCTATTTGTGGATACTTTTGTTCTTTTTGCGTCATTGTGCGACTTACATATGCAATTGGTCGCTTTTCCCCGCTACTCAGCCGATGGGACAAAACCGCTCCTAGACCTACTTAACTAGCATCTGTTGCCAGTAATAGTGGAAGTTCTGGATTATATTGTATAAGGACTTGTGATGAAATTAGAGCTTCTTTCAGATCCTTATACGAATTTTCAGCATCAGCTGTCCATGCAAACTCGTCTGCTGCCAGCATATTCCTTAGTGGACGAGCTCTGGTTGCTAGGTCCGGTATAAATGCGTTGTAGTAAGTTGCTTTGCCAATAAACAGGTTTAGTTCTTCTTTAGTCCTTGGTTTTGGGCATCTCGGATTGCCTCGATATGTTTGTCTGACTTGTGCAGACCTGTGGCATCTATTTTGTGACTCAAAAATTCAACAGATGATGTTGCGAAGACACATTTCCCACGGTTTAGTCGCAACCCATGTTCTCTCACTCGATTGAGCACGTCTATGAGTGCCCTTAACATGTCTTCGAAATCTTCGCCAAATACAAGAATGTCATCAAAAAAATTTAATACGTTAGGAATACCTTTAAAGACTGCTTCCATTCGCCGTTGCCATATTGCAGGAATATTAGCTGCACCATAGACTGCGCGTGTTGGACGTATCAACCCATGCGTGGGTGTGTTTAAGGTGAGCGCGTGACTAAACTCATCATCCACTAGTAGATGAATATACGCATCTGTGATGTCTAGGTGGCAGAATAATCGGGCACCCTCCATGCTGTTGAATAAGTGCTCGATTTTCGGGATTGGATATTCATCAATTATAATTGGCGGATTCAATGTGGGTTTGTAGTTCCCAGTGATGCGCATTTTTCCATTCTTCTTCATGACGACATGTGTTGTTGATGCGCACTCCGAATAGTCTACTTTTTGATATAGCCCTGATTCTATTTTAGCATCGATTTCCTTAGCGTACTTACCGCGCAACGCGTAAGGAATCTCTCGAGCTTTGGCGAAAATAGGTGATGCGTCTGTTTTAAAGTGTACTTTGATAGGTGGTCCGGTGAGTTTGCCTGCTGTCTCACTAAAGATGTCATCGTACTTCACTAGTACCTTGTCTAATCTTTCTTTATGACTGTTCGTTAATTGAGGAGATTTCACTGAGAGTGTGTGTATATTGTTGTTTGGGGAGAACAATTCCGACAGCTTGATCTCGTGTGCGATTGTGCAATCCATTCGCGACCGAACAGTGCCTCATAATCGCATTCGATTACGTATAGATTCATTTTCTTCGTTGCTATGCCCAATGTGACGTTTACTGTAATGTATCCCACGCATTGGAGGCGATGACGTGTATAACTTGTGAACTGCCTCTTAGTTGGCTTCACGGTGAAGCTTGGTTTAATTTTGCGTAGAGTTTTTGTGCTTATAATGCCACATGGAGCACCTGTGTCGAATTCCATCTCTACTTTGCTGCTATCGATGTTAACTTCAATCATTTGTTTGTGATATGACTTGGCTTCGATGCAGTTGATTCTATTAAAAGTTTCCACACTGTCAATTTGTTCATCGGCTTGCTCTTCATTGTTGATTTTTTGTCCTCCGCACCCCTTGCATACTTGTGCAATTTTAGTTTGTTTTTCTTTGAACTGTTTTAGGTATCTATGATTTGCCCCAGTTCGATTGTCTTTTTTCCACACTCCTGATTTTTGACAATTGCTTTGTTTACCTCGCTTATTTTGTGGAGGCGTAAAGCCTAGTGAATTAGTAGTCTCATTTGTCACTTCTGCAGTTGCCCTGACTTCTGCGGATGTGTTCTGTGTTGCCTCTATTCTGTACGCCACTTCATATGCGGCCTGGAATGTAGCCGGCTTCTTTGTAATGATTCCATCACACATGTCACAGTTCTCGAGACCATGCCGGAACTGCTTGATCAGCATCCCGTCTAAGAATGAACCATATTCACAATGTACGGCTCCTTGACGAAGGCACAACACGAAGTGTGCTACAGTTTCCTCCCTTTTTTGTTTTAAACGGCGAAATTTGATGCTTTCTACAAATTTGTCCCTTGGACGGTCAAAATGTTTTGTAAGCACTTCGCGTAGTTCTTTGTATTTTAATTCCTCTGGTTTACGTGGGTTAATTAGGAATTTGAGTGCACTACTCAATTCTGCGCCCATGTGTACGCGTGCGTAACTTTCGTGTTGATTTTCTGGAATTCGACTCAATTCTAATGCACTATGAAAGCGTGCGAAATAATCTTCTACTGTTGTTCCGTCACTTGACCGATATTCGCTGACTGCAAATGATGGTGGTCTCATTTGTGCGATGTTTTCTGTTCGTGCTGAAGTCGTTACTTCGGTTGCAGCCGACTTTATTGCCGTTGTTAACAGATTTGTCATTGCCTGGATTAATTCTGGCGAAATGACTGGAACTGGCGTGTCTGGTGGAGGAGTCATGATGGAAATTAATTTACTTTTTTTAATTTCCTTTGTTTCGTTTTCCCCCCTTTACAATTCCGATTATTTGTTTTACTTCGGCGTAAGGTTCTGAATATATATATTTTTATTATGTTCTTGTTACCACTACGGCATGAGTCAGCGTTTTTTTGATACCACTACTGCGTGGATTTTTTTTTCGGTACTACACGGCGTGAATTCCCTATACTTTTGTTAATTTGGCGTGAAGTTCCTGGCGTCCACAATTCTGACACCACTTTTATGTTCTGACACCACTATTGTGTCTTTAGGGAGGATTTAATGTTTATAACACAGTTTGTTCTATGAATACAAAATACTTTATTTAGTTTCTAATTTACATATATAAGTTGACTGGCTTGAAACAATTAGAAGAGTGACAGTTCAGTGTCACTGTTGCATTATCTTACTTAGGCTATTTTTACAGAGTTGGTTGCTAGGCATTACCATATGCAACAAATACAGATGTAGTACGCTATCCCATTTCACTTTTACTATTCTACCTATTCTATTTTCTATTTTTTATATTTTTTATTACTGTTTTACTTATTACTTTGTTCCACTTCAAATTAGTTCATTTTAATTATTTAATTTGAATTAATTATATTAGTACCCCGTATATCCACATTTTGGATTTTCCATACAACCATTCATATGATCATCGGATCAGATCATGATTCCAGACTCCATATTCAGTAATTCTTAATCCCTAACAGGCGGAATATAATTCCTCAACATATTTTCTCCAACATATTTGCTCAACCTATTAACTTCACTGGATCCTCTGGTATTTTAATCCTTTAATACTCCTTAATGCTTTCCAATCCTTGATCAGACAATATGAATCTTGGTGCCATACCTCTGTGCTAGGTGCTAGGTGCTAGGTTTGATTATTTAGTGGTTTAATGATTTAATGATTTAATGTTTTAATTGTTTACTGGCTTAATGATTGAATGATTTAATGATTTGTGTGTAAGTGTTTGTAGTTGATAATGGAGCTGTTATCTTTTTAATGTTTCTGCTACTATCTGTACTGTTATTGGCCCCACCAATACTCTTAATAAATCCAAGCTATTAACTAATGATTAATGACTCAATTTAATGGAATTGATATTCTATATACCTCCGTAACCATATAAGCTATTGATTTTATCTGTATAAGCTGTTAATTTAGGCTAACTGAATCTTGTTTAATTAATATATTGTTTATTTTGCTATATTTTGTGTAAGCTATTGGATATACTCTGTAATCTCGTAGAACCCAGCGTTATACGCTGCTTTAAGCAGGGGTTTATAAAATAAATACACTTTGATTTGATTTGAATTGTAATGTCAGTACTATTTTTCTTTCAAAGGCAAATCTAATAGAGGAAGACGAGATTATGCCTAAGCATTATATAAATGTGTCAATTAAGCCAATTAAAATAAAGACCTTCTCCATTACAGAGCAAATTGAAAATCTTAACAAGATGAGTTTTGATATTAGAGAATTTAAAAACGAAAATTTCAAAATGAAAAAAATAAATGGTCATTCAAAGCAATTATACTCCTTATATGGAATTGTATCAATCTTTGCAATTTTTGTAATACTATTCATAATTATCAAGCACATAAAATTAAAATTTGTAAAAACAAAGCAAACAAATTGTACGAGCTCCGCTGACATTGAAGATAAAGATAATAAGGACGATAACGAGCTTTCATCTCCTGTTGTTGAAAGTTGCACCAACCCCAGATACAACTTTCAAAAATAAAGCGGGGCATGTTGTAAAGCGACCACCTACCTTGAGTTACATGCGCTTGCACATTTTGCTTAGCAAGCTTTTTCAACCTTTTTGCTTAACCGTGCATATCACTCCCATTTCCTGCACGAGTCCCGTTATCGTACATAAATTGTATCCAATTCAATTCCGCTTATACATTGTAGCTAATTTCTAGTAAACACCAGAGTTGCCAGATTGGGCGACTTCTCGACAATTGGGCTACTTTGAACTCAACTTCGGCGACAGCAAATTTGGGCGAGAAATTAGGCGAGTCGGAACACTTTTTGATAGATGGCATTATTTTAGTGCGAGTCGCAATTTTTTTTTGATATATGGCATTATTTTCGTGTTATGAATTTTTCTATTCCATTCTTACCCCTGATTGATGTTGTGCTATAGCCTGTTGCTGAAAAAGAAGAAGTAAATGTCAAGTGTGCGCGGGCGGTCTATGTTGTTGTGTTGATGGAAGCTACGGAATTCAATTAAACATTAATAAAGCAATATATAATTTACATTTTACATGGGTAAGTGGCAGAAATACAGTAAAACTTACAAACAAGACTGGGACGATGACCCAAAATGTAAAGGCTGGCTTTCTAAAAGCAAAAGTGATCATAAAATGACTTATTGCAATATATGCAATTTAGATATACGAGCACATAAAAATGATATTTCTAAGCACAGTTTGACGTCTAAGCATAAAGTAAGAGCTAATGCATTAAAAAATGAAAATTCTTCACTTTTAAATTTCGGTATGTATTGCTACAAAAATTTGTTCATATGGAAAAAATTACATAATAATATATTATTATACAGGTGTAGAAATATTTAAATGTGAAAATGCGAAAAAAGAAATTTTGCTCGCACTACTTGCATGAATAACAACAATTGACCATCTCACGGATACCATAAATAACTTTAACATTACAGAATCATGTTCATCTTCATCCAACATTGAAAATCGAATTCGATTACATCCAACCAAATGTACTAGCATTAGCATTAGCCCCAGTTTTTCTACAGGAACTTATAACAAATATTGGAAAATCCAAATATTCCTTAATTGTAGATGAATCGACGGATTGTGTAACAGAAAAGTATTTGTGTATTTGCATAAAATATTTTTCTGAATTAAAAGGTAAAATGTTTTGTGGAGTATATAAATATAAAGTACATATAGAGTATATAATATATAAAGTTTATTCCTATATTTTTAAATATTAGGTAAAGTGTGTCTAAACTTTTTCGGTATAATCAACGTTGTTAGTACTTCAGCTGAAGGTTTATTTATATTACTTAAAACTTTTTTGGAAAAGATGAATCTTGACTACAACATTTAATTGCAATTGGTACTGATGGAGCTAGTAATTTATGTGGAAAACGAAATTCGCTATACACCCGTTTAAAAGAAGTTTGTCCTGGTTTAATTCTAGTCAAATGCATTTGTCATAGGCTGCATTTATGTGCATCGAAAGCAGCAGAAAAATTACCAGATGAGTTAGATTATTTAATTCGAGAAAGCTATAATTGGTTTGCACATAGTAGTCTTAGAAAGGCCACGTACAAAGAAATTTTTCAATTAATTAACTCCCACGAATCTGTAACTAATCCAAAAAAACTAATATTGCTTAGTAACACCAGATGACTCTCTAGAAATTTGGCGGTCGATAGAATATTAAGTCAATTTTTAGAGTTAAAAACTTTTTTCGAAATAAGAGGTATAGATGAAAAGTGCCACTCTGCGAAAATTTTGAGTAAAGTTTATAAAAATTAAATGAATTTCTAATATCTTATATTTTTACAGCAAATTTTAAATAAATTAATTGCCTTAATCTATATTTCCAAAGTAATAATGTTGATTTTTTTAAAGCGGACATGTAAATTTTGTATTTCATTAAAAATTTAGCACGAAAAATATTATTACCTAATAATATTTGTGATTGTGAAGACAATTTATTAGCAAGTATTGAACTTTCTTTATCTCACGAAGGCAGCTTTTTAGAGCTGGAAAAACAAGATTTTGGGATTAAATTTTCAGAAGCAGCTTCCAACTGTAAATTAAGCGCGAGTGAAATTAAATATGTTAAAAAAAATTGTAAAAAAATTCTTTGTGCTTTATTAAAAGAATTACTCCTGAGAAGGCCTACTCATCTTGATACATTTAAAAAAGCTAATAATATTTCACCAACAGTATTACTTAGTGCGAATAAGCCTGATTTTCTAGATTTACCTTTACTATTTGTAAATAAGGAGCTAAGCAATGATGTTGTAACGCAGTTTTATAAATTATTATCTATTGATTTCAAAGAATTATTTCCTGAAAAAATTCCTGACGATTCTACTGAATTTTGGTCGAAAATAGTTTCTTTCAAGTCAGCATCAGGACAATTTCTTTTTAAAGAGTTAAGTTCAATGGTTCTCGCAATATTATCGTTACCATCATCAAATGCTTTCGTTGAACGAAGCTTCAGCTACATGAATATTATTAAAAATAGCTTGAGAAACAAATTAAATTTTAATACATTGTCGTCATTAATGCGTATTAGCCTTCATTTGTACGCTAATAATCTTTCCTGTAAAGACTATACTGTTCCTGAATCAATGATTAAAGGAATGAATTCTTCTATCTATGAATATGAAAAGGATACAATTAATAACGATATTGATTTCAAGATCATCAATATCGTTATTTAAAGTGTTTATTTATTATATTATTATATATAAATATACTGTTTTTATATATTAAATAGTAGAGTGCCACATAAATGGCATAGGCGATAAATCGGGCTACTTTTAATTGAAATTGGGCGACATTGGGCTACTTTTTTAGAGAAATATTGCGATATGTCTAAAAATTTTCTGGCAACCCTGGTAAACACATTCCACGCGAATATCCAATTTCCCCAGTGTCAGCAGCTTGACCAAGCTGCCACTATGATTAGAGCTTTTTATTAAAGAAAAGATTAATTAGTCTTCACCTTTGATTGAACGCAAGAACATCTGATAACATTTGTATTGAGTTCTAATAATCATTTCTTAAAACATTTGTATTGAGTTCTAACGGAATAATAATAATAATCATTTCTTATAACATTCGTATTGAGTTCTAACGGAATAAAAATAATTCCGAAATCCCCGACAACAAAACATTGCTGGCATCAACTTCTTCTTCTTCTTCTGAAAAGGCGAATAGAACAACTAAACACCAACATATAACGTGTATAGACGACACCTGGCTAGCCTTAGAATTAACTGTATTGCATACCTGAATAAGCTGGCGCTTCCCACGAACAGACGTGGGGGAGGCGCACAATTTGAAGTGTGTGCGCTGAGTAATTATGATCCAGCGATGAGATTAATTGTTTAGGTTTAATTTGATTTAAGTTAATTGTTTATGTTTATTTTATTTAGATTAATTGTTTGTGTTTGTGCTTACAATTGTAATTTATTATATTATAAAGTTTTTAGATTTTATATATTTTTATTTATTTATTTATTGTTTTTTGTTTTGTGCAGCGATTCTGTTTCCATTCTTATTTTTATATCTTGATATCGTTTTCTCTGACGTATTTTGCGAGTGCTTTATATACCTTGACATCTCTAGAGCTCAGTAGGGAAAGGCAGTTGGAAAAGTTGGGGTAGATTTTTTGGATTTGGAGCTGGAAGTCTCTGGCCGAGTTCTGTTGGAGCCTGGCGCAATGGAAGAGTTTGTCGTCTATTGTATCGTCAGAGAGACCGCATTCACATAGGGGAGAATTTTTAATATTGATCCTGTGGAGATGCTCATTGGTACAGACATGTCCAAAACGCAGTCTTGTTATGGTGGTTGTGGTGCTCCGTGGGAGTGAAGCATTGTGAAACCAAGGGACGACGTTCACCTTGGGTAGGAGAGAGTGGAATCTTCTTCCTTTTGAGGAAGCATTCCATTTGTACTGCCATTCAGCTAGTTTACTCTTTTTTATGCAGGTTAGTAGCTCGTTGGGATAAATGGGGATGGCATTGTCGGCGAAACAGTAAGGGGCGTCTTTGGCAAGAGAGTCGGCATGCTCGTTGCCGTCTATCCCCATGTGACTAGGGATCCACAGGAAGTGAATGTGGATGTGTTTTGTTCTAAGGTCTAGTACCAGCTGTCTGGTTCCAAAACAAGACGGTGGGGTTTACCGTATAGGGCTTTCATGGATAATAGGAATGATTTGCTATCCGAAAGGATGAGGAACTTCTTATAACTGTCAAGAGTGGCGACGATTTTAAGAGCTTCGGCGTGAAAAATATTGGAGGAAGGGTTGAGGGGGAACGTGTCTTCCAGATCGTAGTCTGGTATCCTGAAGGCGGAGCTAACTTTGTCAGGAGTTTTGGAACCGTCAGTGAATATTTTTTTGAAGTTTTTCCAGCGGGAGTTGATAAGTTTGTGGAAGAGAGGAGCGGCAGTGTCTGGATTGAGGTTCTTCTTCCTAAGATCCGGGATGACGACTGTGGGTGAGAAGCTGACGGTGGAAAGCAGGTAGCGGAAGACTAGTGGCTTGGGACCTGAGATTAAATTGTGGTCGGATGATAATTGGTGGTATTTTTGAATGATGTATAAAGGTGTTAGGGATTGGGATGGGTTGGGGAAGGCAATGAAGGCCTTTAAGGGGGGTGTGCGGGGTGCCAGCCTGCACTAAGTGTCTTAAGGACCAGCTTTTCGGCAGAGAGGTGCCTTCTTTCGGATAGTGGAAGTACGTTGGCCTCCACTTCCAGTGACATGATGTGGGTTGAGATCATTGCTCCTAGAGCTGTTCTTAAAGATTTATATTGTATCCTGTCGAGTTGGAGATGAAAGTCTGCCGGAAGCTTCAAGGGGACATGTAGTCTAAGACGGGGATTATCAAGCCTTTATATATGTTCAGCAGAGTTCGTGGGTTGGCTCCCCATCTGACTCCGCACAATGCGGTGAGGATGTTCGTTAGCTGGAAGCATTTCTTTCTGGTGGACAGGATGTGTGAGGATCCATTGAGCTTTGAGTCGATCGTGAAGCCTAGGAAGGTGGTTTCATTTACGTAAGAAATGGGATGGGAGCCCAGTAGTATCCTGGGCAGAGTCAGGAGTTTGGACCTGTTTTTTTTTAACAAGCAGGATGCGTGATTTTTCAGGGGAAATGTCAAGGCCGATTTTTTCGAGATTAGCAGTAATGATTGTGATAGCATATTGAAGAGATGCGGTATCACTGGCAAGAGATTCGGTTGAAGATATCAGGCATATGTCGTCCGCATAAGTGATTAATATTACTTTGTCTGGGATGGGGTCACCAATGTTTTTCGTGTAGAAATTAAACAGCAGAGGGCTGAGTACAGAATGAGAAGAATAGGATTCACTGCTGTCGCCGCTGTTGGTAACAGTAACTGTTTTCAGAGCGAATAGGTTGCTAATGGCGAGCGTTATCTGATCAGGAATGCCAGCTTGTAGAAGTTGGTGCACGAGTATAATAAGTTGGACATTGTCAAAAGCATTTCGAATGTCTAGGAAGGCGCAAAGGGAAAATTCCTTCTTCTTGTTGGCAAGTTGCAGATAAGACCATAGTGTAAGGACGCAATCTGTCGTAGACCTCTCCTTTCGGAATCCGCACTGGAAGTGGGGGAGTATATCATTATCTTCCAGAAAGTGCTCGAGTCTTCTCTTGAGGATTACTCCGTATGTTTTTCTTACCACCGAGGTGAGGGCTATAGGTCTATAGGAGGCAGGATCGGACGGTTCCTTACCTTTTTTAAGTATAGGGATTATGGAGACCTGACGCCAGTCAGGAAGAATGACGGAGTTTGAAAAGCAAGAATTAAATATTTGCAGGAGAAGGTCTTGGGAGAATTTCGAAAGGTTTTGTAGGGTGCTGTACTTAATGTGGTCCGGTCCGGGAGCTGAGTCTTTTTTGTGGGATAGAACAAGGTCCAACTCGACGTGAGAGAAGGGAGCGCCAAGTGGGTGGTGGGCTGGGGTTTCTGTGTGGGGAGGGAGGAAGGTTTGTAGGAAGAAGTTCCCAGTGTGGTCCGTGCGAGCCCGTAAGCTTTCGTGCGGGGAGGTCTAATGGAACTAGACACTTGTTTTTTTTGCGGATACCTCTGAACTGTCGTACTTTGTCCCACATTATGGTTGCCGTGGTGTCAGGGGAGTCCCACATTACGGTTGCCGTGCTGTCAGGGGAGATAGAGGAGCAGAAGTTCTCCAATCCTTTTTTCTTTTTCTTTTTTAACGTCCATGTAGTTTCGCGCTCTTGTTCTTTCAGGGATTTGTAATTTTCCCTAGAGGGCGCAATCCTGAACCGTTTTAGTGCTAATCTGCGAAGAGCCACTGCCTTGGAACATGTACTGTCCCACCAGGGACACGGGTGGGGTTCTTGTTTACTGTTATTCGGGGAAGTTAGCCAGGAGAGGTGTACAACTTCAATGAGAGCTTTATAGTTATCTAGGGGTTGAGAAGGGTCAGAGTTCCTAAAATGTGAAAATATGTTTTCGTTAAGAGAGTCGTAGTTAGGATTTTTGGGGATATACATCCTTGCTGGAGGGTTGGGGGGCGATCGGGTGTGTCTTATTGATGGGGAGTTGGTTGAAGAGTCTTTGGAGGTGTGATGAGTTGAAGCTAGCACGAGGCGGAATATACAAGCCTACGATGACGATCGAGGATGGTCCCGTACCTATTTCGTAGGCGATAGGTTCAAACATATTGTGAGGCGGGCGCAAGGGGATGACAGAGTAACGGAGACGATTATGCACTAAGTGGGTCAATGGGAGAAAGCCAAGTCTCATTCAGGCAGCAAATGGAAATGTTATGAGTGTAAAGAAAATTAGAGAGGTCAATACTTTTGTTTCTGATACTTCCGCAGTTCCAGTGACTAATGTTCAGGTCAGTCATTAGAGTTCCATGGTAGTTTCGGGATTTTCTGTCGAAGGTTCTGATATGTGGGGATCATCTGGAGGGGGGGGGCAGAAGTGTCTATGAGGTGGATTATTTTATCCTTGAGGAGGGGGAGGTATGTTTTAACATCCTCCTGTGAAGGCGAAAAGTTTTGAGCATTTGTATTTTTCGTTAAGATGTCAAGACAAACTTTGAAGGGGTTTCCAAAATTGGAGCATTTTTTTTCTTTGGGATATCAGACGAGATCGGTAGCCCTTCGGGAGGGGAGGGCGTTTCACTAGGGAGACCTGAGCGGTATTCATAGGGGGCTGAGCTTTCAGGGCACGTTGAGTGAAGATTCCTCGAAATTGCTGAGTGGCGACCGTAGTTGGAGTAGGGTGGCTATGGTTACCAAATGCACAGTGGCCTGGCTTGGTTTTTCTGGGTGCTCGAGAACCGAGTGCTGGAAAATCTTCCTCGCCAAAGTTGAGGTTAAAAGACTGACTCGTGACGTTCGAGTAGGAAGGGTATGAGCTGGTACTGCTGCGGTCCTGACGTTTTTGGTACTCAAAAAGGATGGAGCACTTCTGGGAGTTCGCTTCGTGCGGCTGTCTGCAGTTACAGCAGTAGAGAGGAGCTAGACATGGGCCATTAGCAACCGTTGGAGCCTGGCGCAATGGAAGAGTTTGTCGTCTATTGTATCGTCAGAGAGACCGCATTCACATAGGGGAGAATTTTTAATATTGATCCTGTGGAGATGCTCATTGGTACAGACATGTCCAAAACGCAGTCTTGTTATGGTGGTTGTGGTGCTCCGTGGGAGTGAAGCATTGTGAAACCAAGGGACGACGTTCACCTTGGGTAGGAGAGAGTGGAATCTTCTTCCTTTTGAGGAAGCATTCCATTTGTACTGCCATTCAGCTAGTTTACTCTTTTTTATGCAGGTTAGTAGCTCGTTGGGATAAATGGGGATGGCATTGTCGGCGAAACAGTAAGGGGCGTCTTTGGCAAGAGAGTCGGCATGCTCGTTGCCGTCTATCCCCATGTGACTAGGGATCCACAGGAAGTGAATGTGGATGTGTTTTGTTCTAAGGTCTAGTACCAGCTGTCTGGTTCCAAAACAAGACGGTGGGGTTTACCGTATAGGGCTTTCATTGATAATAGGAATGATTTGCTATCCGAAAGGATGAGGAACTTCTTATAACTGTCAAGAGTGGCGACGATTTTAAGAGCTTCGGCGTGAAAAATATTGGAGGAAGGGTTGAGGGGGAACGTGTCTTCCAGATCGTAGTCTGGTATCCTGAAGGCGGAGCTAACTTTGTCAGGAGTTTTGGAACCGTCAGTGAATATTTTTTTGAAGTTTTTCCAGCGGGAGTTGATAAGTTTGTGGAAGAGAGGAGCGGCAGTGTCTGGATTGAGGTTCTTCTTCCTAAGATCCGGGATGACGACTGTGGGTGAGAAGCTGACGGTGGAAAGCAGGTAGCGGAAGACTAGTGGCTTGGGACCTGAGATTAAATTGTGGTCGGATGATAATTGGTGGTATTTTTGAATGATTTATAAAGGTGTTAGGGATTGGGATGGGTTGGGGAAGGCAATGAAGGCCTTTAAGGGGGGTGTGCGGGGTGCCAGCCTGCACTAAGTGTCTTAAGGACCAGCTTTTCGGCAGAGAGGTGCCTTCTTTCGGATAGTGGAAGTACGTTGGCCTCCACTTCCAGTGACATGATGTGGGTTGAGATCATTGCTCCTAGAGCTGTTCTTAAAGATTTATATTGTATCCTGTCGAGTTGGAGATGAAAGTCTGCCGGAAGCTTCAAGGGGACATGTAGTCTAAGACGGGGATTATCAAGCCTTTATATATGTTCAGCAGAGTTCGTGGGTTGGCTCCCCATCTGACTCCGCACAATGCGGTGAGGATGTTCGTTAGCTGGAAGCATTTCTTTCTGGTGGACAGGATGTGTGAGGATCCATTGAGCTTTGAGTCGATCGTGAAGCCTAGGAAGGTGGTTTCATTTACGTAAGAAATGGGATGGGAGCCCAGTAGTATCCTGGGCAGAGTCAGGAGTTTGGACCTGTTTTTTTTTAACAAGCAGGATGCGTGATTTTTCAGGGGAAATGTCAAGGCCGATTTTTTCGAGATTAGCAGTAATGATTGTGATAGCATATTGAAGAGATGCGGTATCACTGGCAAGAGATTCGGTTGAAGATATCAGGCATATGTCGTCCGCATAAGTGATTAATATTACTTTGTCTGGGATGGGGTCACCAATGTTTTTCGTGTAGAAATTAAACAGCAGAGGGCTGAGTACAGAATGAGAAGAATAGGATTCACTGCTGTCGCCGCTGTTGGTAACAGTAACTGTTTTCAGAGCGAATAGGTTGCTAATGGCGAGCGTTATCTGATCAGGAATGCCAGCTTGTAGAAGTTGGTGCACGAGTATAATAAGTTGGACATTGTCAAAAGCATTTCGAATGTCTAGGAAGGCGCAAAGGGAAAATTCCTTCTTCTTGTTGGCAAGTTGCAGATAAGACCATAGTGTAAGGACGCAATCTGTCGTAGACCTCTCCTTTCGGAATCCGCACTGGAAGTGGGGGAGTATATCATTATCTTCCAGAAAGTGCTCGAGTCTTCTCTTGAGGATTACTCCGTATGTTTTTCTTACCACCGAGGTGAGGGCTATAGGTCTATAGGAGGCAGGATCGGACGGTTCCTTACCTTTTTTAAGTATAGGGATTATGGAGACCTGACGCCAGTCAGGAAGAATGACGGAGTTTGAAAAGCAAGAATTAAATATTTGCAGGAGAAGGTCTTGGGAGAATTTCGAAAGGTTTTGTAGGGTGCTGTACTTAATGTGGTCCGGTCCGGGAGCTGAGTCTTTTTTGTGGGATAGAACAAGGTCCAACTCGACGTGAGAGAAGGGAGCGCCAAGTGGGTGGTGGGCTGGGGTTTCTGTGTGGGGAGGGAGGAAGGTTTGTAGGAAGAAGTTCCCAGTGTGGTCCGTGCGAGCCCGTAAGCTTTCGTGCGGGGAGGTCTAATGGAACTAGACACTTGTTTTTTTTGCGGATACCTCTGAACTGTCGTACTTTGTCCCACATTATGGTTGCCGTGGTGTCAGGGGAGTCCCACATTACGGTTGCCGTGCTGTCAGGGGAGATAGAGGAGCAGAAGTTCTCCAATCCTTTTTTCTTTTTCTTTTTTAACGTCCATGTAGTTTCGCGCTCTTGTTCTTTCAGGGATTTGTAATTTTCCCTAGAGGGCGCAATCCTGAACCGTTTTAGTGCTAATCTGCGAAGAGCCACTGCCTTGGAACATGTACTGTCCCACCAGGGACACGGGTGGGGTTCTTGTTTACTGTTATTCGGGGAAGTTAGCCAGGAGAGGTGTACAACTTCAATGAGAGCTTTATAGTTATCTAGGGGTTGAGAAGGGTCAGAGTTCCTAAAATGTGAAAATATGTTTTCGTTAAGAGAGTCGTAGTTAGGATTTTTGGGGATATACATCCTTGCTGGAGGGTTGGGGGGCGATCGGGTGTGTCTTATTGATGGGGAGTTGGTTGAAGAGTCTTTGGAGGTGTGATGAGTTGAAGCTAGCACGAGGCGGAATATACAAGCCTACGATGACGATCGAGGATGGTCCCGTACCTATTTCGTAGGCGATAGGTTCAAACATATTGTGAGGCGGGCGCAAGGGGATGACAGAGTAACGGAGACGATTATGCACTAAGTGGGTCAATGGGAGAAAGCCAAGTCTCATTCAGGCAGCAAATGGAAATGTTATGAGTGTAAAGAAAATTAGAGAGGTCAATACTTTTGTTTCTGATACTTCCGCAGTTCCAGTGACTAATGTTCAGGTCAGTCATTAGAGTTCCATGGTAGTTTCGGGATTTTCTGTCGAAGGTTCTGATATGTGGGGATCATCTGGAGGGGGGGGGGACAGAAGTGTCTATGAGGTGGATTATTTTATCCTTGAGGAGGGGGAGGTATGTTTTAACATCCTCCTGTGAAGGCGAAAAGTTTTGAGCATTTGTATTTTTCGTTAAGATGTCAAGACAAACTTTGAAGGGGTTTCCAAAATTGGAGCATTTTTTTTCTTTGGGATATCAGACGAGATCGGTAGCCCTTCGGGAGGGGAGGGCGTTTCACTAGGGAGACCTGAGCGGTATTCATAGGGGGCTGAGCTTTCAGGGCACGTTGAGTGAAGATTCCTCGAAATTGCTGAGTGGCGACCGTAGTTGGAGTAGGGTGGCTATGGTTACCAAATGCACAGTGGCCTGGCTTGGTTTTTCTGGGTGCTCGAGAACCGAGTGCTGGAAAATCTTCCTCGCCAAAGTTGAGGTTAAAAGACTGACTCGTGACGTTCGAGTAGGAAGGGTATGAGCTGGTACTGCTGCGGTCCTGACGTTTTTGGTTCTCAAAAAGGATGGAGCACTTCTGGGAGTTCGCTTCGTGCGGCTGTCTGCAGTTACAGCAGTAGAGAGGAGCTAGACATGGGCCATTAGCAACCGTGTGGGTGGATCCGCATCTCACGCACCAGTTTTTGGAACGACTTTTTTGTTCGAGGTGGCCGAATCTCCAGCAGTTTCTACACTGGATGATTCGTTCCCTCTTTTTATAGACCGGGAATGTAATATTATTCAGTTTGAAATGAGTAGGAAGATACTGGCCCTCGAAAGTGAGGCAGACGAGGTCCAATTCACTTTTTTGTTTTCTCTATTTGTGATAAAACGACGGCATTCAACTAATTTCGGAGGTCCAGTAAGGGGTTGTGGTCCCTATTTGAAGTAAGCAGATCCGTTTGAAAAGACTTCCTTCTCCTGAAATTCCACGGGTATGGGGACTACTCCCTGTATTTCGACCATTTTGGATGGGACGGAAGTAATATAATTCTCATTGAGTTCTTTGTTAGTGGCAACCTCATTGATGGTAGCACAATTCTTAAATGTGACCCGAAGCTTTTGCTTGGAGACGAATGGATGTCACCAATTTCGGGGAATTTTGTGTAGAGAAGTTTAGATATGGATATTATGTTGAGCCTTCTGTCCTGGAAGGCTTGAATAACGATGGGATATTCCGGTAGGATTAGCGATTGGGGGTAGAGCCTGGCTCTGGGTATTTTCCTTTCCCCAGAGCCATCGTCATACCGTACAATGGTTTCCTCAGGGAAAACCATATCGAAGCGGAAATATAATTTTCTATTAGTATCACGCGCTATCGAGGTGAAGGTTAGAGAATATATAGTATATAAAGCACTTACTTGGTGTAGTGTCTATTATTTAGAGCAGCACTGCTTTTATGCGATCAATATGATAACTTTCCTTTTTATAAAAATAATTTTTGGGTTAGGCACATGAGTTGGCACGTGTGTATGCTTTCGCAGATGGCATCAACTGATTACAAAAATTAGCTGTCAAAGCTGACAAAGTTCCAGCAGAGTAGAAAGTAGATCTACTCGAGTTCAACCTCAACCTGGCCGGCCTCACCAACTTTGCCATTGGGAGCTTTATAATCTGATCTCATATAATCTACAGAAATGTCAAAGTTGGTGAGGCAGGCCAGGTTTTACTTAGGTCGAGGTTGGAAAAGCTAGTACTGTGTTTTCCGCTTTAAGCTTAGGTTTGTTCGATTAAAACACCTTGTAAATTTTCCCCTACAATTTTCCCAAATTTACCCGGGTTTTGTGCACTCATCGAACAAGTTTTTAAAAGACCGGGTAAACCTAATGTAATGACATTTCTCTGACAATTCTCCCGAGTATAATTAATTGTAAAAATATTTATAAAATGGGTGAAGACAAATGAAATGTGCTCTAGCTATTTTTCTATTTCCTTTCTTCTAATTTCTGCTTATTTTTTCTCAAAAAGTAATTTATATGTCCCAATCAACAACAAATTGCAAGTGACAGTTCTCTAGTGACAACTGTCAAACCATTACCCCGAGAAATTTTTAGTGTAAGCACCGGGTAGCCCAGGTTTTTCAAAAAACCAAGATAGTCTAGCCCGGTGTAGCTCGGGGCTTACCCGGATTTTTCATCAAACAGACCTCTTTAGTTACAATGTGGCGCTGTGTGTCGCTAAGGGTGTTGCTGACGCTGGTCGCGTTGCTTAAAGTTGCAAATATTTCAACTTGAGACGCGCTACATCTCGACAGCTGGAGTTGAAGTAATTTATTTTTGCAGAACATTGAAATTGTAAGTTTTAAGTTATGCTACAGTATTTAATAATTAGTTAATCGATTTATTTACGATTTGATGATTTTATTTAATGATGGAACGAAAATTCAACACATGTTAGAGCATCATCTTTGGAACAGCATAAGCAATAGATTACAGGCACTGCGTCCGCGTCGGCATCAGCAACATCATTCGCGACCGATTCTCGCGACATCGTCACATTGTAACTTAAGCTTTACTGTTAATATTGTTACGTGCAACAGAAAAAGATAAGTGGTGACATCTACTGGAACTGGAGAGTAAACAACTTCAGGTTCGGAGTCTACGGGAAGGTTCAGGAATAGAATATTCAAGAAGATTCTAGAATAGAAAACTCTAGGGTATAAATATGACAGTTGTCACCGCCAGAAGAAGAGTTTTGTCTTAGACATTGCAGTGTTAACAAGCGAAAGTAATAAAAAGGCAAAAGTGTAATTGGATTGCTATAATTGATAGTACACTGTTAGCCATAATTAAAGTTGATTTGATTGATTGAAGGTTTGTGAATTTTATAAGTGTAAAGCGAAAAGAAAGAACTTGTATATTATTAAATATTTAATATTGTGTTTTAAATAACGAAACGCTCGAAACAACTGGTGTCAGAAGTGGAATAAATTTGCGAAATAAAGTGGTGGCAATTGACTTAAAAAAAATTTAAAGTGTGATTATTTTTGTGAAATTGTGTTAAATTTTGAAAGTTCTGGAAAAAATTTTATATTCAACTGTGAGTGAATTACTGAAGTAATGGAGCGCAAACTGGAGGAGCTTCGAATACAGGATATGAAAGTGGAGTTAGGGAACCGGTCATTACAAACGACAGGTGCAGAGGATGTTCTCGTATAGCGACTGAGAAAAGCTTTGATAGAAGAAGGAAAGAATCCTGAGACATTTGTTTTCGAAGATAACTTGGAAGAACCTGAAGCGGAAGAAAAGTCTGTGATGAACATTGAACAAGTTTTGGGCACTAATGAGTAAATTGGAGCTTTCCTTAGCTCTGAAGATGAAGAATGCTTTTGAGGAAACAAGCAGTTCTCTTGAGATACAAAAAAGATTTCTGGAAACCCGTTTGGACGAACAAAAGAATGCTCTTAAGGAACAAAAGAATGCTGATGAGGAACAAAAGAATTCTCTTGAGGAACACAAGAAATCTATGGAAACTCGTCTGGACGAGCAAAAGAATTTTCTCGAAGAACACAAGAAATCTATGGAAACCCGTCTGGACGAGCAAATGAATGCTTTTGAGGAACAAAAGAATTCTCTAGAATCCTGTTTAGATGAGCAGAAGAAATCTATGGAAACCCGCTTGAACGAACAAAAGAGCTCTTTGGAGAATTGTCTAGAAACTCGTTTGGAGGAACAAAAACATTTTCTCAAAAACCCGTTAGATAAACAAAATTTAAAAATTGAAGAAATCGAGCACGAACAACAAAAATTTACTGAGCAGCTTGACAACCTTGAAGCAGATATGGAAAGGACGAAGCATCGACAACCTCGGCACGAAGGAATTGAAATATCTGGTGCAGGTAGAATGAAACCTCCAATATTTGATGGACAAAATTCGTGGCATATCTTCAAGAGACAATTCGAGGCAGCTTCAGAAGTAAATGGATGGAATAATGAAGACAAAGCTACAGCTCTGGTGGTAGCACTTCGAGATCCTGCGCCAGAACTCTTACAAACTGTACCGATTGGAAAGCAACGTGGTTACACTTCATTAGTACAGGCGATAGAATTACGTTACGGAGATGAATACATGCAGCAAGTATATCGCCTACAGTTATGCAACAGGATTCAAAAGCTTGTGGAATCACTACAACAGCTGCAGGCCGATGTGGAAATGCCAGCGCATCTTTCATACTCCAGCGTAAATGCGTATTTCCTTAATGGAGTGGCAACGGAGGCATTTCTGAACGCTATTACAGATCAAAGTTTACAACAAGCGTTAAGGCTAGCAGGAAAGAAATCAATAGCAGAAGCACCAACCTATGCATTAGCGTATGAATCCGACAGACAAGTTTCACGTAGTGCTGTGCGAGTGAGGGAAATTTCAGTGGAAGAATGTACTTGCAACAGAGTGCCATAATAACAGTGCTATAATTGGAAATTGTGAACCCGTTTACCAAATCATCAATTTGGATAATGGTAGTAGTGTCAAGGAGACAAAACCAGCTACGACCCAACAGGTTCACAATCTTCTTTCGTCCAGTGCCTTAAGTGAACAACAATACAACGATTCCAAAGAGGTAATCGATGAATTTTCGGAATTATTTGCAATGAATGGTGATGATTATGGTAAAACAAATCTTGTCCAGCATCGGATCGATACAGGGGGAGATTCCAGGCCCATTTGACAGACACCACGAAGATTGCCATTAACCAAACAACCAGAAGTTGCAGATATGATGAACTTCACGACGAAACAAGGCATAATGGAGGAATCTAACAGCCCTTGGACATCGCCGGTTGTTCTGGTCAGGAAAAAGGATGGCAGCACCCGATTCTGTGTAGACTACCGCAAACTAAATAACGTGACGAGAAAGGATAGCTATCCATTACCAAGGATTGAATCAAGCTCTTGCCAAGCCCTTTTTTAATAGCAGAGTGCATTGTTAGTGGTATCAATATCGCCGGATATATTTCGAGTTTTGGATTATCAATTAGATCGATGTCATATTCGTAGTCTTGAAGACACCTAATCCCTCGAACAAGTGCTGTTATTCAGTTCCTGATAACGAGAAATCCTTTCTTTTTAATTTGACCTCTTCAATCCTCAGAATCAGCTCTTCTTTCTCGCACGTTGTTTTTTCCAGCGGCGGTGATTCTTCCTCCCCGACGAATGAGAAATTTATTTTCGTTTTCTTCTTTCTTATCTTGCAATCCATTAGTAATTCGCCTATGACTCTTAGTTTGTGGTCACTAAATGAAATCAGCATTGAAATCGTTTACTGTTTCAGTATTCGTTTCATTCCCAGTTTTTCAACTATATGCATTGTGCTCCTGTGTTGAGTTTCGCATGGAATGCTTTTATCGTATTTTAATGGTTTCTGTCCACACGTCATCTGTTGTTTTGTTCTTAACACAGTTTATATATAGTGTTTCTCTGCTTGATGTCGATGATTCTGATTGTCTGCTCTTCTGCAACAGGTGTACTTTTTTCCTTGCCTTGCACATTTTTATGAAATGTCCCTGCTTGCCACATGCTTTGCATTTTGTTTTATATACTAGGCAACTTTGTTTACCATGTTCAGTCCCTCATCTATTACATTGGAACACTTCTGATTCTTTGTTATGAACCATATTTTCATTTTGATTCTTCTTGAAATTTCTCTTTACTTCTGAGATTATCTGACTATCGTAATATTTTCTATTATCTGTTGCTTGTTTCTGAGCTATTTCACTTGCTCTGCATACATCAATTGCTTTGTGGTAATTGAAGTTGGAAATTGCGAGTAATTTTTGCGGTCTTTCGTTATTTTCAATTCCACAAACCATTTTGTCTTTCAGCATTATTTTTTCCAATTGATCAATATTGAATTTTTTTGTTTGCGACGTGATTCTAGTCAGATACTGTTCAAAACTTTCGTCTATTTCTTGTGACATTTTATTGAACATATATGCTTTATATGTTTCGCTACTCTTTGGTATGAAATAGTCTGCAAATTTCTGAATTATTACCTTAATATCAGACTGTTGCGCCTCTGTCAAGATAAATGACTCGAAGATTTCTTCAGCTTCATATCCAATTGTGGAGTTGAATGTGGCTACCTTGACTTCTGGCGGTTCTTGATTTAACTGTGTTCCTTTCGCATACCAGTCGTATGACACTTTCCAGGACTTCCAGTCTTGTGCCATGTTTTTTGTAACCTCTTCTGGGCCTCTTCTGCCTCTGTCTCATTTCTATTGAAGCTCATTTTGGAGTTTGTTGGCTTGATTTTTCCTTTGTCTGTAACTTTTTCTTGAACTTCTGACACCATATAACATTCCTTTATTGCTTAGGGACGTTGCTTAAAGAGAAATTAAAATACATAATAAAAAGAAATAAAAAAATACACTTTATTCAACTTGATTTGGCACGATCTATTCTATACATATAGTTTTTGACAACTAATAACTCTTGTTCTTATTATTAACATATATATGACTCGTACGAGTCAGCTCGAGATATCAACGTAGTGTTACGAGCAATAGAAAGAGACAACTGGTGACATCTACTGGCAATAAACAACTTCAGGTTCGGAGAGTAAACGACTTCAGGTTCGGAGAATCGATTATGTAATCTACAGGAAAGTTCAGGAATAGAACAAACAGAATAGTCAAGAAGCTTTTGGAATAGAACACTCCAGAATAATCCGGAGAATTTCTAGGGTATAAATATAACAGTTGTCATCGCCAGAGAAAGAGTCTTGTCTTAGACGTTGCAGTGTTGGGAAGCGAAAGTGGTGGGGAAGCGGAAGTGTGTGTAATTAGATTGCGATAATTGAAAGTAGGTACAGTATTAGCGATAATTAGAGTTGAGTTGCTTAGATGAGTGTTTGTGAGCTTTTGTATGATTGGAGTAGAATAAAGAACTTATATATTGATAATTTAATATTGTGTTTTTAAATAAGGAACCAAAGACCACGCTCGCAACAGTAGTCTCGATATCGTCACAAATTCAAACACTGTCCTTCAGCAACATTTTCAATGAAACCATTTAAATTCATTCCCATAGCTCCATATGCACTTTTGTGGAAATACGAAACTTTTATTTTTCAAGTCAACTCGAAACTTTGGTTTGTCTGAAAATATGATTAGTTGCATTTTTGTAAAAGTTAGCAAGTAGAATAATTTTATTATAAAAGTCAGTTCTCGGTAAAACCTTGTAACGTAAAGTACGAAATAAAGTCTTTGTTTAAAAATTGAACTTTTCGAAAATTCATATAAAATTAGCCTAGACCGAGAGCCCAAGTCACATCTAGCGTAAAAGACAGAAAACCAACATCCGACAATTTAAGCCGAAAAATGAAAATTTGCAGTTCAAAAATATTGAAAATTTTTAACGAGAATTAACTCCCCTAAATTTTGTTTGCACATAATTGTTAAATGTACTATTTTGCTTTGTATTTCAATAACTTTCAACGAAATATTGCAATCTCTCATCGGTGAAATATCGGGAATGAAAAAACTCGACGTCATTTGCTAGATGTAGGCTTTATCTTTCAAAAATAGTCACAATCTAAAAAAATGAGAATTTCTACTAACAGGAATTCGATTTAAAATACCTCAACAAGTTTTCGAGCCAATATCTCAATTCCAATATATTTATTCCTTTATTTTTCCCGACGTTATTTACTAGACCTCTTTATTACTTTTAATTTATGATATAAATCATTATTCTGCTACTAATAGTTTGCGAGAAATTCGCATTGAAAAATGTATGAAACTTGTAAATCTTGGTACTGACTCCTCTTACTTCACTTTCACATCAAACACAAGAATCGAAAAAATGTAAACCGAAAAACTCAATTTATTCCATTTTAAAACAACATTTTTGCTCCAATGATTAATAAAATCATGGAAAATAGGATAAACTAACAATTTTAGTAATAAAATAGTATATTTCTCTTAGATTTTTAAGAAAACACGACCTTTATGATTTATCGGTCGGATCTTTTCGCCGATAAAACACAAAACTTGAAATAAAGCTGAAATAAATATGTATAACTATTTTCTCAGTAAAATTCTTAGTTTATCCCTATTTCCCTGGGTTTTATTAATCATTGGAACAAAACTTTTGTTTTAAAGTGGAATAAATTGAGTTTGTCGGTTTACATTTTTCTGTTCTTGTTTTTGATGTGAAAGTGCCTTAACACCGGATGCTGGAGTGCTTCAACTTAATCGACAATCGTATCCGTATGGGCGTGAGTACTTTTGGTGTTTAACTTATATTCAGAAATTTTTAATATAAACAATATATACTCCATATTCTCTCTCATCGTTGCTTTCGCCTCTCTTATATATTGATACATTTATATATACTGTTGCGAGCGTGGCCTTTGGTTCGTTATTTAAAACGCAATATTAAATATTTAATATACAAGTTCTTTATTTCACTCTAATCACATAAAATTCACAATCCTTCAATTAATCAACTCAACTTTATTATCGCTAATACTGTACTTTCAATTATCGCAATCCAATTACAACACTTCCGCCTGTTTATTACTTTCGCTTATTAACACTGCGATGTCTAAGACAAGACTCTTTTTTTGGGGGTGACAACTGTTATATTTATACCCTAGAAACTCTCCAGTTTATTCCAGAATCTTTTTGACTATTCTATTTATTCTATTTCTGAACCTTCCCGAAGGTGAAGTTGTTTACTCTCCATTGCCAGTATGTACATGTCACCAGTTGTCTCTTCCTATTGTACGTAACACTGCCGCCTTCCTAAATTTGTTCGTCCCGAACAGCAGGTGGTCCACGGTCTTGATGCTCGTAGTATTGACACAAGCGATGCAGATGAACGATTTTTCGTTTGCCTCGTGTATCACGTTATATCCTGTATACTACGTGATTTATTCTAGTTACTACTGAATACGGTCCCTCCCAGTGTTGTTGTGATTTTGGAGAACGTCCCTAATGTCGTTTCGGGTTGTACAGCGAAACAAGATCACCTTCGTTAAATCCTGAGCAATTTGCACGTAAGGATTCTTTTCTTCCTCTATCAAAGCTTGTCTAAGTCGCTCGACTAGAATTTCTTTGAATCTACTACTTGTAATGACCGGTTCCCTAACTTCACTTTCAGATTGTGCATTCGAAGCTCCTCCACTTTGCGCCCCATTACTTTAGTAATTATTTTCCAGAACTTTCCAAAAAGCAAAAAATTCAACGCAACTTCACAAAATTAATCACATTTTGAATTTTTATGTCAATTGCCACCACTTTATTTCGCGAATTTATTTCACTTCTGACACCAGTTGTTGATAGCGTGGCCTTTGGTTCGTTATTTAAAACACAATATTTAATATACAAGTTATTTATTTCACTCTAAAGGCACTTTCACATCAAACACAAGAATCGAAAAAATGTAAACCGAAAAACTCAATTTATTCCACTTTAAAACAAGATTTTTACTCCAATGATTAATAAAATCATGGGAAATAGGTTAAACTAATAATTTTACTAATAAAGTAGTATATTTATCTTAGAATTTTTAAGAAAACACAACTTTTATGATTTATCGGACGAATTTTTCCGCCGAAAAAGTTTTCCGGCCGATAAAACATAAAAGTTGTGTTTTTCTTCAAAATCTGAAATAAATATAACTATTTTCTCAGTAAAATTTTTAGTTTATCCTATTCCTTTGGATTTTATTAATCATTGGAACAAAAATCTTGTTTTAAAGTGGAATAAATTGAGTTTCTCGGTTTGCATTTTTCTGTTCTTGTTTTTGATGTGAAAGTGCCTTAATCTTATAAAATATACAAACCTTCAATTAATCAACTTGTAACGAAGTTACAAATTAGAATTTAAATTCTTAAATACCCGTTAGTGCATGCCGTATAATAGCAAGTAGTGCTTAAACCGATTGACTGACTGATTTGTGTACGCTAAAGTAAAACACTTAAATGCTCCGATATAAACAAACCCTCTTGACGTTCCATGATTGATGGAATCTGAGGATGCCTGAGATATCAATCGTCACATGGAATCATCAGAACGGTAACACTTTTCGGTCTATAAAAGGCGAGCTGGCGGCGTGGATAAATCAGTCGATCATCAAGCTTCGACTGGCTGAGGTACTTTACTGAACTTAAGCTCCGAAGAAGAAATCGACTCAATTTCCTACCGAATGTGAGTTTGTCCGCATTTGAGATTACCTATCAAATCCCGTCGTTAGAATTGCTTATTTCCGACCGAATGTGAGTTTGTCCGCATTTGAGATTACCCGTCTTCCGCTGTATTTAGAAAACCTATTTCCAACCGAATGTGAGATTGTCCGCATTTGCGATTACCCGTCTTCCTCCGTATTTAGAAAACCTATTTCCGACCGAATGTGAGATTGTCCGCATTGGAGATTACCCGTCATCCTCCATATTTAGAAAAACCTATTTCCGACCGAATGTGAGATTGTCCGCATTTGAGAATACCCATCTTCATCCATATTTAGAAAACCTATTTCCGACCGAATGTGAGATTGTCCGCATTTGTGATTACCCCTCTCCCTGTAGCTAGTTATATTTTACTATGAACAAAAATGTAAACTGCAGAAGATACAACTAAGAAGAAGGGAATTGTCTATAAAACAAACCTAAAAATATAAGTGTGTATTAGGTTAAGTATGTCAAAACCTTATGGACAAAAGGTTAAAGTATGAGTTAAGTTAAAACACCTTATGGACAAAAGGTTAAAGTATGTGTTAAGTTAAACACCTTATGGACAAAAGGTTAAAGTATGTGTTAAGTTAAACACCTTATGGACAAAAGGTAAAGTGTGTGTTAAAATAAGTTCTGTGTAAAAAAACCTTATGGGAAAAAGGTTAAAATAAAAAAATAAGCGTGTATAGTGTTAAGAGTGCGGTTTGTCACAGACAATAATTTGACATTTTAGTAATAAAGATGTACAATATTAAGCTTGTATAAAAAGAGACAAATATATTTGTGAAATAATTTAATTCTTCTAAAACAATAAAAATATTTGTTCAGTATCCCATTAAATAAGTGTTCACCTCTAAACGTCAAAAAACCTGGTATTTATTTCTTCTTCTTCCCCGTCGTTGAACGAATTGACCCTGGCGTAACTCCAAAGCTGACCCGCAACGTTCAACTTAAATATCAACGATTACAAACTCAACTATAATTATCGCTAATTCTGTACTTTCAATTATCGCATTCCAATTATAACACTTTCGCCTGTTTATTACTTTCGCTTGTTAACACTGCAACTTCTAAGACAAGACTCTTTCTTTGGCGGTGACAACTGCTATGTTTATACTTTAGAAACTCTCCAGATTATTCCAGAACCTTTTTGACTATTCTATTCATTCTATTTCTGAACCTTCCCGAAGATTCCATCATCGATTCTCCGAACCTGAAGTTGTTTACTCTCCATTGCCAGTACATGTCACCAGTTGTCTCTTCCTATTGCACGTAACACTGCCCCTTCTTAAATTTGTTCGTCCCGAACAACAGGTGGTCCACGGTCTTGATGCTCGTAGTATTGACACAAGCGATGCAGATGAACGATTTTTCCTTTGCCTCGCGAATCACGTTGAATCTTATATACTACGTCATTTATTCTAGTTACTACTGAATATGGTCCCTCCCAGTGTTGTTGTGATTTTGGAGAACGTCCCTTATGTCGTTTCGGGTTCTACAGCGAAACAAGATCACCTTCGTTAAATCCTGAGGAATTTGCACGTAAGTCATAACGGGTCTTCATCCAATCAGTATTTGCTGCTAATTTTGCTCTCGTGGCTTCTTGCACATCAGCTCTCCTTTCCAATGGGGCTCTGACATTACACTTATACATTTTCTTTCGGCTGCTACATTGCGGCCTTTTGGGCACAAACAAAGATTAGGGAAACCTCTCCGATTTTGTTCAAATTTTGTGTACTTATTCCAATTTACTCACAAATCACGAATATCAAATTTATTTTAACCGAACACTTATAGTTTCCGAGATACTTAATTTTAAAATCCCGAACTTTACACTACACTCTTCACAACACATTTGCCATTTTCACAATTAATTTACTCTTCTTCTTCTTTTGAGTAGCAACAAGAAGGGTATATAAGTACCATCCGAGCGTTCGGGTTACCAGCATTGAAAAACATTTATTAAAGACACACGTCCACACACACACACACACACACTCACACACACGCACACACACACACACACACACACACACACACACACACACACACACACACACACACACACACACACACACACACACACACACACACACACGCACACACACACACGCACACACACACACACACACACACACACACACACACACACACACACACACACACACACACACACACACACACACACAAACACACACACACACACACACACACACACACACACACACACACACACACACACACACACACACACACACACACACACACACACACACACACACACGTAATAATTTCAAGTAAATTTGTATAGGAAAAAAAGATGAATATGGAAAAATTACAACACAATTTATAAGTTACGAATCAATTTATTCCCGAGAACCGATTATTCCAAAAGTCCGTACAAAACTGAATTTTAGCTTTTTGAATAAAAGTTACTTAGGGTTTCAGCGGAAACCGTCTAGACGTACAAAACTGAAATTTGTGAAAAACAAAAGTGTATGATTACATATAGAACGAGGAAATTTTATGGAAAACAAATGTGTTTGGTTACATTTAGAACTTATGTTGTGTAAAAAATGCTTTATCAGTTAAAAATGAATGGGAATAAAATTTTACAAACTGTGGGAAAAATCTTTTAAGTAAATGAAAATGAAATAAATGAAATTAATAAAATGAATATGCTATATCTGAAATTATTGATTATGTTAGGTTGTGTGTGTAGTTGGGAACGTTACTCCTCCCCTCTCAGTGTGAAGCGAAGGCCATCTGAACGATCGTCTAGTTGGTGTTGATGTACTCTGGTTGTTATAGAAGATGACTGGAGGATTTGGTACGTCTGGTCCTTTTCTCAGCCTTTTATAGATTTTATAGGTGCCACAAATGGTAATCACACTCAAACTGATGAGGATCATTGTTAAGTAAGAACGGGTTTCAGATAACTTGGTTTCATTGGATAGGATTCTGATAGCTTCCATGTTCTCCATTGTCCAGTTGCTTAGTTTCTTGAGGCTTAGTTTTTCCATGACGTAGCTGTTATTGACTTCATTAATTAAGGTAGGTAAAATCTGTATTGAGTCCCAAAAGGTAGCTATTTTGCTTGAGTATGTTATATTGTTAATATTTATTGTACAGTTGTTGAAGTTGATAAGGGTTACTCCCTTTAGCGTCTTGTCTTGTATGGCTGAATCACAGGTTGTGTCATCTAGGGTTGTATTTCGGCTGATGATGAGTAGTAAATTGGGCTCCAACAGCTGTATATTTTCCTGGACTTCGTTCTCGATCAATTCATAGTTTGATTTCTTGTTGTGTATAATATTTGGTACGCATGAGTCTGCCTCTATGTCCTTCAGTGAAATTTTTTCACAGTACTTCATATTGTCAATTGTTTGACAAGGCTTATCCATATATTGATACATGAATTTGTTTAGTAAAAGGAAGGGGGCTTTCAAATCTATGGTGTAGTTATCGTTAATGGGTAGTTCTTTTAAATGGTAAAGGGAAAAATTGTCTGTGGATAGGATAGGGATCTGTATAACAAATATTAAATTAGAGCCATTATAGAAAGCTTGTAATTTGATGACTTCATAAATGTTGTCATTTGATAAAATGATAGTGTTTTGATTTCTCAATATTTCGTGAATGTAGAATACTTCTTCAGGGTGCAAAATGTGTTTTGATATTATATCTAACTTGGCGAGGATTATTGATTCTGAAATGTCTTTGAGGTGTTCGTTTAATAGCTCAATATCATACACTAGTTGTTCAAAGTATTGATGGAGTACAAGTTCTATATTCAATCGTTTAATTTTATTGGGTACGTTTAATTGATACTCTTGAACGTAATTTTCTAGTGTTCTTGTTGTGCATTAATATGTGTGGATATATTATTGAATCTTTCTATCATTCTTTCGTTTAGGATTATTTGTTTGTTAAGCTGATTTTTAATATTGTTTTCATTTGTACGTAATGATTCTAAATGATTACTAATTTCCACACAGTCATTGTGGTCTAAGTTTCCAGTAATATCTTTTATGATTGTACCTAATCCATTTATTAACCCACGTTTTACTTTATATTTTGGGACGATTACGTCTAAATTATGTACCAATTTATTATATTTGCTTTCCAATATATTTGTTTTTACAGTATATTCCTTTTAGTTCCCTGTTTGATTTATTAAGTTATCTATATTTCTGCCAATAATTTCCACATTAACTTGGTATTCGGAAATATTTATTATATGCAACATTTTAGAATAATTTTCAATTAACTTGGCGTTTCCTAAATTTAAGGAAATCAATCCCTGGTTTTTGCTCAAATCCTGAATGTTTAATCGTTGTCCTTGGGCGTTGTTGGTAACCCTGAAAATTCACGTTTCGTTTTAATCTTTTGCTTATGAACTTTTCTTTTATTTGAGATGACAGTAATTTTGTTATTTTTAATGACTTTATGTTTCATAAATTTGGGTGCTAATTTATTACTTTCCTATTTTTATTCAACCTATTAATACTATTTTTCTTAATTTTTGAACTTCGTTCGTGTATTAAATTAGCTAATTTTTCATATTCCTTTTTATGGGCTTCTAAATAATCCTGATTTGTCTGTGAAGTTAATTTTGTGGGAAATAACGAGAATTTATTATAGTGACCTGTTATCGTTTCGAATGGTGTTAGGTTTGTCGAAGAATGTATAGAGTTGTTATATGTTAGGATTGCTTCGTCCATAATTTCACTGATTGGTTTAGTGCTATTCTGGCTATGAATTATTCTAATTATTTTAGTTATCGTGGAATGTAACCTTTCTATAGGTGAGTTACCGGTTGAATTCTTTGCTGATGTCAAATGGGGTTCTATGTCGTATAGTTTTAAAAAATCTGTAAATAGGGTTGACGTGAATTCAAGACCATTATCATAAATTAATTTTCTTGGGATTCCGTGGTGTGAAAAGAAATGTTTGAGACACTGGATTATATTTATACTACTTCTATTAGTTAATAAATAGGGACTAGCGAATTTGCTGAATTTGTCTATTATTGTTAGAAAATTTTCATTGTGAACTGAATAAATGTCTATATGTACAATTGGTAGAGGTTTGTTTGGAGTTTCGGATTATTCGAATTTTAAAGGTTGTCTATTTCGTTCGTATTTATTTCCTAAGAAAATTTCGCAATTATTGAATATTCTTGTTATGATTAATTTCATCTTTGGAAAATAATAGGTTCTTCTTATATATGCTAGAGTCTCGGTAATCCCTCTGTGATTCGATTTCTCGTGGTAGTCTTTAATTAATTTTTCCTGTTTATCTGCTCCTGCGATATCCTGAACCATTGTCATGTAACGGATTAGCTTTATCCGTCCATTGCTAAAGAATATTGAATATACTTGTTGTATTATTTTAAAGGTATTATCGTCCGTGATTATAGCGGTTAGTTTTTTAGGATTTGTAAAATTTTTAAGAATGCTGATTATGATAGTCTCATTGTTTACATCATTCTACCTAAATGTATGCCTACGTTTAGTTTTAAAGATTATTTTAAAAGATTTTTGTGGCTTGGATAAGCCTTCGATTTTTTCTATAATTAATTGATGAGAGAATTCGTTCAGAGATCGTTCGGGGATAGGAATTCCATCCTCCAAATTTTCTTCTGCAGAATGTACTGTAATAGTTGCAATGTCATTCACATTATTTTGTAGAGATTCAGATACATTGATCTCGATTCGAGATAGAGCGTCTGCATTATCATTTTCCTTACCCTTTTTGTAGACAATATTATAGTCAAATTCTTCTAGCTTCAAACGCCATCGATCCAATTTTGAATTTGGTTCTTTTAATGAAAAGAGCCAACTTAGAGGTTTATGATCGGTTACGATCTTAAATTTCCTGCCAAATAAATATGGCCTAAAATATTTGGTGGCCCATACAATGGCCAAAAGCTCCTTTTCGATAGTACTGTAGTTCTGTTCTGATTTATTTAATGTTCTACTTGCGTAGCAAACTGGCCTATCAGAACCGATTGGACCTTGTGATAATATAGCTCCAATGGCTATATTACTTGCGTCAGTTGTTAAATTAAATTCCTTGGAGAAATCGGGGTACTTCAGTATAGGTTCGTTACATAGAATGTTTTTGCATTTTTCGAACCACTCTAAGTACCGAGAGTCCAGTCTTATTTGTTTGTCCTTCCTTAGACATTCGGTTAAAGGTTTGGTGAGTTTTGCGAAATCTGTAATAAATTTTCTGTAATACCCTAATAGCCCTAGAAAGGATTTTATCTGTTTAGGTGTTTTCGGAACTGGAAAATTCTTTATAGCCTTTATGTCTGGATTTGGTTTCACACCATTTGGGGTGACGATGTGACCAAGAAAAGCTATTTCTTTATGGAGGAGTTCTGAATTGTCTAGTTGGACTTTGAGATTAGCATCCCCTAGTTTCTTGAAAACCGCAGCGAGATTTTCGAGATGCTCTTGTAGTGAGGTTGAAAAAATTATAATGTCGTCCATGAACACCAGACAACATTTTCCCAATAAGTCACGAAGGACGTTATCCATTACTCTTTGGAATGTAGATGGGGCGTTTTTGAGCCCAAATGGCATGCGTAAAAATTCATAATGGCCATTTTCCACAGTGAAAGCTGTTTTAGGTATGTCTTCAGGCTTCACTTCGATCTGGTGAAATCCGGATGCAAGGTCGAGTGTACTGAAATAAAGGCTTTCCCCAACTTATCTAAGATTTCAGTTATGTTGGGTAAGGGGTACCTATCATTTATTGTTTTTTGGTTTAATTTCCTATAATCGACGACCAAACGCCACTTCTGTTTCCCACTGGCATCTAACTTTTTTGGTACGATCCAGATGGGCGAGGACTAAGGGGAAAAACTAGGACGGATGATTCCGTCACTAATCATCTTTGAAATTTGTTGTTGAACTTCTTTTTAATGAATCTCCGGATATCTATACGATTTTGTATAGATGGGAATATCGTCTTTTGTCTTGATGTCGTGCTTTATCTGGTTTGTGAAGCTTAGATTTTGTCCTTCTTTAAAGAACACGTCCTCGAAACGTCTGCACAATTTAATGGTTGAACTTTTCTCTTCGCTGTTTAGATGATCAACACGGATCAACCTGGATATATCTACATTGACTTGGGAGTGTTCCCTATTATTAATTGAAACATTGTGTATTTCTAAGAACTGGTTACGACTAAGCGACTCAGATTTTATTGGTTGTTCGATTACGAAATTTTGGGGAGAGTTTGAGAAGTTGATTACTTCTACATAAGAATACCACTCGTTAGCTCGGAAAATACCTTCTGGCATGCTTAATTGTTCCTTTATTTCTACAGGTTTAATATGAATGTCTCCGGATTTTACATCCACTGGTAAATGAGCTATTATCTTACTGCGAGGTGGGATAGTGTACTGTTTGGACATGTAGTTAGGTTTATAGATCAAGGGTACTGTTGTAGTTTTTGTTTTTAAAACAGAATTATTAAAATCCAAGGTTATTCCAAGCTGTTTCATTATTTCTAATCCTATTAGTCCGTCGAAATAATTGTGAAATTTAAATAATAGAAATGTGAACTTATCCTTGGTTCTGAATTCCCTAAATGCGTTTAATATATTTTCTTATTAATTGAATGGGTGTTGAAGGCTGTTTTTATTTGTACTGGTTCTATTATTTCTATTAAGTTGGGATTTACCAAATCTGGATTTATAAAAGACATATTGCTTCCTGTGTCTATGAAAAATTTCAGTGGAATTTTATCGGACCCTAAGATGTGAATGTATGGTAGAAGATATTATTGGTGGGTGTTAAAGTCTATGTAACCTATTTGGTCTCCGAGGCAATTGATGGAAAGTTTTCGTCATCAATTTCGTTTTCAATTGATTCGGTTGGATAGGGAAATTCGTCTAACTTTTGGAAATATCTGTTAAAATTGTCGTTATTATAGTTGTTTTGATTATTAGGTTGATCTATCTGAGTAGTTTGTTGTAATTCATATGTAGGGTCATCATAAAAGGTAGAAGGATATTGAGGTATATTGCATTGCTCTACATTAAACAGCTCTTCGGACACAAATTTTGGTGAGTTAGATGATTGAAGAAAATTGCTAACTGGTTTCTTAGCAAATTTCAAGTAAGTATTGCCGCTGGAAGTGTCCATGGGTTCAGGACGATTTCTAGAGGTCTGACTGTAATTTCTGTTATTCTGATTATAATTATTAAAGGAATTCTGTTGAAATGGTTTTTGATGTGGTTGAATGTTCGGTCTTTGGGGGGTTGGAAAACTGGTCTATAGGGTTGCTGAACATGTAAACTTTGAGGTTGCGAAGAAACTGGTCTTTGTACTTGTGAATTAAATACTGGTGTTGCATAGTTAAATGCAGAGTAGATAGGTCTGATCGGTGGTTTTCTCACGGTGTTCTGTCTAAATGGTTGTAAATTTTTTTATGTAATATGTGTTTTGCTCTGTTAAAGAGTAATTCAAGGCTTGTGCTAACGAAATCGGTCGCATTGCTCTGATTGTAGAACCAAGGGGTTCTCTTAATCCCGATAAAAAGGTGTTTAAGCACATTTCCTGATACAAACTTTGTTTTGAAATTATAACGTTACGATCACTTTCGTGAACTCTGACGTGGTTTGAGATAGTTGAAAGTATTTCAATAACCCGTGAATAAAATTTTTCGACTGTATCTAAATTCTGTTGCAAACAATGCAAATCTCTTATTAAGCTTGTTTCATTCCGTTTGTCGGAGTAATGCGTAATCAAATTAGTTTTAATATTCTCCCATCTTGTTGGTGTGCCATACATATTCAGCACCTCATTTGCATCGCCAATAATTTTATTTCTTATGGCTCTCAAAATAATTTTAGCATAATTTGTTCCATCAATTCCAATCATTAGCCCTAGGATCTCTTCGACATTGTCAATGAAATCGAATAAAGATCTCGGATTACTATCGAAATTAGTAGATCTTTAATGGCATCCGGAATTTTCAGGTTTGTAAGAATTAGACTAACATTAGCACTATTATTACTATTACTAACACCAGGAGTATCACTATTATTACTGGCATGATTTATATTTAGATTACTGATATCGCTAACGGCATTATTATTATCAGAGGTGTTAATTCCTTGATTAATTTGATTTTCCATTTTAATACAGAAATTATTTTTCACTTTTTTATGATTCAATTCAAGTTTAATTTCACTTAAATTACTTAGATCTACACTATCTGAACTATTTTCCAATTTTTTTTTAAAGAAATTTCAGAATCAGAATCGGAATTATAATTAGAATATCCGTATACTGCGGCGATATCTAATGGCTTTTGAGTAATGTACGGCGTTTTGGGATTTGTTTGCTTTTTAGAATTTGATTTAATGAAGAAGGACATGAGGGAAGATTAAATGTATCAATATAGGACTTACCTCAGCAGAACAATGAAGATGTACCAAATAAACTGCATTTCACTTTCATTCGAATGGTTCTTGAAGCTGAAGGATTGAAATCTACCAAACAACGATATACTCTCGCTATTGTGTTTCTATTCAACTATAGTCGTCTAGCGAATTCACTTATGCCGATTTTCACTCGACACGGAGTTAATATCAATACAGAAATACGAAAACAATTTTTTTTTTTTTATTACTTTTCACTAGTCAATATCCTCTTGACACAATTTTACGTGAAGAAATTTCGTTTCAAATTTAATTTTTATTAATTTTCGTTCGATTCGATTTAGTATAAATTTCGATAACTCCCGAATTAACGACAAAACATTGATAATATATAGGAATTCCAAATTGTAGGAAAAAAAAGATGAATATGGAAAAATTACAACACAATTTATAAGTTACGAATCAATTTATTCCCGAGAATCGATTATTCCAAAAGTCCCTACAAAACTGAATTTTAGCTTTTTGAATAAAAGTTACTTAGGGTTTCAGCGGAAACCGTCTAGACGTACAAAACAGAAATTTTTAAAAAACAAAGTGTATGATTACATATAGAACGAGGAAATTTGATGGAAAACAAATGTGTTTGGTTACATTTAGAACTTATGTTGTGTATCGGTTAAAAATGAATGGGAATAAAATTTTACAAACTGTGGGAAAAATCTTTTAAGTAAATGAAAATGAAATAAATGAAATTAATAAAATGAATATGCTATATCTGAAATTATTGATTATGTTAGGTTGTATGTGTAGTTGGGAACGTAACTCGCGCGCGTGTGTGTGTGTGGGTGTGCCTGCGTGTGTTACTTTCTTTAATAATGTTGTTCGATTCCATTCTAACTAAATGCTACCTTACTACACACAAATCGAATATTTGGCATAAATCAAAAAAACGTAATGCTGGTAACCCGAACGCTCGGATGGTACTTATATACCCTTCTTGTTGCTACTCAAAAGAAGAAGAAGAGTAAATTACTTGTGAAAATGGCAAATGTGTTGTGAAGAGTGTAGTGTAAAGTTCGGGATTTTAAAGTTAAATATTTCGGAAACTATAAGCTTCCGGTTAAAATAAATTTGATATTCGTGATTTGTGAGTAAATTGAAATAAGTGCACAAAATTTGCACAAAATCGGAGAGGTTTCCCTAATCTTTGTTTGTTCCCCCGAAATATCCTTCCCTTCTGATTTTTCTATTTCTGATTTCCAAGCAAGAATAGGCGATATGTCCGGATTTCTCGTTGTGCTGTTCGCAAGTTCTCGATGTCCCAACCTGTTGATGGTTCCATAGTTACCAACTGTATAGTAGCTGTTGTGTCTTTTTCCTTCTCACGGGCGCAATGCTTACATTCAGGTTCGCATGGACATCGTACAAAAGCTTCAGCATCTCCATGGATACGTCCTTTCCTATGTTGGATCTAAAAGCCATAAGGTTGGAGTCTAGTCTCTCTACGAATAGCTTGCTCCCTAGCTCGCCAACTTGGACATTCGTCTCTCCCTTTCTTTTCTGTTGATTCTCTTCGACGGCGTTTCCTGCAGTCGCTTTGAAGGTGTCCCAATTTATTACAATCCCAACATCGACGAACACTACGTGAAGTACGTGGGTACTCAGTGATAACTGCAATCTGTTGCAAGTCTGCTGCTCAGCTCGATATCTTTGCAATTCCACTCTCGTCTCTTTATCTAGAGATTCCACTCTTCGGCATTTTCTGCAGTCTCTTTGTAGGTGCCCTGGCCTATTACAATTGCAACATCGAAGGAGACCACGTGAAGGTGAGCTCTATGATGGCTGCATTCTATTACAAGTACATTCGTCCACCGAAATTTCTCTCATTCGTACTGCACTCCGTGAAGCTTGTCTGGCGGATTCATACACTAATGCATAGGCTAGTGCTTCTGCTGTTGATTTCCTTCCTGCCAGCCTTACGCTTGTTGTAAACTTTGATCTGCAATAGCGTTCACAAATGCCTCCGTCGCCACTTAGTTGAGAAAATCCGAATTTACGTGGAGTATGAAAGATGCTCTAATTTTTCCACATCCTGCAGTTGTTGAAGTGATTCGCCTTGCTTTTGAATCCTGTTGCGTGACCCTAGCCGATATACTTGCTGCATGTGCTCATCTCCATAACGTAACTCTATCGCCTGCACTAAAGAAGTGTAATCACGTTGCTTTTCAATCGGTACAGTTTGTAAGAGTTCTGACGCAGGATCTCGAAGTGTTAACACCAGAGCTGTAGCTTTGTCTTCACTATTCCTATGTTGGATCTAAAAGCCATAAGGTTGGAGTCTAGTCTCTCTACGAATAGCTTGCTCCCTAGCTCGCCAACTTGGACATTCTTCTCTCCCTTTCTTTTCTGTTGATTCCCTTCGACGGCGTTTCCTGCAGTCGCTTTGAAGGTGTCCCAATTTATTACAATCCCAACATCGACGAACACTACGTGAAGTACGTGGGTACTCAGTGATAACTGCAATCTGTTGCAAGTCTGCTGCTCAGCTCGATATCTTTGCAATTCCACTCTCCTCTCTTTATCTAGAGATTCCACTCTTCGGCAATTTCTGCAGTCTCTTTGTAGGTGCCCTGGCCTATTACAATTCCAACATCGAAGGGACCACGTGAAGGTGAGCTCTATAATGGCTGCATTCTATTACAAGTACATTCGTCCACCGAAATTTCTCTCATTCGTACTGCACTCCGTGAAGCTTGTCTGGCGGATTCATACACTAATGCATAGGTTGGTGCTTCTGCTGTTGTTTTCTTTCCTGCTAGCCTTAACGCTTGTTGTAAATTTTGATCTGCAATAGCGTTCACAAATGCCTCCGTTGCCACTTCATTAAGAAAATCCGAATTTACGTGGAGTATGAAAGATGCTCTAATTTTTCCACATCCTGCAGTTGTTGAAGTGATTCGCCTTGCTTTTGAATCCTGTTGCGTAACCCTAGCCGATATACTTGCTGCATGTGCTCATCTCCATAACGTAACTCTATCGCCTGCACTAAAGAAGTGTAATCACGTTGCTTTTCAATCGGTACAGTTTGTTAGAGTTCTGACACAGGATCTCGAAGTGTTAACACCAGAGCTGTAGCTTTGTCTTCATTATTCCATCCATTTACTTCTGAAGCTGCCTCGAATTGTCTCTTGAAGATATGCCACGAATTTTGTCCATCAAATATTGGAGGTTTCATTCTACCTGCACCAGATATTTCAATTCCTTCGTGCCGAGGTTGTAGATGTTTCATCCTTTCCATATCTGCTTCAAGGTTGTCGAGCTGCTCAGTAAATTTTTGTTGTTCGTGCTCGATTTCTTCAATTTTCAAATTTTGTTTATCTAACGGGATTTTCAGAAAATGTTTTTGTTCCTCCAAACGAGTTTCTCCAAAGAACTCTTTTGTTTGTTCAAGCGGGTTTCCATAGATTTCTTCTGCTCATCTATACGGGATTCCAGAGAATTCTTTTGTTCCTCGAGAGAATTCTTTTGTTCCTCAAAAGCATTCTTTTGTTCATCAAAACGGGCTTCCATTTTGCTCACTAAAGTACTCAAAAACTGTTCCATTTTCATCGCAGGCTCTTCTTCAGCTTCGGTTTCTTCCAAGTTCTGTTCGAAAACAAATGTCTCAGGATTTCTTCCTTCCTCTATCAAAGCTTGTCTATGTCGCTCGACTAGAACTGCCTTTGCACCTGTCATTTGTAATGACCGGTTACCTAACTTCACTTTCAGATCTTGTGTTCGAAGCTCCTCCACTTTGCGCCCCATTACTTTAGTAATTCCAGAACTTTCACAAAAAGTACAAAATTTCACGCAACTTCACAAAATTAATCACACTTTGAATTTTTATGTCAATTGCCACCACTTTATTTCGCGTTGTTGCGAGCGTGGCCTTTGGTTCGTTATTTAAAACACAATATTTAATATACAAGTCATTTATTTCACTCTAATCTTATAAAATACACAGACCTTCAATTAATCAACTCAACTTTAATTATCGCTAATTCTGTACTTTCGGTTATCGCAATCCTATTACAACACTTCCGCCATTGGGTGGATGGGGCATAGCAAGGAAGTCAGGGCATCTGCGCCTTCATCATAGGTAAAAGTAAGTGGTGTAAGGGTCTCCTCTGGACCGGATGTGGTGCTGGGTGTTTTTTTTGCAGGCACGAACTCTTGTTTTGTATATGAACTGTGACAGCGGCAGATATTTGGTATACCCACCCCACAATTCTCCCGCATTAGCTGAGCTGCTAGCGTGCCGACCTATATCGGCTGTGCTGACAGAATAGACTTCATGTCCAAAGCATACTCACTCCTATGTTACCATAACAATCGGCACCCAACCAGATGCAGCAGTTCCAGTCAATTCGCCAGAATTGATTGAGGCAATGACAAACTTATTAACAACTACAATAAAGTCCACTCCAACCGAAGTAACGAGTTCAACACGAACGGAAACCATCGCAGGAAATTCAAGATTGGCAGTGAGTGAATGTCGGTAAAGTGTCGGAACAATAGTAGAACATTATTTCGCACGCTTTGATAGTGCATTAGAATTGTGTCAAATCCTGGAAAATCAATACGTAATTTACGAGCGCATACACATGGGCGCAGAATTAAGTAGTGCACTCAAATTTCCACATAAACCAGAGGAATTAAAATACAATGAAACACGCGATGTGCCTAAAAGTATTTTGACCAGCAGTAGGTATTAAGTTGATCGCGATCGACCGTTGGACAGCCAAGACCTGTCTGGGTAACCGCCTTTACTAAGGCCTAAGACGCTCATACTAAAACAAGCGGCCAAGTGCGATTCAGGCTAGCACACGAAGGGTTCCCTTCCATTGTACAAAATTTAACACTTGTTATGTTCAGGATTGGCTTTAAATAAAAAGACACCTTAGTTAAAAACCTAGTTTATTATGAGCTCAAAATATATAATTAGGTGATTATTAAATAGTGACAATGACTCAGGCCGACTTTCTAAATGCTAAACCAAGACTAACTGAATAACCACAGAACTAGATTTATTGATAACTGTTGAGACTGATACACAGCTGGGTGCACTGATCTACGTAGGTACATATATATCTTTCTGGAGGCTTACTTATCCTACCAAATCTTGTAACGATATTCGATTCATTATTGTCTGAGTTTGCAGAGGTCAGGATTATTACTCTCGTCTCGTTACTGTTATGCTGATTATTCATAGGTTTAAAATCTTCAGGTGCAGTGTTATAACATCTATGTTGCTTTTTCATTATAAATTTTCGATTCCTCCGGTAGCACGACCCATTGTTTGTAGAAACAATATACGACCAAGGTTGTTTGCATTGTTTTACTATATATCCTTTTATCCAATTAGAGGAAAGATCTTTTTTGAAATATACTCGATCTCCGGGATTTAGTGCAGATAGCCCTTTATTTTTTGATCATACCTTTCTTTAACTTTTATTTGACGATTTTTAATAAGCTCAATGTAATTTCTTCTACTGACTACTTTGGGATTCAGACAATTTGTTGCTCTTGGTAAACGAGTACGGAGTTGCCGGGACATCAGTAATTCTGAAGGTGAATAACCAGATTCTAATGGTGTAGCACGATAAGTTAAAAGGCTTAAATATGGATCTGAGTTTGAATCATTGGCTTGTTTGGGAAGGTTTTTTACCGTCTGGATAGTTCTTTCTGCCAAGCCGTTCGATAGAGGGTATAAATGCGAGCTTGTATTGTGCTCAATATCCCATTCTAACAGAAACTTTTTAAACTCTGTCGAGAAAAAGGGTAGCCCATTATCTGATATTAGCTTTATAGGAATTCCATGTCTAGCAAAGATTTGTATAATTAAATTTTGGCTTCATAAGATGAAACTTTGACTAACTCGAAATATTTTGAGTATATTAGTCTACCATAAGAAAGTAGTTCTTATTATTTAATTCAAAAAGGTCACATTTTACGACTTCCAACGGATAATTAAGAATATCAAATGGATGTAAGGGCTCTTTACAATTAAAGTTATGAAATCTCAAACAGGTATCACAGGACTGAATTTTATTTTCTATATCTTTATTCATATTAGGCCAATAGACTAACAATAAGCCTCGAGCCCGTTTCTTGCATTTTTCTATGCCCTTGTGTCCCTCATGTAAAAGCTCGACAATAGAGCTCCGCAATTCTGAAGGGATAAATACGCTTTTATTTTTAAATATGAGGTCATCGATAATAAGCAACTCCCCTTTCATTTTCCAGAAAGTTTGTAGGCAGTTTGGAATTTTGCGCTTCTGCTCTGTCCATCCTTCTGTAATAAATCTTTTTAACAATTATTGTAATGTCTCATCATATAATGTGCTTTGTTTGATTTGCTCGAGCCGTTTCTCTTTAATAGTCCTACATGTATTTGTATCTCTTTATCTAGGTCCTCTTCTATCAGGGGAAGCGGTACTCTAGATAAAGTGTCAGCAATTTGAATTTGCTTGCCTGGTTTGTAGACAACTTCAATATCATATGCTCGTATCGTCAACATCATACGTTGTAATCCTGCTAGAGCCTTACTAAATAGAGCGATCAATGGCTTGTGATATATAGATACTGTCTAAATTTTGTGCAACCAAAAACTATGGCATACAGCACTTTTTCAAGTTGAGCAAATCTTTGTTGACATGAAGTCAGAGTTTTAGAAGCAAAGGCAAGAGGACGACCATTCTGAGTAATAAGTGAACCGACTGCGAATTGTGAAGCATCAGTAGACAACTTAACAGGAATGGTGGGGTCATAATAAGCTAAAACTGGTGGATTTGTGATTATTGATTTTAAATCCTTAAAACCCTTTTCGTAAGTTTCAGACCATTCCCACGAACATTTAATTTAATGTTACTGTTTTGTTAGATAAGTCGTTAATAAACGGACCCAAATAATTAACTAACCCTAAAAAACGCTGCAAATCTCTGAGTGACTTTGGACAGGGCATCTCTTCTATTGCCATAATTTTATGACTATCAGGTTTTACTCCGTCTTTGTTGAATACGTGACCGAAATATTTCACCTCAGTGACTCCAGAACGACATTTACTTTTATTAAATTTTAAATTTACTTCCGTTGCTTTTTTTAAAACTTGACTCAGACGGAAATCATGCTCTTTTTTTGTACGACGCCAAACTAAAATATCATCTATGTAGACTATACTTTGAATAAATCTGTCATCATCTTATGAAAAATTTCTGGAGCTACGTTTAACCCATAAGGTAATCTTACAAATCGAGAGCATGCATCTAAAGTGGAACAGTAAGATACCCCTTCTAAATTAGATCTTATCGTATCAAAATCAGGTAGTGGATGGTGAGACCTCAATAAACTTTTATTCAAATTTCGGGATCTAGACAAATTCGTAGCTCTTTGTTAGGTTTTTCTACGACTACAATGGAACTAACCCATTCAGTTGGTTCATTGACCTTTGTAGTGACTCCCATAAATTACATCCAATCTAGTCCTTCTTTCAGTCTTTCATTAAGTTTGAATTGTATTTTACGAGGTGGATCGAGAATAGGACAAACTTCGTTTTTTAAAGTTAAATGACAGTAACCTTGCAATCAACCAAGACCTGAGAATAAATCATTGTTCTCAATAATAATAATACTATTATCTATAAAAAGTTGTCGTCATTTTTATCAAGTGCCGTGCTATTGGAAGACTCGATAAAATTAACTTTCTTGATTAAATTTAACCGTATGCCATCTGAGAGGCCAATAAGTGCTGACTTTTTATATAAAATTATTAGAAAATTTAGTTTAATTTTATTTGATTTGTATATACCTGTTAGTAAAAAGTTGCCAATTACCTGACTTTCACCTGTATATGTAGTCAATTTAATATCGCAGGTTATTTCCTTTGCAGGCAAATTTAGTTTATTGAAAACTTCCAAAGACATAACGTTGGCTTGCTCCCCTGTATCCAGTTGACATACTAAATCATGATTCTTTACTTTAATTTTAATTGTCCATACACTGAACTGCAAACTCACTGTTATTGCCAATTTTATTTATTACGCATAAAAAAAACAGAATCATTAGAACTGCAACTATTATTATCTTTAACTTCCAGCATTTAACCGCATTATTTTTACATTACTTAGCATAGTGATTAGTGATCTTTTTGTTGGCATTTGAAACAATTTACTTCCTCTGCTGGACATTTTCTTAAATAAATTTGACCGCAACGTTGACATTTCCGATTTTTGAATTGTTCACCTTTGGTTTTATTTCTTGCAACCAAATTTGTGAACACCTGCTTCTATTGTTCCGTGCGAGACCATTTCTTGTAGTTGAATTCTGCTGGCTTCATAATTTTTTGAAATTTTCTCCGCTTCTTCTAGTTTTAAGTTTTCAGTTGTTATGGAAGTATAATGAGTGGCTTGGACGAGAAGTCCAGACTGCCAGCATGAGCTGACAGATCACTCCGCGACAACGGTCACCAGGTCGGCACGCTAGCACCTCGACTAAGTGGCGGAGAGTGTGGGGTGAGTTCACAACAAAAAAAACCTGCGCTGTTACGTCGCCATGAACAAAAACGAAATCGTGCCTGTCTCCCTGTAACGGAGACCAAAAAAATACGAAAATGCACACATCCTGGTCCAGAAGGGACCACATACGTCACTCACCTAAGGATGATCCTAAGGATCGGATGGCCTGATACTTTGCCGTCCCCGGCCTCCCATGACATCCTGGCTGCTCGGCTAAGATGTCCCTTTTACCTGTTGAGAAGAGAGAGAGAAACCTCTGGAGAAGGGAAGACAAAAGAAACAATTGGGGAGTTAGCTCATTTCATACTTTATTTGTTCTTATTGCTTAACAAAAAATATTTTTTTTTCTTAATTTCACCCCCGCAGAATTGAACACGTTGGTTTGTGTATGGTTTTTTTTTCTTAAATTCACCCCCGAAGCTTTATGCGGCGAGCTAGACAAACACGTATCAGTTGTATGAGCGAAAGTAAACCCATGGGACTACCACTTCGGCGCTAACGCGTACACTATAAAAAAACTGGACTATAACAGAGACTATACGCAGATAATATTGGTGGCTGTTAAGTACATGGGTACGGTATCTCGAGAAGGCCTTCTTGAGGAGTACTAGCGCTAATATAAAAAAAAAAGACTTCATGTGTTACCTTTCGGCCCTTACACAGCATACATTCTGATGGTATTACAGATGATGTATATTTTAAATAATAAAGATATTAATCACTTCTCGAAAACTATTTAAAAACTTTCTATTTCAGGTGCCCTATGAAATGATGGCACTAGGTAAGTTCATGGTTCTCACCAGTCGTATATTTTAAATAATAAATACATTCATTACGTCGTTCTTATACTAAAGATTTAATCACTTCGCGAAAACTATATTAAAACTTTCTATTTCAGGTGCCCTATGGAATGATGGCACTAAGTAAGCTCATGGTTCTCACCAGATGTATATCTCAAATAATAAATACATTCATTACGTCGTTCTTATACTAAAGATATTAATCACTTCGCGAAAATTGTACAAAAACTTTCTATTTCAGGTACCCTACTACCGGACCGCAATTGGTACGACTATAGATCGCGCATACCAGTAGGTAACGTCTAACTTAGAACTATAACTGGTTGTTCCAATCATCGCGACAAACTATACTGCTTCTCACTTTACGCGCTCCCGCGACTGCACAGCACTTATAAGTAGGCACATCTCGCGAATAATAATAATTAGTTCAATAAGATAGTTCGGCGATATATATTCAATAAAAATTAACTTATGAGTGGGCACATCTCTTGAATAATAGTAATTGTTCCGCCTCTCTAGGTGCTCCTGTAACTGGATAGCACTACGTAGGTATTTAGTTCAATTATAGAGTTCGCGATATATATTCAATAAAAATTAATTTATGTGTAGGCACATCTCGCGAATAATAATAATTAGTACAATAATATAGTTCGGCGATATATGTATGTATTCAATAAAAATTAACTTATGTGTAGGCACATCTCGCGAATAATAATAATTAGTTCAATAATATAGTTCGGCGATGCATAGTCGATAAAAATTAACTTATGAGTAGGCACATCTCGTGAATAATAGTAATTGTTCCGCCTTTCTAGGTGCTCCTGTAACTGGATAGCACTACGTAGGTATTTAGTTCAATTATATAGTTCGGCGATATATATTCAATTAAAATTAACTTATGAGTAGGCACATCTCGTGAATAATAGTAATTAGTTCCGCCTTTCTAGGTGCTCCTGTAACTGGATAGGATTACGTAATGATGGAATTCACTACAATAGTTCAGCGATAATATTTTGCAGACTGTACACACTTTTTGCATTTCTTTTCAGGCGCTCCTCGAACAGGATTACGCAGGTTATATTCAACGAAAATCGTGTCCATAACTACATTATGAAAGTTCATAACTTGGTTAAGGTCATGGCGAAGAGATATAATTTCTAAATTCTTTTAGGTGTCCGTGGACCAGATGACTCTCGGTAATTCGGTAAATACGATACTAAAATATTTATCAATTATTCGCAGTATTTTTAAACTCATTAACCTATATTTTACGAAGAAATTCAAAATTTTTTTTTTTTCTTATTTAAGCTCTCCGTGGGCCGGATTAAGTTCAATAAATCATTTTTTGAATATAATTTTTAAGGTTCACCTCAGCAAAGTATCCTTTTCTCAAATTTTTGTGCGAAGATGTATTTTAAAAAAAAAATATATAAAATTCTGTTTTTGTCACTTATTTTTATTGTTTTTTATTTTTCCTTATTTCCCTCGTCGATTTCCTTTATTATTCCTTACAGGATTATGCTCGAACTCCTTGATTTAGTGAGATTTTTTTTCCTCATTCAAAACTAAACTTTTATTTTTCTCCCTTCTCTTGATCGCTCCCCGTCTGACAACCTTTTTCTTCCTTTTCCGTATCGTCGTTCACACCTGAACCACTTTTCTTCTTGAAGCTCACACACCGAATGGCCGGCCGTCATTTTTCCGGCCTTTTCGTTGCCCGATTCCCTTTTGTTCCCCGTTTCCTCTTCGTTTCACCGCCTGGTGTCAGCTGTTCCATTGACAGTCATGTGTGGGTAGGTGTCTGTACTACAGCAATGCTAGGTTTACACCTGCGACCATAACAGGGCAGGGTCGTGTGATGCACCTGCGTGACAGACGATCCTGGACGATGGTCGACTGACTAGCCGGTCTTAACACTTAGGCTTTGTCTTGAGGCGCCCAATGTGTGACTCGACCCACGACCACCACAGATTGGAGAATTGTGAAGGAGAGATAGAAAAGTAAAATCCTCATATCGAGGCTAATCCAGAAGGGATTAGAGATGAAACATCTACACATTCAAGGTAGAGATGGGCTAGACTAGGATCATCGTCCTTTATAAAAATGTTGCTCGACCACCACAGATTGAAGAATTATGAAGAAGAGATAGAAAAGTAAAATCCTCATATCGAAGCTAATCCAGAAGGGATTAGAGATGAAACATCTACACATTCAAGGTAGAGATGGGCTAGACTAGGATCATCGTCCTTTATAAAAATGTTGCTCGACCACCACAGATTGAAGAATTATGAAAAAGAGATAGAAAAGTAAAATCCTCATATCGAGGCTAATCCAGAGGGGATTAGAGATGAGACATCTACACATTCAAGGTAGAGATGGGCTAGACTAGGATCATTGTCCTTTATAAAAATTTTGCTCGACCACCACAGATTGATGAATTATGAAGAAGAGATAGAAAAGTAAAATCCTCATATCGAGGCTAATCCAGAAGGGATTAGAGATGAGACATCTACACATTCAAGGTAGAGATGGGCTAGGTTTAAATTTTCGAAACCGGTTAAAAAATGGAATTGTTACGGCAGCTTCGCTATCCGTAGTGCACCATGTGGGAGTGGAAAAGGAGAGATGGAAAAGTGGGCTTACTAACAAAAGGTATACCGACCGCTAGGCTGGGTGGGTCCTAAGCGGTTCATTGGTAGCCTGTAGTTACCAGTTCAGCTGGCCGGATGCCTTTTTAGGGCCACCTGGAAGAAGACAAACATCATATATGTATACTTATGTTTGGTCACTATCTGGTCATGGCCTGATATCCTTAGCGTGGAAGACGCCGATGAGTTTTCCTTGGAGGTCTTCGAGTTCATACAAGGAATTCCCTTTTCGAGATCTGATTCGACATTTAAGGAACTTGCGACTTAGCTTAGCACTGATCTGATTTTGAAAACTACTCTGTACGAAGTTTCGCCGATATACTTCCTGACCTACTTTGACTTCTACAGGTTTTGAGCGCAGGTTATAAACTTTTGTGCCCTGCTCGAATGCATGATTTAAGTTTTCTTGGACCTTGGCCCGAATTAACTGCACTTTGTCGGTCTCATCTATTGCTATAGGTTCGCTCAACGTGCCTAGAGACCTCAATAGTTTATAAGAATTTGCGTGTTCCACCATGTGAAATCCAAAAAGTACTTTATACGGAGAGAACTGGTGTACTGAGCTCCGTAAGGAGCTGGCGATGTAACTCAGTTTCTCCTCCCATTTATTATGTTCGTTGTTGAGACATGCTCGGATTCCGGCTAGTATGGACCTGTTGACCCGCTCGGATGCATTGGCCTGTAGGAAATACACCGCAGTTCGGAGATGGTGTACGCCGTACTTCTCTTATAATTTTGTAAACTGGGCCGACCGAAATTGGGATCCATTGTCTGTTATTACTTTTTCGGGAACTCCAAACATGTTAGAGAGCTCGGTTTCCACACACTGACAAATTTGCTGAGCAGAGGTCTTTTTAATAGGTTTTAACAAGGGATATTTCGAGAAGTGATCCAGGGCTATGATCATGCAAATGTTTCCTTTTGTCGATCTGGGGTAAAGATCTAGTAAATCGGTGTATATTCGCTGCCATGGCCGTTCGGTCTGAGACTGATTTCCCATAGGTGGTCTTAAAATGGTATTTGGAGCCTTTATTTCCTTACACGCGTCACATGAGCATATATAATTTCGAACGTCGACGGTCACTTTTGGCCAATATAGGTGTCTTCGTAACCGTTCCAGAGTCTTTCCTATGCCTCCATGAGAAGACAATGGCGGATCATGCGCTCTTGAAATGACATTGGTGACGAGCCCACGTGGAATCCGAAGCTTCCAGGCTGCTTCGTCCTGGACTGGAACCCCTGTCCTTGGAACTGTTCGGATGTAAACGAAACCCCCTCTGACACATAGATCTGGTAGCTTGTTTGAGGCCGATTTTACTCGCTGCTTCAACTCCTCGTACTCCAATGAATTGAAGTGAGGAGATCTAAGGTCGACCTCGGGACCAGTTTCTTCTTTAGCTGTTAAACTGTTACAGTGTATCCGTGACAATGCGTCAGGTACTACGTTGAGGCTTCCCTTCCGATGTTCTATGGTGATGTCAAAGCCCTGAAGCTTCAGACTCCACCGAGCCAGTCTACCGCTGAAGTCCTTTTGGGACATCAGCCATTCCAAGCTAGCATGATCCGTCACGATCTTGAACGGAATTAGCTTAGGACGGCTGCCAAGTATTCTTGCTCAGTGACGGTGTAATTACGTTGTGCTGAGTTTAATTTTTTTGAAACGTACGCGATAGGCCTTTCGTGTCCTTCGTTATCCAGCTGCATCAGTACACCCCCTATTCCTTGTTGACTAGCGTCGCATTGGATGACGAACGGCTTGGTGAAGTCCGGGCTTCACTAGTAATGGAGCAGAGGGTAGCTTTTCCTTCAATTGCTCGAAAGACGTTTGGGCTTCCGTGGTCCATTTGAACTGACTGAACGTCTTCAGGGTGTCAGTTATTGGGGCAGTCAGGTCAGCATAGTTTGGTATAAACCGTCGGTACCATCCTGCCATACCCAACAGGCGTCGGACCTGCCGAATGGTTTTAGGTGTCGGGTATTCTACTATAGCTGCGACCTTGTCTGAGTCGGTTTTATGCCACTTTCTCCGACTATAAAGCCCAAATATTTAGTCTCTTTTATGCAGACTCTGCTCTTCTCGACATTAATAGTCACTTAAGAAAATTTCAAGGATTACAGTTTTACCCTATCAATCAATTTATATTTTGATTAATAGTAATTACAGTTATTTTATTAACATGAATTGGAGCTCGACCAGTAGTAGATCCTTATATTATTATTGGTCAACTATTAACTATTATTTATTTTTTATACGATTTAATAAATCCTTTAATTACAAAATTATGAGATAATTTATTAATCTAGTTAATGAGCTTGACATAAGCCTATGTTTTGAAAACATAATATAGAAACATACATTTTCTATTAACTTTACTAATAATAATTAATAATATGAAAGATATAAATAAAATTTTAATACCAATAAAAAATATTAAATAATTTAATGAAAAAGGTAAAAAACATTTTCAAGCTAATCCTATTAATTTATCATAACGGAAACGAGGTAAAGTTCCACGAACTCAAATAAATAAAAAAGAAATGAAAACCAATTTAATATAAAAATTTATTTCATAAATATTACACCCCATAAATAATACTGAAAATAATATACTTATAAATAAAATTCTTGAATACTCAGCCAAAAAAATAAGAGCAAACCCCCCTCTTCTATATTCTACGTTAAACCCAGATACTAATTTAGATTCTACTTCAGCAAAATCAAAAGGAGTACGATTTGTTTCTGCTAAACAGGAAACAATTCAAACCAAAGCCAAAGGAAATAGTATAATAGAAAACCAAATATATTTTTCAATATAAAAATCAATTAAATTATATCTACCAATTAGAAAAACAAAAGATAATAAAATTAAAGCTAAGCTAACTTCATAGGAAATAGTTTGAGCTACTGCACGGAGTCCTCCTAATAGAGAATAATTAGAATTAGAGGATCAACCAGCAATTATAATTGTATAAACTCCCAAACTAGCACAGCATAAAAAAAATAATAATCCTAAATTAAAAGAATAAATTTTTACAAGTAAAGGAATACAAGATCATAGTTAAATAGATAAAAATAAAGAAAAAATAGGAGAAAAATAATAAGAAATATAACTAGATATTAAAGGATAAGTTTGCTCCTTAGTAAATAATTTAATTGCATCACAAAAAGGCTGTGGAATACCAAAAATACCTACTTTATTAGGGCCTTTACGAACCTGAATATAACCCAAAACTTTACGCTCAAATAAGGTTAAAAAAGCAACCCCAACTAATACACAAATAATAATTATTAATATCACAATAAATAATAATAATAACTCAATTTTTATCAAGTACTATTTATAATAAAAATTATATAAATAAATTCTAAATTTATTGCACTAGTCTGCCAAAATAGTTATATAAATTAATTTTATTCTTAACAAAAAAAATAATTTTTCAAATAAATGGCCCTTTCGTACTAAAATATTTTATATTTTTTAAGATAGAAACCAACCTGGCTCACGCCGGTTTGAACTCAGATCATGTAAGAAATTAAAAGTCGAACAGACTTATTAACTGAGCTACTGCACCCAATTATGTCTCTTAATCCAACATCGAGGTCGCAATCTTTCTTATCAATAAGAACTTTCAAAGAAAATTACGCTGTTATCCCTAAGGTAACTTAATTTATTAATCTTTGATAAAGGATCAAAATTAGTTTATTTCACACATTAATGTAATAATAATTTTAAAAGTTTTTTTAAACCTTAATATCACCACAATAAAATAAGAATAATTAATTATAGTTAAAATAATCTTAATAAATATAAATAATTTATTATAAAGATCTATAGGGTGTTCTCGTCTTTAAAATAAATTTTAGCTTTTTAACTAAAAACTAAAATTCTATATAAAATTTTATGAAACAGTTAATATTTCGTCCAACTATTCATTCCAGTTTTCAATTAAAAAACTAATGATTATGCTACCTTTGCACAGTTAAAATACTGCGGCCTTTTAATATTAAATCAATGGGCAGGCTAGACCTTAAATTAAATTCAAAAGGATATGTTTTTGTTAAACGGGCGAACATTAATTTGCCGAATTATTTATAATAATTCTATCATCATCAGCCCTCCTCAAGCAATCCGCCACTCTGGCTAGCAAAGCTAGGTATGAATCAAAGCCCTGACACAGAATTAATAAGTCATCCAGGTAGACCAGGACGTTGTCGCGAAGATCGAATGAGATTACTGTGTCCATAAGGCGGCACATAGTTTGAGGAGCGTTGCATAGTCCGAAGGGCATCACCGTGAAATGATATAATGGGTGACCAGGCACTGTAAAGGCGGTCTTCTCTCGGGACTCTTGGTCTAGCGGGATCTGCCAGAATGCGTCCTTTAGGTCCAGACTTGTGATGTATTTTGCCAGAGGCAGCCGGCCCAGAATTCCGTCTATCTGCGGTAGCAGGTAGGCGTCCTTCTTCGTGACTGAATTCACCTTCCTGGCGTCAAAACAAAGTCGGAGCTTCCCTGGCCTCCTTACTAGGACCACTGGAGAGCTCCATGGGCTCTGGCTCTCTTCTATCACTCCCAGTGATAACATTCGCTCCAATTCGGCGTCCATCAGACTTTGTACTGCTGGTGATATAGGATAAAAACCTTGGTTTATCGGAAGTGCATCGCCAGTGTCGATCATATGGGTAATTAGAGAAGTTTAGCCCAAAGCTAAGTATGTAAAAGATGGAAACAGCTGTTTGGTGGCCTCAAGGCGTTTCGACTCCTGCTCCGAGAGATGGCAGTCAGTGTCTGAGGCCGCTAACCGACCTGGTTTCACCTCCGCAACTGCACCCAGGACATCTGGAGCTAACCCAAATAAGCGCCAGAAGTCTATCCCCAAGTACAGCGCTTGAGTGAGCCCCGGAACCACGTAGAAACGCACGTTCTGAGTCTCACCTCGGAAAGTGACATCCAGGTCTACATGACCATGAACACTCGTCATGGCAGGCACCATTAGCCACCTCCACTTGAGTCTTGTACCTCTTACATTGGACCTCCGCCTTCGAAAACCTCTCAAGAGCTCCCCGGCCTAGGATACTGACAGTGGGACCACTATCTAATAGTCCTGACACGGTTTTGCCCGAGTACGTGTACTTCAGCATATGGCCGAATGTCGTCTGGTACCGACACTGTGATGTGGGCCAACTTCTTCCTCTCTGCTTTGACACGCTTGAGGTGTTCGCACCACCGAACAGTCGATTTTTTTCTGGTTGGGCAATTGTACAGGTTTGTCATGGTCACATTAGAGGAGATCCTATTTTTCACGGCGCGATAGTTGTTCACACACTCGTGGTATGGCGTCAGCGAATATTGAGCCGGCTCACGGCCACTCGTCATCACAGAGGTTGATGGCCGTCTCAATATCTGATAGGTGTTACTTTGGACCTCCTCCTCAACAATGCTCGTAGGCTTTGTCGCATTTGCCATTAATGGAACGTCGAAGATTAACGACGGATCCGACGGAAGCTCTAGTAGGTGATCGCTAGTATGGCTAATATTCCCCAAGGTGGGATTTGTCACTTCTATGTCCAATAAGGACGAATGCTTTTCGAAATCATCGATTTCGACTTTTAAACTGTTAGGGATCTGATCTGGAACGTTTCCTGGATCATCTCCCCAGGAGATCAAGTCCAGAGTTTCTGGTGAAATTTTTGCGGGGCTGGACTGCTCTCTGCTACTGCAGACGTTGGGACTGTTGTCTGAGATACTGTAACAGTGGTTGGGGTTGTCCGAGGATACCTCGTTGCGTTTGGCCGGAAGCTGGTGTTGTTGCTCCCTACCCGTCTCCTGTTTTTCGCAGCGCAAACTCGACAATTAGGCTTTATTATATTTTTCTGCCAACAGCCATAACAGAAATATCCTGTCGGGGTGCGTGGACAGTCTGTATAAAAATGACCCCGTTGGTCACAGATCCAGCAGATGGATTCCGTTCTAATAGGAGTTGTTGTTTGTAGTTCAGCCACTTCCAGCTTTGGGGAGTCGGGAAAGGCTTGGTCTTCTGGTGTTACGTTACTTAATTCATGGACCCAGTACCGTGCATTTCTCCATGGGTGCATGGCCGTAGAGGCCGTTCGGGCTAGCGCTCTATTATTCCCACCAGGACTGTGGGATGACACGATTCGCTCATGAGTGGCTTGTATCTGCATCACCAACGCCCGCAATTGGGTTATTGAGTTTGTTGGATGTAGGCAGATTTGACACTGAATGGCCGGGAGAAGGTTTGTTTTGATAAGATCGAGAAATTCTCGCTCCGACATACGGTTCTGCAGCTGGTTTCGAAGTTCTACCATTGGCTGGAGATACAGGTTGAAATTCTCTCCGGTTTCCTGTCTCCGATTTATCATCTGGCGCCGTATCCTAATGTCGTCCTTAGCGTCGCCTCAGTCAGTTAGTAGGGATGCTCGGATTTGTTCCCAGTTAGGAGTTGGATTTATCCGTAATAATGACCAGTACCAATTAGTCGCTCTGTCACTGAACAGGGTGTGCAGGTGCCTGACCAAGAGGTCGAAGTCACCGTACAAGGTGGTATTCGTTAGCGCCTTTGCCCGGAAGATGAAGCCTTCCACGGATAAGATGGAATTGTCCCCGTTATACAATAGCCTCCACCCCTTAATAGGGCTTGACGAACGCCTAGGCCAACGTTGAGGCGATGATCGAGGGACTCGTTCTGACTCTCTAAAGGGTTCTTGAAAAGAAGGCATTCGAGGAGGAGATCGTGGTGGTACTGTAATGAATGAATCATTACCTGCATTCATCATTATCTCATTAGCGCCACAATATCCCGATCGGTTCAACTAACGTACATAACATCATATGTACATATGCATATATCTATAATAACGACTCATTATCATAATAAGAATCTTGTTACGTACAAGATTACAAATATACATACGTACATACACGATAACGTACTTCTTGAAGCTAGCAAGCAAAACATACGAGCATATGTACATACATATAACGTACAAACATATAATAAATTGACAAACGCGAGTACGCGCATCAAATTGCATTCCAAGCAATTTCGCGGTGATTCCACCATCAATTTATTTATGAATTTTTACGTCACATATGGTTCATATGGTTAACCAATTCTATTTTCGTTTTATGAAACAACTTTCTCCGTTGTTCTTTTAAAACGATAAATTCTTGGTTGCGTCAACCTTTTTGCGGTAAAACGCAGGCCCTTTTGTATACAAAAATACAAACACGGCATGAGACCAATTTCATGCATTATAATGGCACTAGGTTAACCCTGACCTAACCCACAGTCATTACATGCCGTTTATTTTTTTTCCTCACACAAAGTTAAGAAACTTCATGTGTGATATTTTTACTTTTTACTTGTACATAATTGGGAAATCCCTTGTGTAAAGTGAAATGGAAACTGACCCACTTATTGGGCAATAGTGCTGAGTTTTTTTGTAACATTGGTTTCTTCCGTATATATAGGGTTAACCAATGGTTGCAAAGGAATTTTTGAATGAAGGGGAAATATTCTTGTGAAACTACAAAATATTGAGGAATATGCAAAATTAGCTATTACCAATATATTGAGAGGGCGTTCCCGATATATTCAATTTCTGGAATTCCTATATGGAATTTCCTAACTAGTTACCCCCATACCTATTTTTATCAATTTTGCTGAGCAATGCCAAAATCCACCTAAATAAAAAGCCGATGCATCTTAGGGACAGGGCAGTAAGATTTTCAAAGTATCACTAATAGGTTGACCCCCCACCAGAGGTAAGGCAACCTACTAGTAAATTAATAAACTAAAAGAAAAAGGAAACTCTACTTTTTGAAAGTGAGAAATTATAAAGTGAAAATAAAACAAAGTTAAAGTGTAAAACGTTGTGGTTTTAATAAAGAAAAGGGAAGTTAACTTAATTGAATACCAGGAGAATTGGGTTGGTGATCTTCGGAACATTTTCCAAGCACTCCCAGTCCATGTTACGGCAGCAAAGCCAAGTCTCGTAACAAAAAAATTGGTGGCAGCGGTTCGGATCCTTTATGTTAGGCGCTTAAGGCTATACCCAGCGTTGTTATAACAACCCGATCTCAGCCAGGCGCTCAGAGATCGTGAAAATACCAAGCAAGAAAATCATTTTTTTCATACAACAACAATGGACCAAACGGGTCCCAGACGGGAAAACAAAATCAACAAGATTCAGGAGCAGATTGTAGAGTATAGCCGACCAGCGGAATCCGATGAAGACACGATGGACTTCCAAGAATTTCAAAGGATTGTCAAAAGGCAACAACGGTTAAGCAGCCTCAGGAAGTAAGAAGCTAAGTCCAAGTCTATTATATTTTGTAAAACATTAAGAATTTTATATATATTATAATTCAAAATCAAATCTTATTTTTTATATATTATACATGTCATACACTACTCAACATATATATTAAATATATCACATTCGTGAAAAGAAAAAATAATAAGTAATAAGTTAGAAAGTTATCAATTAACAAAAAGTGCAAACTGATTAATAGTATACATATTTTGGGGTTAAATTTTCTTGTGGTTGAACTTTTTTTTGTTTTTGCTAAAAGTGATTAAGTGATATGGAATTTTGCCAGCAAGTTCATTGTTTTGAAATGACTCTGGTTTTGGTATTTCTTCGAAAATATTAAATTCGCTCGACGGCCTTTCGTAAAATAAAAAAAAAAAAAAAATTTCTTCTCTTTGTGTTACTTTATATTCGCGTGTTACTTTATATTTCGATCGTATAGAATTTCGTTGCATATTTTTTTTTCTTGATCACGTATCTGTTCTTTATTGTATATTGCTCCATTGATTCCGTGTGTTAAAAGTGTTGTGTTCTTCACCATTCACACCTAACCACTAAAAAGTAAGTGAAGGCGTGTTTTCAAGATAGTCGCTACACGTTTTCGCGATTATTCAGCCCAGGCCGGGAATAGCCATAAACGTACGGTTGCCCAACTAGCTCGCGCTTTTCGTTTATTACGTGCCTCTAATCGAGTCAAAATGACTCAACCTCCACCTACTGGTACTAATTCCGGAATATCGGACCTCAGAATAACATTAATGGATGCACGGAATATGATCCCAGAGTTCGATGTAAACTCAGGTGACCTGCAGCGGTACCTCGCGTGCTGCGACATGTTATTCACGACATCCAAGAGCGACGCCGACAAGAAAATACTGCTTAGCATTTTAAAAACAAAGCTAACTGGCCCGGCATATGACATCTTTAAATATAAAGAAGTCTCAAACTGGGATGAATTAAAAGCAGAACTCGTCGAGCAATTCCAAGAGCATAGACCACGTGTGGCTATACAAGGAGAATTGCTGCGACTCAAACAAACTTCACGGGAAAGCATATATGATTTTGCTTCACGCCTATCAAAACAGCTAGCTGATTTGAATAGCGCCACGGTTAATGAAGCCACAGAATCTTCTGCAAGGGCATATCTCATCTCAGAGAATGAGAAAAATGCCATTAGAGCATTTGAAGACGGCCTTAAAAGCGAACAACTTAAGGTCATCGTTAAGGCACGTTCAGAGACCTCACTAAGGAAGCTCATAACTTTTGCTTCCGAATATGCTCAACGCATTGAGGAAACTCAACCCCATACTCAAAAAACAGCGCCTAATGTGCTAGTATGCGACTATTGCTCAAAAAGAGGCCACACTAAAGAGAACTGTTTCAAGAGGAAGCAGTTGCCCTTAATAAATTCTTACCCAAACATAAAAAGGGAAATAAATAGAATTACATGCGGCTATTGTCGCAAACCAAACCATCACGCTAGAGAGTGTAGGCAAAGACAGTTTGATGAACGCCGCACTCAGTACCCAACGAATAGGCAAGCTCAATTTGGGGCTCATCCAAGAGCTTACCAACCTCAAAATGTGCCTAATGCCGAAAATAATGGCAGAGGACAACCTCGCCACATGAAGCAAGTAAGGTGGACAACTCCAGAAAATTTTTCCTTGGGAAACGATTGTACGCGGGTGTCTTCAGACGGCGAAACCTCCCGCGAGAAAGATATTCAAGCCGTAGTCCATCAACCACCCAATTAAGCATCCCAATAAAGATGCATAAAAGCGCCCTAGTGGTTGCTTTCCATATCGATATCTCCCAGAAAACAAAAGCGAACTTTATAATAGATACTGGTGCAGAAATAAGTCTACTCAGAGCAGAAGCTACTGACGATTCCGCTCTCGTATATGAGAAGCAAAAACGCACAATTACCACCCTGTCTGGTAATTGTTTTCCTTCATTTGGAGTTTCATATGGAACAATATCCATCCAAGATAACTGCAAAATAAAACATCCTTTTCATATCATACCAAACGGTAATAATTTACCCTATGATGGGATAATAGGAAATGACTTCCTATCCAAATACAAATGTGTAATAGATTATTCAAAAAATATGCTAATTATAAACACAGATGCCTGCTTAAGTCAGGAATACGAATGTCAATTCAGGGAAATGTCTCCATTAAAGGGTAAAATAAATAAAATAAATAATGGAAGCAATACTTTCGAAGCAAAAAATTCAGCTACATTGAGCGATGTACCCACAAGTAGTAATTGCAATAACGCAAACATATTGACAATTCTCCTCCAAATAATATATTATTTTATGCTATATGTTCTAAAAAGACCCGCGAGTTCATCAAAAGCTAATAATGATCAAAAATCTGATACAGATTCACGACGCTACGACTGTGATCTGTATACAGCTAATAATGATCAAAAATCTGATACAGTTTCACGTCGCTACGACTGTGATCTGTATACAGCTAATAATGATCAAAAATCTGATACAGATTCACGACGCTACGACTGTGATCTGTATACAGCTAATAATGATCAAAAATCTGATACAGATTCACGACGCTACGACTGTGATCTGTATACAGCTAATGATGATAAAAAATCTGATAAAATTACATTACCTGCACGTTCAGAAATAATGGTATCACTTCCAATAACAGAGGAAAAAGGCGTATTATTAATAAAACAAAAAGAAGTAAGACCAGGTATATACATAGGAAACACCTTGGCACAAACGAGTAACAGTATGGTAAGAATACTAATGATGAATACGAACGAAGAAAATATTGAAATGTCGAAAAATGAGATAGAACCAATTTGGGATTATGTACGGAACTATGAGGTGATTCAGCCCAATTATAAATCCGACCCAATAGAAAACCGCCTAAAAACATTGGAAAGTAATTTAAAATTAGAACATTGTAACCAAGAGGAAAAATTAGCTCTCACGAATATTTGTAGAGAATTCAATGATTTATTCTATTTAGAAGGAGACGCATTAACATATACTGATGCCGCTGCACATACGATTCCAGTCAAAACAGATACTACGCCCATATATGTCAAGCCATACAGATTACCGGAATCTCAACGAAATGAGATTAATAGGCAAATTAATAACATGATAGACCAAAATATCATAAGCCCTAGCAAGAGTCCATGGAACTCTCCCTTGCTACTGGTACCCAAGAAACCAGATGAAACAGGTCAAAAACGTTGGCGAGTAGTAGTGGACTTTAGGCGCTTAAATGAAGTTACTCTCGGAGACGCCTACCCACTACCGAATATAACGGATATCTTGGATCAACTAGGACGATCCAAATACTTCACAACCTTGGACTTGGCCAATGGATTCCACCAAATCCCGATGTCACAAGAAGACAAAGAAAAAACAGCTTTTAGCACACCATTTGGACATTATCACTATAATAGAATGCCATTTGGACTGAAAGGAGCACCAGCAACCTTTCAGCGGCTGATGAATACCGCCCTAACGGGACTTCAAGGTATTCGCTGCTTTGTATACTTAGATGATATCGTGATTTATGGGTATAATTTACGCGACCATAACGCCAAGCTTGTAGAAGTGTATAACCGACTAAGAATGCATCAACTAAAATTACAGCCAGATAAATGTCATTTTCTACGTAAAGAAATCGTTTATCTAGGTCATGTGGTTGGAGAAAATGGAGTCCAACCTGACCCGAGTAAAATTAGCGCGGTGTAGACATATGCGACTCCAAGAAAACCAAAAGATATCAAGTCATTTTTAGGATTTGTGGGATATTATAGACGTTTTATCCCCAATTTTTCCAAACTCTCTAAGCCGCTGACTAATCTCTTGAAAAAAGATACCACTTTTGTATGGGATACGTTTTGTGATGAATCATTCAAGGTCTTAAAGCAAAAACTCATCAGTGCACCAATTCTGGCTTACCCCGAATTCGATAAGGAATTTAACATCACCACTGATGCAAGTGATATTGCATTAGGTGCTGTGCTATCGCAAGGCGAAATTGGAAAAGATCACCCTATCTGTTTCGCCAGCCGTACGCTAAATCCCGCAGAATGTAGATACTCTACAATTGAAAAGGAACTTCTAGCCATAGTTTATGCTGTGGAACAATTTCGTCCATATATCTATGGAAGAAAATTCAATATAGTCACTGATCATAAGCCCCTCGTATGGCTCATGAGTTTGAAAGACTCAACCTCACGTCTTATGAGATGGAGAATTAATCTAGAGGAATATGACTATACTATAATCCATAAACCAGGTAAACAAAACGCGAATTCTGATGCTTTAAGTCGAATCCAAATTGAGGAACCTAAAATTGCAGTCCAAAAATCAATAAACGTAATGACCCGCAATCAGGCAAAAGCCTCCAGTCTGACTGAAGATACACTGGATCTAAATAAAATATATAATGAATACGTTTCATCCCCACATACAGATGATTGTTCCGAAATAAAAGGACATATACTGACTCAAAAGAATTTACCATACAGATTCTTCATTTTACCTAAAATAGAAGATCCAACAGGAACTTACCTGAAAGAGTTGTTTCCATCATTGAACGAGGAAATGCAAAATACTCAACTACGCGAGTACGTGAATGGTAGACGAACGTATATAATTGCTAATGCACCCTTACCTATGAAAACTATAGACAATTTCAAACAAATATTAAATACCCTTATAAAAATCAAGGATTATATCAAAAATAAAAACTTACGGGAAGTTCATATTTCTATATCTAAATTGGACGCGCACGCAGAGTTAAAAAATATTATAACTTTCTCTTTAAGGAATATAGATGTCAGAATAAATATTTACACAACCCAAGTAAAAATAGTATCTGACACAAAAGAGCGAGAACTCATAATGGAATCCTTTCATAAAACACCATTAGGTGGACATCAAGGAATAACTCGGACTATTAAAAGAATTCAGACAGCATATAATTGGCCCGGATTAAACAAAGATGTCGAAGACTTTGTAAAGAAATGTCAATCATGCCAAATGAATAAACTTGTTAGAAATCCTAGAGTACCCATGAAAATTACCTCGACTAGTACAAGACCATTCGAGAGAATAGCGTTGGACATAGTAGGACCATTGCCAGCAAGCTATAATGGTAACAACGGTAACAAGTATCTCCTCACATTCCAGGATGACCTCACGAAGAATACTGAGGCCATACCTCTACAGAACGCAGAAGCTCGAAGCGTAGCAGATGCTTTCGTTATAAATATATTCTGTAGACATGGAATACCGGAATCAATATTGACGGACCAAGGTTCTAATTTTCTAAGCGAAATGTTTGCGCAAATGTGTAAACTTTTAAAAATTAAAAAACTGCAAACGACTCCATACCATCCGCAGACCAATGGAGCTCTGGAAAGAAGTCATAGAACTCTGGCCGAATACTTACGCCATTATGTGAACCGGGACTCACAAACGTGGGATACATGGATACCTTAGATTAGATTAGATTCGTAGAGGGGTGTGTAGGCGTCCGCCTCGCAATCACCGCGACCTAAAAGATCTATTGTGAGTCCCCGTTGAATTTATTCCCTTTCAGACTGTTAATAAAGTCTAGGATCCTTCTGGGATTGAGGTTCCGTACGTAGTTAGGTGTAGGAAAAGCATGTTCGAGATGGAGTAGTCTCCGCCTGGTCAATGCTTCGCAGTTGCAGAGCAGGTGCTCCGAGGTTTCATGAGCATCCTGGCAAAAGCGGCAGGATGAAGTCTCAGCCAAGCCCATCTTGTTAAGGTGATACCTCAAGGGGCAATGGCCTGAGAAGAGTTCTGTAATTATTTTGAGCTCTGTTTTCTTGAGGAGTAATAGTTCTTTTGTTTTTCCTCCAGAGGTGTCGATAAACTTTTTTGCCTGACGAAGTCCTTGTAGCCTTTCCCGGTATAGGGATTTTTGTTTGTTCTCCCAGTTATTTAGGGCAGCTTTGAGGTAGCACTTTGAGGTGCCACAGAATGGCTCCGGTCCGACAAAGGGAGTTTCCGCTCCTCTTTTGGCTAGGCCATCAGCAATTTCGTTGCCTTTATGGCCCTCATGTCCAGGTACCCACATGAGGATAACTTTGTTTCCTCTTGATAAATCTTTTAGGGTTTTTAGACACTCCCAGACTATCCCTGACTTGATGGTGTAGGACTTTAAGGCATTGAGGGCAGCTTGACTGTCCGAGAGAATATTAATAGTTGAGCCATTTATGGCTCTTTTAATGCAGGTATTGGCGCATTCTTCTATGGCCAATACCTCGGCCTGGAATACGGTAGGGGTAGAGCCCAGGGCCTTTGATATATGGCATCTGGGGCCGTATACGCCCAGTCCGACTCCACTGTTCGTTTTTGAACCGTCTGTATACCACACCATCGATCCTTGTTGAAAGGACGGTTTAGTGGAACGCCATTGCTGTCGGTTTCCCAAAACCACATCGAATGGTCTTACAAAATCCACCTTGGGTGTGATTATATCAGATATTGTCATCATTTGCTCAAAGCGTATCTGTTTTAAGATACTTAAATGACCAACCAGATTCCCTGGTTTTAACTGTTTCTCCTTTTGCAGTCTAATAGCACTGGAGATTGCTTCCTTTTTCACCTGCAGATGTAGGGGTGGAAGGTTTAGTAAGGCTTCCATGGCTGCTGTAGGACAGGTCCTCATGGCACCAGTTATTCCTAGACAGGCAAGCAGTTGTGTTTTTTGAAGCAGAGCCTCAGCCTTCTTTTCATTAGATTTTGGCCACCATGCGAGGGCCGCATAGGTGACCATGGGTCTAACAACCGTGGTGTACATCCAGTACATCATTTTTGGCTTCAGACCCCATGTTCTGCCAATGAAGCGACGGCACGTGTAGAGAGATCCTATCGCTCTTTCCGTCACTCTAGACAGATGCGAATTCCAGGAAAGTTTCTTATCTGAGGTGACCCCCAGATATTTGACTTCTTCTGAAAATATCAATTCCGTGTTATCGAGAAGAGGAGCCTTTAGTGAAAGCTTTGATCTTCTCTTGAACGGAACGATAACCGTTTTGTTTGGGTTTACACTGAGGCCTTTGGTTAAGCACCAAGTGCGGACTTTAGAAAGGGCTTTTTGCATGAGGTCGGATATGACTTGGTCATGCTTGCCCCGTATCGTGACTACTAGGTCATCCGCGTAGCCTTGTACGGTAAAACCCGAACTGGTCAGCTTCTCTAAGAGATCATCAATCACGATCGACCATAGGAGTGGAGAGAGAACTCCTCCTTGTGGGCAGCCTTTAGCTGCAGTGATCGTGACTGAAAAGTTTCCTAGAGTAGTAGTTATCCTCCTGCTTCTAAGCATGGAGTCTATCCAATTAACCGTGGGGGGCTCGAAGCCCTTGTCCTCGGCAGCTGATTTAATTGCTTCGAAGGAGGTGTTATCAAAAGCACGTTCTATGTCTGCAAATGCACATAAGGCCACCTCTTTTGCTTCAAGAGCTTTTTCGAGGTCTTTAACCAAAGTGTGGATGGCAGTCTCGGTAGACTTGCCTGCTTGATAAGCGAATTGCTTAGAATGAAGTGGTGATTTTATCAAAACTTCATTTCGAATATGTAGATCTAGGATTTTTTCCATGGATTTAAGTAAAAATGACGAGAGACTAATGGGTCGGAACGATTTGGCTAGAGAGCTAGCTCTTTTTCCTGCTTTGGGTATAAATACCACCCTGACGTCTCTCCAGCATTGGGGAATATACCCAGAGCGTAACTGGCTCGAAAAATGTTTTGTAGTGGAACAAGTATTTCTTCAACCCCTTGCTGTAGTAAGGCAGGAAAGATGCCGTCCCCTCCAGCAGATTTAAAGGGTTTAAACGTACCAACGGCCCATCTAACCTTATTAGGAGTGAAGATTCTTCCCGCAAGGCTCTTACTCCTGTTAGAGAGCCTGTAATTGCCCACCTCAATTAGGTCTGGAGCTACTATTCCTTGAACGGGACTGGTAGAGTCGGGGAAGTGAGTTTCTAATAAGAGCCTGACTGTTTCCTCACAACTCTCGGTATAGTTCCCATCTTCTTTTTGAAGTGAGCATATACCATTCGTGTGATCCTTCGAAAGTACCTTATGGAGCCTGGTAGCTGCGGGCAGTTGATCTATGCCATCGCAGAAGGTCCGCCAGGTTCTTCTTTTAGATCTTCTTAATTCTATGTTATATTCCGTTAGAGCCTTTTTATATTCTCCCCAGGTACCAGAGAGCTTGGCTCTGTTAAATAGTTTTCTGACTTCTTTTCTTTTCAAACTCAGTTCCCTATTCCACCAAGGTACCTGCCGATTACAAGTCTTTTGCTTCAGAGGGCAGCTGTGTTCGAATGAAGTCAGTACAGCCGTTTGTAGCTGCGTAGTGGCTGAGTCCAACTCCTCCGTTGTGCTAATGCTACTGCCGGGAGAGTTAACTACAGCCTTAAGATGTTGTCGATAGAGTTCCCAGTTAGTTCATTTAGGGATTCGGTACTCTAGACTTGAGTTAAGTGCGGCTTCTATATCGAACCTGATATGTCTGTGATCGGACATGGAAATCTCGTTCGATACGTGCCACCAGCTTATTTTTGTGCTTATGAACATACTGGCAAGTGTTAGGTCCAGGACCTCTTGTCTGATAGTGTTCATAAAGGTTGGCTTATTACCTCGATTTAGTATCTCTAAATAATTAGATATTATAAAATCGTGGACGTACTCACCCCTGATGTTGGTATCCGTGCTGCCCCATAGCGTGTGATGTGCGTTCGCATCGCATCCAACGATAAATTGCTTCCCTCTTCGTTTGCAGTAGCTGATGAGTCTTTTTAGCTCTGTAGGAGGTAGTGTATCCGCATCTCCAGGAAAATAGACTGAGGTCACTACTACCTCGTGACTACCTCCCGGAGTTGGTACCACGAGAGCTACTGCAACTACGTCCCTCGAAATGAACTGCGAAAGAGTAATAAAATTTAGATTAGTGTTGAGCAGCAATGCTGCCCTGGGATATTCATGCTCATTACTATAAATTAACTTACATGATTTTGTGGGAAGTCCTTTAATGCGGCCTTGATGTACCCAGGGCTCCTGTATGAGCGCCAGACTAAGTTTTTCCGGGACAAATCTCCTGCTAAGCACGTCTGATGCCGCTTTGGCATGATGGAGATTTATCTGGAGGCAACTTAGATGATGATTAGTCATGACTAGGATGGCTTTTTATGGCCGCTAGCAGCCTCGATAGGAGATCCTTTCGGATTTCCTTTTTTGCCCAGCTTCGCGCGGGCAGGAGGAGGCTTCTTCTTAGTACCTTCGGACTTCTTTGCGGAAGTCCCCGGTTTAGCCTCTGCAGTTCCGACTGCTTTACCGGGGCCAGCCTTAGCCTTGACAGAAAGTTTAGGCCTGCTGGTTCCTGATGTCGATGGCTGAGGCTCATCAGTCAGAGTTTTAATTTGACCTTGGCCATCCCCAGCCTCCGGCACAGTCTTTACTGCCCCACCCTTGGGACTAAGTTGGACTGAGCCGAACTTGTACCCAATTGTGTAGTGAGCCTTTTTTAGCTCCTCCATGGACGTATGGTCCACGGAGAAGGTTAGCTCTGTTACGTTTGGTTTTTGTGTCTTGCGTAACACAATCCACTCTGACATCTTTAACCCCGCGTTCTGACCCTCGATGTAGTCGAGAATCAAGTCCGTAGGGTCCTCAACGCTGTTGGGAAAGTATCCCACGAGAACTTGTGGGCGAGGAATTTCACTTTCCTCGACCAGGACAAGGTTGGCTCCTTCCCAGGGTTTTAGCTCCCCAACTACACCTTTTAGCCGCGTCACGGTGTCCTGATTGGCGCAGTTGATGACCATCTACCCTGGTCTAAATGTGGAGCCCAAGAATCTTGGCTTCAGGGGGCTTTGTTTTCTAGCCGCGATCTCTCTCAAGATAGCACTCTGTACGGACTTCAATTGATCCATGTTGAGTGCCACCTCAGGATAACCGACGGGAAGAATACCCACCCGAACGCTCTCTGCAACCTCTTTATAGGAGGGCTGCTTACGCAAAGGCTGGGAGACCTGCTTCTTTGAAGGATTCTCCGTTGCTGCCTTGCTGCGTTTAGCGCTAGGTTGCTCCACTTTAGTAGAAGAGTCGTCAGAGCGAGTCCGTTTTTTAAGACTCTCCGCATTCCGCTGTTCTATCTGAAGTGCAGCAATCCTTCTAGCCTCTGCCTCTGTGTGGCCATGTTTTAAAAGCCATTTAAACCTTTTTTTGGCCGCGCCACTGAGCTTTGGCTTGCGCTCTTTGGATGTGGGAACTTCAGTATTCCCGCTGTCCTGTTGGCTATGGTCTGGTGATCTAAGGAGATCCTCCTCGTCTAGGGGGAGTGTATCCATCGCATCGCCGTCAGATGAAGGACTTGTAATGTCCTGGAAATTTTCCGGTTCGTTAAGAGCCCCGGATTGGGTTTTTGGTACATTTAGAGGTGCACCTCCCTCAGAAAAAACGGGCTTATCAATTTTGGTCCCACGAGTATGCTCGGAAAGGTTGGTCCATCTCAGCAGAGCCGGCATGCCGAGATAAGGCTAAGGTTGAAACCGGAGGTCGCCTGGTATCCGGAGTCCATCGTTATAAGACACACTCACGCAGTGCCATTCATCCCATAGGCACGATTGTTTACACCTGGGATTGCGGGTTTTATCGAGTTTTCCTCTCTAGATCCGCCGTATTCAGTCAGGTAGCCAGCTGCACCCCAGGGGATGCCCACCAGCTGCCTGTGCAGGAACATCTCGGGCAGGATGTGACTCTTCGTCACGTACGGACGGTCTTGACAGAGTGCCTTGCATGGCAAGGTCCTCCGCTGGTAGGCGTTAACGTAATTAATCACCTTTACCTTGTTCCCCATGGATACCTTATGCTATGTTTACCTACAATACGAGTACACATTCTAGTACTAACTATAGTCCTTACGAATTAATATACGGATTTCCACCCGACGGTGAATTATAATTATGAAAACTATAGCAACGAATTGAAAGCAAGGTTGCAACATAGCCATCAGATAGCTAGAGAAACAATCCTAAATAAAAAGGAAAAGTCCAAGCAATGGTATGACAAGAACTCAAAAACCAGAACTTTTAACTTAGGAGATAAGGTGTTATTAAAAATTGAATTGAATTGAAAGCAAGGTTGCAACATAGCCATCAGATAGCTAGAGAAACAATCCTAAATAAAAAGGAAAAGTCCAAACAATGGTATGACAAGAACTCAAAAACCAGAACTTTTAACTTAGGAGATAAGGTGTTATAAAAAAACCACGCAAGAAAAAATAAATTATCCCCTCTGTGGACCGGACCTTATGACATAGTCAAGATAAACTCCACAGAAAACACAACTATCAGAATAGGAAATAGAAATAGAACTGTACATACTGTACATAATAATAACATTATGCTATACGTCGATTAGGAAAATAATTTTTTTATTTATCTTAGGATAATTTGGATTCTCGTCTTCATCCTCCTAACCCCCAGTGCTGACGCGCAAAACGTACCATTACAAGTAACAATCCTGAAGAATAACCCAGGAATTTACTTTGAAGAAGTAGGAAGAGTTGGTCTCTTTAGTAACGAGTGGCAGGTAATAATGTATTATGACTTAGAGGAATTTAATTTCGATCTCGAGAAGTTAACCAATCATACGGAACAAACGAGTAGATTATGTAACTATATTGAGAATTATCACAATAAGATACCCTTGTGTAAAGACATCACACATCAACTATACACTATCATAGGGATACTTAAACAAAATTCACTCTTACTCAAATCAGAAACCACTCGATTTAAAAGAGGACTAATTAACGCGGTAGGGACCTTAAGTAAAACACTATTTGGTACACTCGACGCAGATGACGCGAAAACTTTCAACTCGCATATAGATAAACTGAGGGACAATCAAGACTACCTATTGCAATTAATCAAGAATCAGACCATTATTGTAGATTCCACCATGAATGTCTTCAATAAAACACGCATGATGATAAAAGAACAGTTTCTGCACGTAGAGAAAAAGCTTACCGCTTTAGGTAACCTAGCTAATCGTGTGCAAACTGATGAACTATCGAAAAGTTTTACCACTGAACTTGAGACAATGGTCTCCCTAACGGCATTAATGATGATAAGATATAAAACCACTCAAAACCTTCTATTAGACCTAATAACCGATGTTAGACATGGTAAACCTCATCCAGCAATAATGACCCCACCCCAAATGAAGCAAGTTTTAGAAACAATCCAGAAAGAATTGCCGAATACTCTCACTTTACCAATAGACAAAAATGAAAATAATCTACTACAACTCTATCAAATTGGCAACGTACGAAGTACAATTCTCGATAATAGAATCATTTTCCACCTAAAACTCCCACTCCCATTCAAAGATGATTATCAACTTTTAAAAATTCACCCATTGCCAACAGATCATCAGGATAAGTTCATTTTTATAAAACCTTCACTCAAATACTTAGTGATTGACTATAATAGAGAACATTACTATACAGTTAACAAATTCGAACAGCAAAATTTCCAAACGCTAGATCAAGTGCATTTTTTGTGCCGTATCATACACCCCATATTCAATACCCAATCAGTAAACAATCAATGCGAAGTACAACTTCTCAAACATATCCGTAAAATACCATCATCTTGTAATGTCAAAACCGTTCCGCAAATGGATTTTTGGATACAGTTATCTCAACCTAACAAGTGGCTCTTTTCCATGCGAAAAATTACCGTAGTCGACGTCATATGCGGAAATAATATCACAAAATACAGTCTGGAAAATACAGGGATAATTGCCTTATCCACGAGTTGTCATCTACGCACCCAAGATTTAATCATTCAAGCCCATAATACTAAAGCATCTGAGCTTAGTAACCACTACCTCCCATCATTAAATCTAACTTCTAACTTACACCATCCTGAAAGATTCAACTCCACCTGGGTACACGTCATTAAATTTCACGATAATGAAGAGTTAGATTCATTAAGTGAAGCACTCAATCAGCTTAAACAAAGCGAAAATTTGAGCTTCCCTACCCTGAACACACACAACATCCATCACTATGCTATTTCATATGTTCTATTTGCAGCAGTTTTTATGGTAATAATTGTCCCAATATGCAAAAAATGTAAAGCCAAAAGGCTTGGCGCAAACAAAAGCACACAACAAAAAGACTTAGAGATCGAAAACCCCAAGTCATCCTATCAGTTAACAATGCAACCTTAACCACCTTAAGCGAACTTTAAAAAAAAAACAAATATATGCACACAACTCGAAAAAGAAAGCAAGTTTACTACAAAGCAAAAAAAAAACAAAAAGCTGTTTAATCTATATAAGATAATCTATTGTACGCCTAAGAAAAAAAAAGAGATTAATTATATATACATAGTCATATATAGTCATAATCCTTGAAATTATATACAAATAAATATAATAAATAATAAATAATAATAATAAATAAAATCTAGAACCTAATAACTAGCCTACTATTAAATCTAGTAACTACTTTCTATAAAATTAGTAACAAACAAGATTTATTACAATAACCTAGAGGTTAAGAAACAGTACTTTTACTATCATATCTTTACAACTACGATAAGTAATTATCTAAAAAAAAAAAATTTTATAATTAAAATATTTTTATTACTATAACAATAACTAATAGTCAATAGTCAAAAATTACTATTATCTTTATTACTATAATAATCAATAATCTAGAAATTACCACTACTGCAATTTTGCTATAAATAGATAATACAAATATAATAGTAGTAATATAACAATAGTATTATAAAAAAAAAACCAATAACCTAGAAATTAGTGTTACCGATTAACTTTTATCTACAAAAATTATAATGTAAGTACCTAGATCATCGGCTTTTCGTTTTGCTCATTTTTATCAGAAAGTCCCATTCATTTCATTCCCGGAACTTTCTTTTTCCAAGGGGGATGGTGTAATGAATCTCATTAGCGCCACAATATCCCGAACAGTTCAACTAACGTACATAACATCATATGTACATATGCATATATCTATAATAACGACTCATTATCATAATAAGAATCTTGTTACGTACAAGATTACAAATATACATACATACGTACATACACGATAACGGACTTCTTGAAGCTAGCAAGCAAAACATACGCGCATATGTACATACATATAACGTACAAACATATAATAAATTGACAAACGCGAGTACGCGCATCAAATTGCATTCCAAGCAATTTCGCGGTGATTCCACCGTCAATTTATTTATGAATTTTTACGTCACATATGGTTCATATGGTTAACCAATTCTATTTTCGTTTTATGAAACAACTTTCTCCGTTGTTCTTTTAAAACGATAAATTCTTGGTTGCGTCAACCTTTTTGCGGTAAAACGCCGGCCCTTTTGTATACAAAAATACAAACACGGCATGAGACCAATTTCATGCATTATAATGGCACTAGGTTAACCCTGACCTAACCCACAGTCATTACATGCCGTTTATTTTTTTTCCTCACACAAAGTTAAGAAACTTCATGTGTGATATTTTTACTTTTTACTTGTACATAATTGGGAAATCCCTTGTGTAAAGTGAAATGTAAACTGACCCACTTATTGGGCAATAGTGCTGAGTTTTTTTGTAACATTGGTTTCTTCCGTATATATATGGTTGACCAATGGTTGCAAAGGAATTTTTGAATGAAGGGGAAATATTCTTGTGAAACTACAAAATATTGAGGAATATGCAAAATTGGCTATTACCAATATATTGAGAGGGCGTTCCCGATATATTCAATTTCTGGAATTCCTATATGGATTTTCCTAACTAGTTACCCCCATACCTATTTTTATCAATTTTGCTGAGCAATGCCAAAATCCACCTAAATAAAAAGCCGATGCATCTTAGGGACAGGGCAGTAAGATTTTCAAAGTATCACTAATAGGTTGACCCCCCACCAGAGGTAAGGCAACCTACTAGTAAATTAATAAACTAAAAGAAAAAGGAAACTCTACCTTTTTGAAAGTGAGAAATTATAAAGTGAAAATAAATCAAAGTCAAAGTGTAAAACGTTGTGGTTTTAATAAAGAAAAGGGAAGTTAACTTAATTGAATACCAGGAGAATTGGGTTGGTGATCTTCGGAACTCTTTCCAAGCACTCCCAGTCCATGTTACGACAGCAAAGCCAAGTCTCGTAACAGTACTGACCTCTGGTCTTGGCCAGCGCTGTTTGGCTGACTATGGTTGAATGCTTGGTCAGAATTTCGTGGCAGCTCAAGACCCAGATGCGATGGTTGTGACATGCGTGGCATAGCAGGGGGTGGACGAGTGTCATTCATTGGTGGTCCTGTAGGACCGGATGGATGTAGGGATTGAGACTGTAGGTCGGCTCGAAAATCATTGAGGCAACGTGACATCTCACTTCTGACTAGGTCGGCGATTTGTGCTTGTAGACCTGCTAGATCTAAATATGTTTCACCTACTGCCGTCTCGCGTCTGACAGCACCGCGCGCTGGGCTTAGTCTAGGGATCTCTTCATTTGAGCGATTTCGCTGCGGGCTTGTAGGTAGTGAGTGCAGCAACGTCGGCGACGAGATCATCTACCGTGATGTAGAAAGAAGAGATTCTTTACCGAATGCTCTGGTCATTGGGCGGTTGCCTGTCGGGCCAGTATATGTATAGAAGTCAGACTGATTAAGAAACAGCCTACAATTTGGACAACTGGCCTTCTCTTTAATCCATTATCGGAGACACTTCTTGTGGAATATATGCCCACAATAGGTGGACACCGCTTCTGTTTTAATCTTCCAGTCCGTATCCTGGCAAATTGAGCAAATTTCTAATGGCACCGCTTCCGGCGGAGTTCTTGACAACGCCATTGTGCCTGATCGAGGCGCACAAGTGTCGTAAGGATTTTTCAAAGTGAACCTAATAATTATTTTCGATTAAGAAGGATGCGTGTTGCCAAAAATTCTCTTCTACAAAGAAGGATGAATATCAAACTTTTTCAAAAATTTCTTCTACAAGGAAGAATGTTATCAAATAATTTCAAAAAAATTTCTTCTAACAGGAAGAATGAGTCTGAAGTAATTTCGAAATATTTCTCCTATAAAGAAGAATGAATATCAACAATTCAAAAAAAAATTCTGCCACAAGGAAGAATGAATATCAAACAATTCTGAAAAATTTCTTCGAAAAAAACGAACGAGTATCAAACGATTTCCAAAAAATTTCTTCTACCGGGCAGAAAGTATATGACTAAAGTTTCACAGAATTTCTCTTTCTGCAAAGAAGAATGTACTCAATCAAACGCTTTCCAAAAATTTTCTTCTACCGAGAAGAAAGTATATAACTAAAGTGTCATACGGATGCATGCTTGTCCCTCTCTCCTCCCCCTCTCCCGAGGCTCTCCCATACAGTGAATACCACATTGGTATACATAATTTGAGGACCCGAAGAAAAGTCGGTCGTCGCTGTCAAAGACTGAGAACGCCACCAGAGACTCTTCAGCCAGGCAGCTAGGAGTACGCCAACTCCTGATCACTGAAGCTCTCTGGTGCCGCTCCCATCCTCCAACATCTCCTCCCTTCCTCTCCTCAGGTCAGGATCTCCTTCGGAGGGTGACGTGAATGTGTGCATGAAGAGGAATTTTCGCTCTCACAGAGATCTGGGAAAAGTAGAGTTGGAGATGTCAAAGACTGAAAATGTTACCGGGGATTCTTCAGCCAGGCAGTTAGCAGTATGCCAACTCCTGATTACTGAAGGTCTCCAGCATCACTTCCATCCTCTGAAAACTCCTTCCCCCTCTTCACCTGATCGTCATAACTAGTTAGTCTTCTAGCCGGGCTGAGCCATAAATCTGGTCAACTAGTTAGCTAAAAGCCAAAAAGTCGTCTCACAGACTCACGACTCTGTCCAGCCAGTTGGCCAACAAAGACATGCCTCCGTGAGAGCACAAACAAAAATGTTTGTATGAGGCCATCTGCCATTTCCATGGCTGAAGGCCAGAGGAGAAGATATACTAACAATTCAAAGATTCCCAAAAAAAAAAAATTCAAAAGTTTCAAAAGCAAACTTTACTTTACTCAAATCTCAAAAACAAAAAAAATATAGCAAAACTTTCAAAACTCTAACGTTACTCTACTAAAATTTTCGACCAACAAACCAGTTAGACTCAAGTCCGCATATAACTTCCACTGGATATGAGACCCGAGGTCAATCAACTAGCTGATACCAGATGATCGTATCACTCATTGTCTCGGTCCCCAGTAAAATTTACACTTGGACCACCGAAGTCTAACTGAGGTGGCCCCACGTTGGGCGCCATTTGTTATGGAAGTATAATGAGTGATGGGCTTGGACGTAAAGTCCAGACTGCCAGCATGAGCTGACAGATCACTCCGTGACAACGGTCACCAGGTTGGCACGCTAGCACCTCGACTAAGTGGCGGAGAGTGTGGGGTGAGTTCACAAAAAAAAAAAACCTGCGCTGTCACGTTGCCATGAAAAAAAACGAAATCGTGCCTGTCTTCCTGTAACGGAGACCAAAAAAAAACGAAAATGCACACATCCTGGTCCAGAAGGGACCACATACGTCACTCACCTAAGGATGATCCTAAGGATCGGATGGCCTGATCCTTTGCCGTCCCCGGCCTCCCATGACATCCTGGCTGCTCGGCTAAGATGTCCCTTTTACCTGTTGAGAAGAGAGAGAGAAACCTCTGGAGAAGGGAAGACAAAAGAAACAATTGGGGAGTTAGCTCATTTCATACTTTATTTGTTCTTATTGCTTAACAAAAAACATTTTTTTTTCTTAATTTCACCCCCGCAGAATTGAACACGTTGGTTTGTGTATGGTTTTTTTTTCTTAAATTCACCCCCGAAGCTTTATGCGGCGAGCTAGACAAACACGTATCAGTTGTATGAGCGAAAGTAAACCCATGGGACTACCACTTCGGCGCTAACGCGTACACTATAAATAAACTGGACTATAACAGAGACTATACGCAGATAATATTGGTGGCTGTTAAGTACATGGGTACGGTATCTCGAGAAGGCCTTCTTGAGCAGTACTAGCGCTAATACAAAAAAAAGACTTCTATGTGTTACCTTTCGGCCCTTACACAGCAAACATTCTGATAGTATTACAGATGATGTATATTTTAAATAATAACTACATTCATTACGACGTTCTTATCGTAAGGATAGTAATCACTTCGCGAAAACTATATAAAAACTTTCTATTTCAGGTGCCCTATGAAATGATGGCACTAGGTAAGTTCATGGCTCACACCAGGTGTATATTTTAAATAATAAATACATTCATTACGTCGTTCTTATACTAAAGATAGTAATCACTTCGCGAAAACTATATAAAAACTTTCTATTTCAGGTGCGCTATGGAATGATGGCACTAGGTAAGTTCATGGCTCTCACCAGGTGTATATTTTAAATAATAAATACATTCATTACGTCGTTCTTATACTAAAGATATTAATCACTTCGCGAAAACTATATAAAAACTTTCTATTTCAGGTGCCCTATGGAATGATGGCACTAGGTAAGCTCATGGTTCTCACCAAATGTATATTTCAAATAATAAATACATTCATTGCGTCGTTCTTATAATAAAGATATTAATCACTTCGGGAATACTATATAAAAACTTTCTATTTCAGGTGCCCTATGGAATGATGGCACTAGGTAAGTTCATGGTTCTCACCAGATGTATATGTCAAATAATAAACACATTCATTACGTCGTTCTTATACTAAAGATATTAATCAGTTCGCGAAAACTATATAAAAACTTTCTATTTCAGGTGCCCTATGGAATGATGGCACTAGGTAAGTTCATGGTTCTCACCAGATGTATATGTCAAATAATAAATACATTCATTACGTCGTTCTTATACTAAAGATATTAATCACTTCGCGAAAATTGTACAAAAACTTTCTATTTCAGGTGCCCTACTACCGGACAGCAATTGATACGGCTATAGATCGCGTAGACCAGTAGGTGACGTCTAACTTAGAACTATAACTGGTTGTTCCAATCATCGCGACAAACCATACTGCTTCTCACTTTAGGCGCTCCCGCGACTGCACAGCAATAGATAAGCTATGCGGTTTCTGGACCAAGTGCATGTGTACTTATTCGACCTTGAGTGGGTGGTTTTGGGTGGGTGGTGAAATGTGTGTGAAAATATGAAGTATGTGTGTGGTACAAAGGGGTCGCCGGGCGGCTTCTTTGAAGTATAATGGGGGGGTTGCATGTGTGCGGCTTCTTTGAAGTACAAAGGGGTTGCAGGTGTGCGGCTTCTTTGAAGGGATGGGTGTGTGGTGAAATGTGCGCGGCTTCTTTCAAGTACGAAGGGGGTGCATGTGTGCGGCTTTTTTGAAGTACAAAGGGGGGCCGCGAGTAAGTGTAAGATTTTGCGGTTGTATGGGTGGGTGGTGAAATGTGCGCGGCTTCTTTGCAGTACAAAGGGAGCCGCCGTAGGATTTTGCGGTTAGATGCACAGTAGAAAATGTATGGAAAAATGAATTAAATGTGCGCGGCTTCTTTGAAGTAAAAAATTTTGCGGTTAGAAGTTCAGATGTCTGGCATGCATTTGTGCGGTCGCCTTTAAGTGGGCACAAAGGGACCGCCGGATGTGTGGGAAACTGTGGTGAGAAGTTCACATCATTGTTAGAAGATGTTTAGCATCAATTATGGTATAAAAGCAAATACATATTTCGAAATTAGATTAGTATTTCTTGCGGTAGGGTTTATAGCAATTTAATTTTTTTAATTTTCTCAGGTTTTACTAATATGTGGGGTGAAACTCCGCCGGGGACGAGTGATGAGGAGGAGGATTGGGATACGGATACGGATTCTGGAGTAGAAGTTTGTTCTGCTGAATCAGAGGCATCCTCTAGCGGTTCTATCTCAGAATTACTGGATTTGGCACTTGTAGGAACAATATCATGGGCTGCTTTTTCTTTTATTTCTTCAATGCAAAACTCTCGTGTTGATATGCCATCGATTCGCCTAATGTCTCCGTTCAACTTAAAGTACTTAGCTTTAAAAGCCTGGTACAACTCGCCATACTGGGAAGAGGCAGTATATGAATACTTGCGTCATCAAGTTACTTGGGATTCGTTTCTATATCAACTTAGACCAAAAGTTCGAACAGGGATTTTGGAGCAGCAGGTATATCAAGTAAATATACCAATAGCGAACATCATTCAGACGCAGATGAGTAGAATTGATACGTGTGTGAAAAATGAAATCGATCTTTTAGAACCCAGTCTCCGAGATCGATTCAAATATGGATTCTTTTCTAAGACAGAATATAATTTAACTAACGATCCATCACCTAGTATTAAGTATTTTTACTTTTGTACAGAAAGTGTTGGGAGGGAAACAAATGGGTTTTACCATTTTATAGATGGAGATGACTATGGAAAATACGAATATGATGTAGAACGTAGAATTTTTTATGAAAAGAAGAACAGAAACACCTTTAAGATGTAGAACGTAGAATTTTTAAGAGAAAAACAAAATAAGAAGAATACAAACAGCTTTAATTTTTGAATTTGTATTTTTTATTGTAATAATAATATGTAATAATAGTAATGTATTATATTTTTAATAATAATTTTTTTATTTATATATGCTCTTTATTTTTGGCTCTTTTTTGTGGCTCTTTTAAATTTTCTTAAAACTAATTGGCAAAAGGCACAAAATTGTAAAAGAGAAAAAGACACTAGCTAAGCTAACCTATAAACAGTCAAAAGGGACAATTAAAACAACAAAAATGACACACAAAAAGTAAAACAAATTCAAACAAAATTCTCAAAAGAGTCTAAAAAACGGTCACAAGAATTTTGAAAAAGACTTAAATTATTACCAAAAATTTAAAGCCAGTCCAAATTGTGACAATTAGGTAAGTGGCAGTTCCAAAAGTTCCAAATTTCCAAAATAATCTAATAAAAAATGTCCCTAAACGAGCGAATTTCAACAAAAATTTTTGCGATTTTGTACCGAAACCGAAACCGAACTAAAAATAAATGACCGAACGAACGAAAAATTTACGCGATACCGTTATAGAGTCCCGCGAGGGCAGCCTGTAGTATCATAGACCTCTACAAACTGCCCTCATCATCCCTCCAGCTTAGCATCTCTAACAGAGTGCTTGTCCTTCCCACAGCACTTGCAACGATTCCTAAGCGGGGAGAAGCCCCGTGGACTAGTGTTGTAAATGCTGTGGCCTGTTCTCACCAGTGAAAGACAAGAGCTCCATCCTGCACCGACGATAGTGGTTGCCATGTGCAGTTGAATGTGTCTGCGTTCGTTGCCAGATATTCGAGACGTAAACGTCTCTTCAACCTGTCAACGAAGTGGCGCTTAAGTGCGTGTGCGTGGTGTTTTGGGTCAGTGTTCTGATTCCCGTCTTCGACTCTCATGTAGTACAAGTGAATTGTAGATTTGGCCAGTGTCAACACAAAGCTAATCAAACAGTTCACCCTACTACAAACCTTTGGTCCCCATAGAACCGACGTCCTAGTAATGCCGAAATTCGGGTGGATCAACTGACACATATCGCGCACGAGTTCCATTAGATTTTGCAAAACTGGGCAAGTGAAGAGCCTGTGAAACAGGGTGCCTTCACCAGCACAATCTATGCAAAACCTCTGAACTCGTCTGTCAACATGTGACAACTTATTAGGATGCATAAGACTGTGATACAGCAATTTGAATGCTACATCAGCATCTTTGTAATTAGAAGGATTACTGTAGACTAATCTACAAGTTATACCTCCCATCACCCCATATTCACCTCGAGGTGTGTTCGCCATCTGTTGTATCCTGTATGCTCCGGAGGTTTTATTGACATAAGCACGTCACGGAGCACACATATTGTAAGTGTCCTGAAAGGTGTGTGTGGTGGCCTGTCCAGAACGAAAGCATCTTCCAACTTAGTGCCAGGGTCACTGGTCCCAAGTTGGTGAAATCTCTCCCGCGCAGAAGCAGCCAGGTCCTATAATTGTGGAGTGTTAGTGTTTATTCGACAGTTTCTACAGATATCAATAATATCTCCGAGAACCGTCAGTGTATGCGTGTCAGCTTCAAAACCTCGAGCATTACTGAACACTGAATCTATTAATTCAGGATTAAACCTGATTGGAATCGACGCGAATTGCGTGTACCTTAGAGTATTCCACTGAAGGTGAAATGCTGGCCTGATTCTTCCCCAGGTCTGAATCGTTGAGATTGGATCCTGTGGCCAGTCACGTGGATAAGGTGGTCGAACAGAGAGTAGGTAGTAATACTCCCCTATGCCGATCCCTCCCAGTACATTCACCCACAGTTGAGAAATCAAGCTGTCTCTCTGGCAAAACACTCTTTGGAATGCACGCACTTGGAGACACCGTGATTTCACAACCAAGTTAGTGAGACCTAATCCACCTATCTTGACTGGCAGACAGAGCGTGTTTTCAGCAACCCATCGTCTTCCGCACCAAAAGGCGTCTATCGCTTTTGCTTGAAGAAGACCTACGAAGCCTTCATCAAACGTCTCAGACTTTAGCAGATGAACGATGGACGAGGTAATCAAATAGTTTATCACGACTGACCTACCCATTAAGGATAATAGAAACAGTCGACTACTCCATGAGTTTACAGCTCTAGAGAGTTTCTCAAGAGCGATGCGGCTATTATTTGATTTACTCTCGCGTCCGATATACACACCTAAATACTTCAGGCAAGTATTAGTCCATTGGATGTTCAGTGGAGTATCTGTACGATCTCTCCACCTTCCACACCACAAGCCTTGACTCTTACTAAGATTGATTTTAGCGCCCGCTATACGTTCGAACTGTTCGAAAACAGCACGAGCGACCGGAAAAGCTTCATCTCCTGTCACGAAAATAGACAGATCATCCGCATACGCCAACATAAGAGGCCTCACATTGGTATATGGTAGACGAACCGCATACTGTCCGAGCATTCGACGAAGATTCACCAGTAACGGCTCCAACGAAAGATCATAAAGCATACCTGACAATGGACAGCCCTGTCTGATACCTCGATGAAACGAGATAGGAGCCAGGACTTGTCCTTGATGCTTAATCAAAATCGCTGAATCTCTATACAGTTTCCCGACGATATCGAGCCACCTGGGCGGAAACCCAAATGCCTCGAGAGCAGTCAAGAGATACTCGTGCGAGACACTATCAAAAGCCTTTTGCTGGTCAAGTGAAATCATGGCCATTTGTGTACCTGTCTGCTCATGGTAGGCAAACAAATGCTTGGCCACCGCGATGTTGTCGTAGATACTACGACCAGGTACACAATAGGACTGTTCCGGGTGTATTACCGAAGCAATCACTGAGCGGAGTATCGCCCCTAATGCTTTGCAGACGATTTTGTAGTCTACATTGCATAGGGTTACTGGCCTCCAGTTCCCCATCCTCTGCAAATCTCCCTTCTTTGGAATCAAGCGCATAACAGATCTCCTCCAACTAGAAGGAAAGTCTGAATGTGTCTCAACCGCCGAATTGAAGACTTCCAAAAGGTCAGGAATTAATAAATCCCTGAAACGTATGAAGAATTCTGGAGTCAAGCCGTCATAACCAGGTGAAGTGTGTCGCCTTAGATCCTTTGTCGCAGCAATCATATCCTCCAATGTGATTACTGTATCCAGGAGCTCCTTACTGTCTTCAGAGAAAGTGGGAATATTCTCAAGAAATTCATGAGTGGTCGAGGATGTTGTCGACGTCGATTCAGAGTAGAGACTACTGTAGTAGTCTCGAATATATTCTGATAGCTGTTGTCCGTTGAGGACTTGTCCAGATTCATCAATTATCGATTCGACCTCACAAGAAGAAGTACGACGTCTAGTCGCCTGAAAGAAGTACTCGGTTGGAGAATCGCCTTCTCTCAGCCAGCGCGATTGGCCGCGCAGCACAAACTACAAGCTGTGCTTGTAAGTCTGTGTCGCCAAGCGTTCCTTTATTCCATTGAAATAAAGAATCAACCCCGGCTGAGTTGGGAGAAGAGCTGCCACCCGAGAGACCTCGGCCGACAAGCTAGAAGCTTGATAGCCACTTCGATTGAAACTCGTCTCGATAAAAGACCGAATCTGGAGCTTTCCAACATCCCACCATTGACTAGAAAAGGAAAGTCAGCTTTCCTCTCTTGCCAATCGTGCCAGAAATCAATGAACTCATTGATGAACTGCTCGGAATTCAACAAATAGTTGTTGAATATCCAGTATGCAGTTCGTCTTTCAACTAGAGTGCTGGTCGCCACCACAAGAAGATGATCACTAATCGAACACACTTCATGAGTGACACCAACGAAATGTTCTAGTATTCCAGGTGAGACGTAAAGTCTATCAATTCTGGAGCCTGCGAGACTTCCATGGATATTTCGCGAGACCCTCGTGTATGATCTAGTCGTAGGATGCATCCAACGATAGATATCCACGAGTCTGAAAACACCGAAAACATTCCTCAATCGAGTAGCATTAACAGAGTTGAACTCAACTCCAGAGTGCCGATCCATTGAGGGATTCAGAGTGCATTTGAAATCACCTCCGAGGACAGTTTCGCCGCTAAAATTCACCAGACAGGACTGAACACTATCAAGAACTTGTCTTGTAATGTCCTGGTCATGAGGAAGGTACACGTTTACTACCTTGATATGTTTGTCTTGAACGACAAAATCCAAGGAAGAAGCGAAGCCTGGGAAGATATCTGTATAGACAGGAGACGATAGTGTAAATTTGTTGGATACAATGATTGCCACCCCTGAGCCTCGGCGAGACGCAGGTGTGGCAAACATTGCATAGCCAGTGTGTAGATAAGCATAGCGCTCAAGTTGTGTATAAATGTCTTGAGTGAAATTCGTCTCCTGCAGAAGTGTAATGTCTATATCGAACATTTTGACATGTTCGATAGTACTGTGTAGTCTTGTATGAGCACTTAAATCCCCGGTGTTAATAGAGCCTATCTTACACATTCAAAGAGATAAGAAGCTCAAACTATGATGGTACGACGTCTACGGACGAGAAGAATCGACCAAGCCATGCTCCTGAATCAGCTCCTCCACCCTCCTATGGAGACGATCCAAGCGAGCTACATCGTTGTACTTCCCCTTTTTCTTCGACTCTTGTTGTAGGAGTAGAAGTTGAGGAAGTAACAACTCTGGCCTCTCCAGCTCCCGTACAAGAATACTCCAGATTTTACCTGAATTCTTCTTGTACAAGAGCTGGCCAAGAATGCTGCTAATTTTCTCCCTAGGAAGGGTTTCCATCCCCCTCGAGACCTCAAATTGGCTGCCAGTCGAAATGGCGCTACCACACGACTCATAGCCACTGAAGCTCGAGAGACCAGTCTCATCAAAACCGGTCATGTCGCAGTCCGAAAGCTGCTCGAGAGACACTTCCGCGTCCCTTACAACAACCTTCGAACCGCGAGCTCCACTATCGTCCTCCTCCGAGTGGGGCCGCTTTGATGCGACTGGCTTTGCTGGCTCTGGAGGAGGCAGCATCACCCGGTCCACCTTCGTCTTCCTCCTTCTCGTCCTTCTTTTTTTGCCTAGATGGCTACTCGACTCCTCGTCAGAAGTAGCCTTGTTTTCACGTGCCGACGTGGCGCCGTTTATAGCCATAATTTCTTTTGCCTCTAGGACAACTTCAGGCACCTTAACCACTGGCTGCTCCAATATAGCAGGTTGAGTGCCGGCCGAAGGCTCCTTCTCCAGATCCACTACTGTAGCAGTGGCTTCCTTCGAGGGAACCTTCGGTTCAGCCTTCTTCCCGGTTCTCCTGGGGCAGTCAGCAATAAAATGCCCTACCAAATGGCAAGCATGGCATTTCGCTTCGGTGCCAACGTCTATCCAGTGCCTCGAACCGGATAAGCTCAGGTAAAAGCCCTTTGGAAGCGTACACCCCTTATTCAAGGTGATGGACGCCTCCCGGCTGGTACCGAAGATACCCCGCCCGAGACCCTCGTCCCCAATTTTTAAGAGAATAGCACGAACGTTGCCATGAACCTTCCCAAATCTTCCCAAGAAATTTATGAGGTCTTCATGGGAAGCTCGCATAGGGACCCGTGAAAACATGACTCTTGTGGGCTTTTCCCTGAGTGGGAACGGCACAAGGTGTCTACCATCCACCTCGATGCCCTCAAGCATAAGCTTGGTAGCACTCTCGAGGGTCGTGGTGTACACCTCAACCATTCCCCCAGCTATTATCCCCATGGAAAATAGCTGCTCACGAGAGATGACCTGGAAGATCGCTTTCAGGTATGCGCTGTGAGGACATCTATTGATGTGCTCGACCTGCATACCGTAGCTCTCATCCTGCCACCTCCCGTCGAAAAAAGCTTGCAGACCCGCACCGGTTTTAGGCCGAGGCTTACCTGCGTCCAATGAGGCTGGACGAGGAGTGATGCCCTTACCTAAAATTTCTAAGGCTGAACCCTTATTGAAGCTGCCACTTACCTGTTGAGCATAAGAGATCCCTAACTCTACTGCTGGGGATCGTGGTGCTGGTGCTGGTCTTGTTGCTGATGCCTGTGGCTTCAGCTGATTCGAAGAATTTGCCTTCGCTGCAGAAAGCGGTGACCTCATCACAACACCGCTTGGCTTTGGCGCTGAAGCCGAAGCCGTTTCAACAACTTCCTTCAGCGTAGGACGTTCTACTAGGAATGAAGCCGTCGCCAGTGGATTGGCTACAGCTGCAACTACTGATGCTGCAGCAATAGCCGTGGATATTGGGGCTGTTACCCCAGGCTCTTCACGGACAGACTTGGATGTCCTGGTAACGTTCTTCTCCTGTGGAGATACCTGCAAATTTTGAGGTTTGGCCTCTTCAATTGAGCCCTTTATGAACTTTTCAGTGGGCCCTTTTATATTTTCCTTGGAAGAGGAACAAGAAGATTTATTTTTCTTCTTTCTTCTTTGACTTGTATTGAGGGTGAGGGGATCATCTGCCCCCCCCCCCCCCCCCCAATCACTGCTCGTACTCATTTTGAGTGCGGCAGAGATGCTGTATGGCTTATTTAATATAAATATATTTTTTATATTTTCTTTTTCTATTTAAATACTTTAATTTTTTTATATTATTTTAAGTTTTCACTTTCCCAAATTAATTTAATTCATCACTACACATTTTTTCACGGTTGCCATGTTGTCATGGCAACGACCAAAAATAATTAAAATTGAGGAACTGTCACGAGATTTTTCTTTTTGACAACTAATTTATTCAAATTTTTAATAGTTTTTTTTATTGAAATTCATGCACTTTAACGATGTTAGCTATACACTCGCACACTTGCACACGTTTTACACTTTTTTCTACCTTATCTTCCTACTTTTTTACTATTCCTCTCGGAGCTAAGATTGACACGTCCGGTCTCTGCGATAATAATAATATTTTTTTTTATGTATATAAGCTCTTTATTTTTTGGCTCTTTGGCTCTTTTCAAAATTCCTTAAAAATAGGTGGGAAAAGGCTCTACAAAGTGTAAACAAAAGGTCGCTAGCTAATCTAAAAGTTATAAAAGGGTCAATAGGGACAATTAAACAATTAAAACAATTAGAAAAACTAATCAACAAGAAAAAAGACACAAACAAAAGGAAACCAAACAAGACAAAATTCTCAAAAGAGACTAAAAAACGGCTACAAGAATTTTGAAAAGGATCTAAAAGATAGACAAAAAATTTAAAAGTCCCAATTTTGACAATTGGGTAAGTGGCAGCTCCAAGAAGTTCCAAATTTCCAAAATAAACTAATAAAAATAATTGCCTAAACGAACGAATTTTCAACATAAAATTTTGAAATTTAGCACCGACACCGAAACCGAATTAAAAATAAATGACCGAACGAACGAAAAATTTACCCGATACCGTTATAGAGTCCCGCGAGGGCAGCCTGTAGTATCATAGACCTCTACAAACTGCCCTCATCTTCCCTCCAGCTTAGCATCTCTAACAGAGTGCTTATCCTTCCCACAGCACTTGCAACGATTCCTAAGCGAGGAGAAGCCCCGTGGACTAGTGTTGCAAATGCTGTGGCCTGCTATCACCAGTGAAAGACAAGAGCTCCGTCCTGCACCGACGATAGTGGTTGCCATGTGCAGTTGAATGTGTCTGCGTTCGTTGCCAGATATTCAAGACGTAAACGTCTTTTCAACCTGTCAACGAAGTGGCGCTTAAGTGCGTGTGCGTGGTGTTGTGGGTCAGTGTTCTGATTCCCAGCTTCGACTCTCATGTAGTACAGGTGAATTGTAGATTTGGCCAGTGTCAACACAAAGCTAATCAAACAATTCACTCGACTACATACCTTTGGTCCCCATAGAAACGATGTCCTAGTAATGCCGCAATTCGGGTGGATCAACTGACACATACCGCGCACGAGATCCATTAGACCCTGCAAAGCCGGACAAGTGAAGAACCTGTGAAACAGGGTGCCTCACCAGCACAAACAGTGCAAATCCTCTGAACTCGGCGGTCGATATGTGACAACTGATTAGGATGCATAAGACTGTGATGCAGCAATTTGAATGCTACATCCGCATCTTTGTAATTAGAAGGATAACTGTAGACTACTCTGCAAGTTATCCCTCCCATCACGCCCATATTCACCTCGAGGTGTGTTCGCCATCTGTTGTATCCTGTATACTCCGGAGGTCTTATTGACATAAGCACGTCACGGAGCACACGTGTTGTAAGTGTGCTGAAAGGTGTGTGTGGTGGTCTGTTCAGAACGAAAGCATCTTCCAACTTAGTGCCAGGGTCACTGGTCGCAAGTTGGCGAAATCTCTCCCGCGCAGAAGCAGCCAACTCGTGTAGTTGTGAAGTGTTATTGTTTATTCGACAGTTTCCAGAGATATCAATAATATCTCCGAGAACTGTCAGTGTATGCGTGTCAGCTTCAAAACCCCGAGCATTACTGAACACTGAATCTATTAATTCAGGATTAAACCTGATTGGAATCGACGCGAATTGCGTGTACCTTAGAGCATTCCACTGAAGGTGAAATGCTGGCCTGATTCTGCCCCAGGTCTGAATCGTTGAGATTAGATCCTGTGGCCAGTCACGAGGATAAGGTGGTCGAACAGAAAGTAGGTAGTAATACTCCCCTATGCCGATCCCTCCCAGTACATTCACCCACAGTTGAGAAATCAAGCTGTCTCTCTGGCAAAACATTCTTTGGAATGCACGCACTTGGAGACACCGTGATTTCACAACCAAGTTAGTGAGACCTAATCCACCTATCTTGACTGGCAGACAGAGCGTGCTTTCAGCAACCCATCGTCTTCCGCACCAAAAGGCGTCTATCGCTTTTGCTTGAAGAAGACCTACGAAGCCTCCATCAAACGTCTCAGACTTCAGCAGATGAACGATGGACGAGGTAATCAAATAGTTTATCACGACTGACCTTCCCATTAAGGATAGTGGAAACAGTCGACTACGCCATGAGTTTACAGCTCTAGAGAGTTTCTCAAGAGCGATGCGGCTATTATTTGATTTACTCTCGCGTCCGATATACACACCTAAATACTTCAGGCAAGTATTAGTCCATTGGATGTTCAGTGGAGTATCTGTACGATCTCTCCACCTTCCACACCACAAGCCTTGACTCTTACTAAGGTTGATTTTAGCGCCCGCTATACGTTCGAACTGTTCGAAAACAGCACGAGCGACCGGAAAAGCTTCATCTCCTGTCACGAAAATAGACAGATCATCCGCATACGCCAACATAAGAGACCTCACATTGGTATATGGCAGATGAACCGCATACTGCCCGAGCATTCGACGAAGATTCACCAGTAACGGCTCCAACGAAAGATCATAAAGCATACCTGACAATGGACAGCCCTGTCTGATACCTCGATGAAACGAGATAGGAGCCAGAACTTGTCCTTGATGCTTAATCAAAATCGCTGAATCTCTATACAGTTTCCCGACGATATCGAGCCACCTGGGCGGAAACCCAAATGCCTCGAGAGCAGTCAAGAGATACTCGTGCGAGACACTATCAAAAGCCTTTTGCTGGTCAAGTGAAATCATGGCCATTTGTGCACCTGTCTGTTCATGGTAGGCAAACAAATGCTTGGCTACCGCGATTTTGTCGTAGATACTACGACCAGGTACAGAATAGGACTGTTCCGGGTGTATTACCGAAGCAATCACTGAGCGGAGTATCGCCCCTAATGCTTTGCAGACGATTTTGTAGTCTACATTGCATAGGGTTACTGGCCTCCAGTTCCCCATCCTCTGCAAATCTCCCTTCTTTGGAATCAAGCGCATAACAGATCTCCTCCAACTAGAAGGAAAGTCTGAATGCGTCTCAACCGCCGAATTGAAGACTTCCAAAAGGTCAGGAATTAATAAATCCCTGAAACGTATGAAGAATTCTGGAGTCAAGCCGTCATAACCAGGTGAAGTGTGTCGCCTTAGATCCTTTGTCGCAGCAATCATATTCTCCAATGTGATTACTGTATCCAGGAGCTCCTTACTGTCTTCAGAGAAAGTGGGAATATTCTCAAGGAATTCATGAGTGGTCGAGGATGTTGTCGACGTCGATTCAGAGTAGAGACTACTGTAGTAGTCTCGATTATATTCTGATAGCTGTTGTCCGTTGAGGACTTGTCCAGATTCATCAATTATCGATTCGACCTCACAAGAAGCAGTACGACGTCTAGTCGCCTGAAAGAAGTACTCGGTTGGAGAATCGCCTTCTCTCAGCCAGCGCGATTGGCCACGCAGCTCAAACTACAAGCTGTGCTTGTAAGTCTGTGTCGCCAAGCGTTCCTTTATTCCATTGAAATAAAGAATCAACCCGGCTGAGTTGGGAGAAGTGTTGCCACCCGAGAGACCTCGGCCGACAAGCTAGAAGCTTGATAGCCACTTCGATTGAAACTCGTCTCGATAAAAGACCGAATCTGGAGCTTTCCAACATCCCACCATTGACTAAGAAAAGGAAAGTCAGCTTTCCTCTCTTGCCAATCGTGCCAGAAATCAATGAACTCATTGATGAACTGCTCAGAATTCAACAAATAGTTGTTGAATATCCAGTATGCAGTTCTTCTTTCAACTAGAGTGGTGGTCGCCACTACAAGAAGATGATCGCTAACGGAACACACTTCATGAGTGACACCAACGAAATGTTCTAGTATTCCAGGTGAGACGTAAAGTCTATCAATTCTGGAGCCTGCGAGACTTCCATGGATATTTCGCGAGACCCTCCTGTATGATCTAGTCGTAGGATGCATCCAACGATAGATATCCACGAGTCTGAAAACACCGAAAAAATTCCTCAATCGAGTAGCATTAACAGAGTTGAACTCAACTCCAGAGTGCCGATCCATTGAGGGATTCAGAGTGCAGTTGAAATCACCTCCGAGGACAGTTTCGCCGCTAAAATTCACCAGACAGGACTGAACACTATCAAGAACTTCTCTTGTAATGTTCTGGTCATGAGGAAGGTACACGTTTACTACCTTGATATTTTTGTCTTGAATGACAAAGTCCAAGGAAGAAGCGAAGCCTGGGAAGATATCTGTATAGACAGGAGACGATAGTGTAAATTTGTTGGATACAATGATTGCCACCCCTGAGCCTCGGCGAGGCGCAGGTGTGGCAAATATTGCATAGCCAGTGTGTAAATAAGCATAGCGCTCAAGTTGTGTGTATGTGTCTTGTGTAAAATTCGTCTCCTGTAGAAGCGCGATGTCTTTATCGAACATTTTGACATGTTCGATAGTGCTGTGTAACCTTGTATGTGCACTTAAACCCCCGGTGTTGATCGAAGCTATCTTGCACATTCAAAGTGATGAAAAGCTCAAACGATGAATGTGCGACGTCTATTGACGAGGAGGATCGGCCAAGCGATGCTCCTGAAGCAACTCCTCCACCTTCCTATGAAGTCGTTCTAACCGCGCTACATCGTTGTACTTCCTCCTCTTCCTGGACTCCTGTTGTAGGAGTTGAAGCTGAGGAAGTAACAACTCTGGCCTCTCCAGCTCCCTTACAAGAATACTCCAGATTTTATCTGAATTCTTCTTGAACTGGAGCTGGGTAAGAATTTCGGAGATCTTCTTCCTAGGAAGGGTCTCCATCCCTTTCGAGACTTCAAATTGGCTACCAGTCGAAATGATGCTATCACACGACTCGTAGCCACCGAAGCTCGACAGACCAGTGTCATCCAAGCCGGTCTTGTCGCAGTCCGAAAGCTGCTCGTGAGACACTACCGCGTCCCTTACTACAACCTTCGAACCGCGAGCTCCACTATCGTCCTCCTCCGAGTGGGGCCGCTTTGATGCGACTGGCTTTGCTGGCTCTGGAGGAGGCAGCATCACCCGGTCAACTTTCTTCCTCCGCGTCCTCTTTTTTTTGACTACTTGGCTATTCGACTCCTCGTCGGAAGTAGCCGTGTTTTCACGTGCCGACGTGGCGCCGTTTACAGCCATAACTATTTTTGCCTCTAGGACAACTTCAGGCACCTTAACCACTGGCTGCTCAAAAATAGCAGGTTGAGTGCCGGCCGAAGGCTCCTTCTCCAGATCCACTACTGTAGTAGTGGCTTCCTTCGAGGGAACCCTCGGTTCAGCCTTCTTCCCGGTTCTCCTGGGGCCGTCAGCAATAAAATGCCCTACCAAATGGCAAGCATGGCATTTTGCTTCGGTTCTCACGTCTATCCAGTGCCTCGAGCCGGATATGCTCAAGTAGAAGCCTCTTGGAAGCGTACATCCCTTATTTAAGGTAATGGACGCCTCCCGGCTGGTACCGAAGATACCCCGCCCGAGACCCTCGTCCCCAATTTTAATTGGAATGGCGCGAACGCCGCCATGAACCTTTCCAAATCTCCCCAAGAAATTGAGGAGGTCTTCATGACTGGCGCGCATAGGGACCCGTGAAAACACGACCTTCGTGGGCTTTTAACTGAGTGGGAACGGCACAAGGTGCCTACCATCCACCTCGATGCCCGCAAGCATAAGCTTGGTAGCACTTTCGAGGGTCGTGGTATACACCTCGACCATTCCCCCAGCTATTACTCCCATGGAGAATAGCTCCTCACGAGAGATGTCCTGAAAGAGTGCTTTTAGGTATGAGCTCTGAGGACATCTACTGATGTGCTCGAGCTGCATACCGTAGCTCTCATCCTGCCATCTCCCGTCGAAGAAGCCCTGCAGACCCGCATTGGTCTTGGGCCGAGGCTTACCTGCGTCCAATGGGGGTGGACGAGGAGTGATGCCCCTGCTCTAAATTTCGATTAATGTCTCTTTTCTATTGGAACTGCCACTTACCTGGGCATACGAGATCCCTGGAACTAAAGTTGGGTATCGTAGTGATGCTACTGGTCCTGCTGTTGGCACTTGCTTCTTAGTCTGGGTGGTTGACTTCGCCGAAGATAGTGGCGGCCTCATTACGACTCCGCTGGGCTTTGGCGCTGAAGCCGAAGCTGTCTTGACGACCTCCTTCAAACTTGGGCTTTGCTCTTGGTTTGAAGACGTCAGCATAACATTTGCTATAGCTGCCGCAACAGTTCTGCAGCAATAGCGGTGGATTTTGGAGCTGCTGTTCCAGAAACTTCACTGGCAACCATCGCTGTCCCTGTTGTTATCTGCTCTAATAAAGATGCCTGTAGGTTTTTACCTTTGAGCTCTTCATTAGGGCCCTTAATAGCCTTTTCAGTGGGCCCTTTGGTTTGCTTTTTGGAAGAAGAAGAAGCTTTGGTAGTCTTCTCCGTCCCTTCGATTAGTTTCAGGGGATCACCTGTCCCTCCAGAATCGCTGCTGCTCGTACGCATTTTGAGCACGGCAGAGCACTTACACTTTTATATTTTCAGAAAATATACAAATTTTAATTTACCGTTTTTATTTTTTTTTGCTTTTTATAATATTGCAAAATCTTTTTATTTTCAATGAAGCACTATGGAATGTTAAACGGTTGCCATGTTGTCATGGCAACGACCGAAATTAATTAAAAAGCCAAAACTGTCAGACCTTTCCAATTTTTTTACAATTTATTTTTTAATTTTTTAATAGTTTTTTATAGCTATACTTCCACTAAGATCACTACACAATAAACGCACTAACTTCTGTGTCACTTTTGCAGAGTTTTACGGAGATTCTTAGCGTATTTCGGCTGTTATTCTTTGTTTTTGTGAAATTCTTAAATGACACGTTCGCTCTCGATAATAATAATAAAAATAATAAGTAATAATAATAATAATAGTAATAATAATAGTAATGTATTATATTTGAAAATACACACACACTAACAAAAAATTTTAATTTTCATTAATATTCTCTGTAAGTAAATGATTAATTATGGCCTTACAATATTGGAAAAATATGACGTCCTCGGCATTTACGTTCGCATACCCATAAAAGAAAACCTCTCGCAGATTGTCCAGATCTTCGTACTCCTCATCATCCCCAATCCCTGTAGCACATAGGAGATCTAGAATCCTATCCAGGGTTATGATTATGCATTCTGTATCCTCCACCATGAGTTCATCACCCTCTAGCACCTTCGTAACAATCCATGAGAGCTCGCTATTGAGTACGGTTAATAGCTGCTTCAAGTCGCTATAGAAAAATAAAAGAAATAATTAGAAGAAAAATCTTGTTAAACAGAATAGGTGTGTGTACTTACCCAATCTGATGTTCCATATTATTCCCAACCTCGATATTATTTTCCATGTCCATCGGTTGTTGATTTGAAATTCTTTTGACAATTTTATCAAAGTACCACGGCTTTTATACAAAATATTATCAGCTAAAGTTAGTAAAATAAAAAGATCTCTAATTCCCATAAATGACTTTGCCTGTAAAACTCTTTTTGTTTTTTCTTCCCACACAGAAATCTCATTACTCCCTAAAATCTAATGTTTTAGATCCTCGAAAAATGAATTTTCTCACACAAAGCTAAAGAAAAAAAAATGTGTTTCCTCTATATTTGAGATAATATGATTTTTTAAAAACCACAAAATACTCCCCCATGCTTTGCAAGGAATCAAGAACAAATTTTCCCACATCAAGTTCATAAAAAAAAAAAAAATATATATATATATTTCACGCATAATTGAAAAATCATGATTCTTTAAAAACCACAAATAATCTTAACAACATTAGCAGGCGGCGCGCGCCAAGCAAACTTGAAAGAAATTCATAAGTCATATACACATCCCTTTAAGAACAAATTTTCCCCACATCAAGTTCATATAAAAAAAAAAAATTGTTCACGCAGAATTGAAAAAATTTTGAATTTTTAAAAACCACAAATAATCTTAATAACATTAGCAGGCGGCGCGCGCCAAGCAAACTTGAAAGAATTTGCCGCCACGCTCCTGAAATTCATAAACCGTATATACACACATCTTTTGCCTGGTTAGATGACGTCTATAAGTGTGGGGCTAGAATCTAGAAATAAATTTTCTCACGCTAAAGTTCATATGGGTTCAAACAAAACAAAATATGTGGCGTTAAGCAAAACTTTAAAGCAACTCACCGCCGTACATAAATTGATCTGTTAAATGACATACACACACACATACACTAATTTTGTAATTCGTATGTCCATATGAAATGTTGTTTTGACGCTGGCTATATGAGGAATATGAATATTTCTAAAAATAGAAACTGGTTTGAATCATGCGTTTGTTGAGATGTTTTATGAAAATATGTGTGTATGTGTGTGGGTGTGTGGGTTATTCACACCGATTTTTTAAATTATTATTCAGGTGTATGGTTGGAAGAAAAGATATAAAGGTATTTTCATTTTTAATACCTGATCATTGGCAATCTAACAATAGACAGGTTTAGACAGTTTCAAAAGCAAACGTAAAAAATGTTCTGGGCTGATTCTATATGGGATGAAACGCATTTTTGTACCTGTCTGAATGGTTGGATGTATATGAAGATTGTGCATTCAGTTGTAAGATGTGACTTAATGAAAGTATATATGACTGCTGAAAATGGTGAAAGATGCAAGGTATTAACTTTGACTAGAGGTCAACCAATTCCCTCAAATTTTGGGGAGATGCGCATCAATCCATTTGAACATGTTAAGATTGAAGTCAAGGGAGGAGAAATTACTGTAGTAGGCTGGCTACAAGATGGGACGATCAGACGTCCAAGTACTAATTTCTTCCTACATAACTGCCCGTTTGCAGGTGAGGAGGAGTGGTATCGTAAACCAATAAAGCAACAAGAAGCAAATAAATCAGAAAAAATAAAAGATGTAAAAGAGTGTGAAAGCAGTAATACTCAAACAAATTCTGATATGAAAATTGAGTGATAGGGTGGTATTGTATATAATCAATTAAATTACCGTAATAATTCATAGTCTTTGTCAACGTTTTGAGCAATCAACAACTAAACAAATAAAGAGATATTATGTCATTAAAAACTTTTATTTCATTTGCATTTGCATGCTCTTTATATGCAAATTGCTTAGCACTCCCAATCAATTTAAACTTAGGACAAAAATCAAGCGATAATATTGATTTTAATATACAGTTGCCAAATAATGATTCCATTCAAATTTCTTTATCATTTCGGCTACTTACACTAAGTAATGCTACTTACGATGCATTACCTACAACAACAACTAATATACCCTTAAATGATGATGATTCTTCTGTTATCTCTTCAGAAAATGGAACTGAATCACCTAAGGAAACTGATGTGGAATTAATACCAGAAAATAGTGTAGTGAGTGTTGAGGAGGCAATTGAAGGATTTAGGCAAAACTTAATAAACAAAGAAAAAGATATAGATGGAATTATAGAGAGTGATCGTGTGTTTTGCAGGGATTTTAAATTAAACTTTGAGGAGGACAAATCAATGAGAGTTCGATGTACATATGATAGCAACTATGAGCATAGAACTCTAAAAATATCCTGTTATGAATATCATGAACTTGAAGGAGAACGAATTTTGAGTAATGGTGAAATTGAATACTTCCGAGAAAATGACTCCACATATAAATCTGATATTACATCTGTTGATTTGAGGAAAATGAAGCAGACTTACAATATGGACATTTCATAAACTGTAGAGTTCCAGTTAAAGTGAATAAAAATAAAAGTTTATAATATTATGTGAATAAAACAATTGATTTTTTTTTAAAAAAAAATTGTATTTTATTAAAAATTATCCATAAATTTCTTATACAGGAAAACATTTTGTAATGCACATACACCATTATGTATCATACATCGTGGTACATCAATATATTTTTTTTTTAATTCTTCTGATATAGGACATCCCTTTTCATCTAAATTGTAAATTGGTACATTATTTTCCAACTTTAATATATCGGTAATCCACTTGATTTTTTCATTTCCTTTCACATATATGATTTTGTCTTGGAGAATATCTTTAAAAAGGGTAGTGACACTATCTTGTGAAGCAAATCCTCCATTCCAAACAAATCCATGGTGATATTGATTTAGCCATCTTGCTTGATTTTGTAGTTCCGGAAGTAGATTTTCAAAGTTGTATATTGGTTTCAAAATAAAGTGCTGTAGTTGATTATTCGGAGTTATAATGGCAATTATAATGATGAACGCATTTCTAGGTCCTTTGAACCCTTGAATATCAATGATGCAATTCATTTTTACAGTTTATGAACTTCACTAGTTAGAGGATTGTACTGAACTATTCTATCATGTATAAGTAGACAGTATGCAGCAGTATTTTTCGGTATATTTACAGATGTTTGAAACTCTATGCTGACATCTACAGGACCAGTTTTGAGATATTCATTTTGGCGTGAGCAATCAATAACAACTAAAGGAGCCAAATTTTTGAACTGCTCTTTAGTGAGTAATGGTTCAGATCGGCTGTTGTAATATGACTGTTGGAATTTACAATACATCTCATATAATATAGCGTATTGATCTATGTTATATTTTATATTCAAATCATTGTATGGATATTTTTCAGAATTTAGATAAACTTTTAGGTCTGTTAGGTTGCAATGATCAAATTTGGATGCATCTTTTTCACTTGAATCTTTACGGTCAGTTTGTAAAGCAAAAATCACATATCTTGGTTTTTCTAGTTGATTAACTGTTTTAACAGTCCATGTATGGCGGGTGGACTGTGGTGGTGATGGATATTCATACAAATCCCAACTTCGAAATACCATTTCAATTGGGTGATTGCTTTCAGTAATTTTCAATAGAGACAACTTTTCCATATCAGCTACAGTAACATGCGGCAGATGCCATTGTAATTTAAGTATATTTACTGAGCCATCACAATCTTTAGCATAAATTGCATTTAGGTCCGTTCTAGAACGAATCAAAACTAGTTCATGTTTGGCATTAATAACTATTTTCTTATAGTCTTCAGCAAATCCAAGAAGATATTTTAGTGGTATACAAAAATTAAAGTTTCCTTCTGAGTTAAGAGATATATTGGTGAGAGACCATCCTGAATTTAGAAGCATTTTACTTTCACTTTCGTTCAAAGAAAGCTTATTCTTTATCGTTGAGGTAAGACCAAAATTTTTATTGCGATCAATTTGTACTCCATTTATTTCATACCGGATCTCCTCAAATAAAAATGCCAGCGCATTATTAGTTAACTATACATCTGCAGTTTTGTCAGGCTTAGGAGTACATTCCAATTTCCCTTCAATGTAAATAAAACTTTCACGTGGAAGTACATAGATATCTTGATGTTGAATAGCTATACGTATTTCATCATTATTTTTGAAAGAGTTCGTGAAGGGTGAGTAACTATGATATTCAATTTTTGCAACACTATTATCATAGCTTACAGCATCCTTTATACTCAAAACTTCACTCATTGCTTGTCTTTTATGATAAATCCTAAAGTACTCAAGTATTTCTTATTTTATGGGGTAAGTTTGAACCGTTTTTCTCTTTGAGGTCTAAATTCGATGAGAGTTGCAGAAGAACTGTTGTTGATGGCAGCTAACGTACGTAATTTATCCTTATTATATTTAAGATGTAACCGAGCTGTTATTGTTTCACCCCTAAAATTTATTAAATCACCGTCCTGATCAAGTAGCTTTAAGCTAATGGAAGTAATTCTTCGAGTGGTTAGCGGTAAATAAATGACGTTCTTTGGTACCTCAACAATCTTATAACCAGGCCCCACCTTTGGAGAGAATTCGTGTAGTGTATGTACTTGTGTATCGTTCATGAATGATCCACTTATTATATTACATTCTACTCTTATTGTATTAACTTTAATTATATTAACTGGTAAATCTGATACATGCAATTTATTAGGTTCCAGTTGTCGCTTACTAAACCCTAAAAGTGATCCAACTGTACCCTCTTTGTTAAAGTAAATAGGTCCACTACATTTGATTTCACTTTTCAAAGTATTATTGTTCGCACGCAATTTTATATAGTAACTCTCTTTACTTAATTTACTTAATTGATTCTCAAGATATTCAGCTATGTCATCTATCTCAAATGATCCTGTAGGTATTTCTATAACCGCATTCCCAATGTGAAATAGATTATTTTTTTTATTCTCAATATTTGGTATTGAATTGTAAGTTTGGAAATCAATTAACCCACATACATAATCCCCTGACAAATCTATGGGTGGGAAATACTCAGTTGTTAATATTGATGAATTTCCGCTTAATGTAAGTGTTAATGACATCGTGGTGTAATTTAAAATGACGCAATTATCTGGTTTCCTCCCCCATTTATATAGATTTGTAAAGGCAATGAGAATCATTTCAGTTTTAACCACAGGCGGATTCAGTAGTACAAGAAGGAGGAAAGATTAAATGATGAAGTGCAAATATTTCTTAAACATTTCGATATTAGCAGTTTCTTGCAAGAGTATGACAAGTTGTTACTAGAAGAACATAAGGACGAAATAGAAAGATCCTACCTCTTTTTGGATGAATATAAAGAAATGAACATTTTGACTTCAAAATATGGGGAGCATTATGAATCCTGCAGTTGGGCTTACAATACTTCAACATCAGCTCCAGATACTTGTAATTGCCGGCATGTTAAAATAGAATTTTTACGAATATCCAAACTATTGAAGTTATATAATAGAATTCAGGGACCTTGTTGTTCCTATTGTATAAAGGAAATATTTTAAATAAAAATACATACATATAATTATATTCTTTTATTTATTATAACAATCATACAAAAATTTCAAGCATAAATGACCACATATTACTGAGTTATATGTTTGATATGGGGAATAATTATACCTTACATTACTAGTTAAATATTTTCTAATTTCTAATGGGGGTTGTAAATTTCCAAAACTATCAAAGTACTGAATATCTTCACCATTTTTATAGTACGCTACCCAATGAGTTCCTGGGCCAGATGATATATCCAAGTTGATAATACCACATTCCTTCTTGTTTAGTTTCTTTGGAAGCTTATCTCGCATGAAAACTCCTCGAAAATATGGTAGATCTTTTACATATTTATGCAAATCTACCTCAGTTAATGGTCTTTTAGGTAGCGTTTTCAATAGTTTTTTGGTTCTGGGTTTAAGTATAGCCCCAATCCTTTTTTATGAGGTTTGAGATAAAGGCCTTTCCCTATTAGACGGGTTCTTCATTATGCCTCTTACTCTCTTTAAGCTGCTCCTTTGCGTCCTTAACAGCATTAACAGCTTTAACAATTGTAGCAGCACCTCCTCCTAAAGATCCTGAAGCAGAAAGGCCAGCAAATAATGGAACGAGGAATGGTAAAATACCTCCAGTTTTTGGTATAGGTATGACTCGTGGAACTTTCACATTTTTCTTCCTATATTTAATTATATCTCCTATTTCCTTTCGTGCTAACGCAATGGCTCTGTTCAAAGAATCAGGTTTTTGCCTTTGAATTGATTTACGTGCCTTTGAGATAACCGTTCTCAGGGTAATGTTTTTCTTAACTTTTTTATTTTTCTTTCGTGTACTCGTTTTCTTCTTACTCCTCATTTTCGCCATACCCATCCCAAATTTAGCCTTAGCATTCATGATATTGGTAACTAGCAATGCGTTTGCACGTTCACCTAGGTTTGCGTCAGTAGATTTAACTCGACTCCAAGCCTTTTCAGCCAAAATCCGATCTGCTATGTTGCGATCTGTTGTACTTTTTAATTTAGAGTAGGCAATATCGTGTTCTTTACATGCACTATCTAAGGGATTAATACCACGGTCACCACGAGCTAATCTTTTTGCTAGCTTCGTACCAGGTCCACAATACTGGTAGCCTGGTAAGTGTAATTCAAACGGCAGTTTATTAATGAGTGTATTAATTACCCCCGAACCTTTCTTATTATACTCAAGCATAAGTATGAATGACTTTAACCTTCAACATTCAGATGCAAACTAAAAAGTATTTAAATTTAGTATGCATTTATAGATTGGAGTTAGTATTCAAAATGAAGTTCATTAAGCAAAATCTATCGCTGCCAATAAGAAATAATGATTTTCGAAGCAATATTACAGAAATTGGTAGACATAGTTCATTATTACCAAATAGTATACGTGCACTAATAGTTGGCCCTTCCAATTGTGGAAAAACAAATGTTATGATTAGTTTGCTGGAGCATCCTAATGGTTTGAGCTATGAAAACGTTTATGTGTATTCAAAATCACTCTATCAATTAAAATATTTATACTTAAGAAAACTTTTGTCACCCATAAAAGGATTAGGCTATTATACATTTTCTAATAATGATGATGTTATACCATTTGATGAGGCAAAACAAAATTCAATTTTTATTTTTGATGATGTAGCATGTGGGAAACAAGACAAGATACGCTCTTATTTTTGCATGGGTCGACATAATAACATTGATAGTTTCTACCTTTGTCAAACTTATACTCATATACCAAAACACTTGGCTCGAGATAATGCCAATTTTCTCATTTTATTTAAACAAGATGATACAAATCTTAGGCATGCTTATGATGATCATGTGAATACGGATATGAGCTTTGATACTTTCCGAGATATGTGTGCTATGTGTTGGAAGGATAAATATGGGTTTCTGGTAGTAGACAAAGACAGCCCCTTAAGCAGGGGACGTTACCGTCAGGGATTCGATACATTTATTTCTGTATAAATATAACAGATCCATTAAAGCAGTCAACAGATCAGATAAAGCAGTTAGGAGAGCAGTTGAAGCTGTTAACAGATCAGTTAAAGCAGTTAGGAAAGCAGTTAAAGCTGTTAACAGACCAGATAAGGAAGCTGTTAATAGACCGGATCGGTTTTGAAAAAATTATCAATACAAATGGGTAATAAGAGAGAGTTAATTAGGGATATTATTAAAACTAGGAATGCTATCAAGAAAAGGTATCGAACTATAAAAACAGGGCGAATCGATGTTGAATCTCAACTTGAAGAAACATTTAAGCCCATAACAAAACCACTTAAAGAGCTTATAAGTGAAACAAAAGTAAAACAGGGACTTCATGCTGATATCAAGTCAGAACCTAAAAAGGAAAATAAAATAAATGATGATGATGATGATTATGATAGCTTCGAGTTAAACCCAAAACAAATGTATATGAAAATGGAACCAACAAGCACACCACTGAAGTATAGAGACTCTTCTTTAATGTCATCACAAGACGACTATGGAACACCAACTCATTCAAGAACCTTAGCTAATAAATCAGATTCCACCCTCAACTTATCAACTGGGTTAGTTAATAAATATTTAGGATTTTACCAAGCCAAAAGTCCTAAAATTGACCGAACTTATGGTGTTTATATGGATAATGGGAGGTGGAAAATTGGGAAATCTAGCATTGACATTGATGCACAAAATTTTGTCATTAATGGGAAGCACTATAACATAACAGCTGGCTTATGCGAACTACTTTTTATGAAAGAACCATCAAACAGATTATATGGTGAAAAAGACTTGGCTAATTATCGAGAAATCTTGGAAGATTCTAATGCCCATAGACGTGATTATAATGCTGATGGGCAAATAAAAGGTAGTAAAGGACCTAAATATAAGAGAATTATTAAGAAATTTAGCAGTCATGAAGGTAAGGGGCTCATGAAGCTTCCTAGAGAGACGGTTGACTATGTTTACTGGGATAATCCAAATGAATTGGTGGACAGATTACGGCTTTTAATTGGCTCTCAAGTAGCTGGGAATAATAGTCATAACAATGAAATTGTTTCCATTATTAAGGAGTTAAGAGAGTCTGATATAATTTTATAAAAAGCCTCCTTCCGCTTTTATATATTTATTCATGAAATGAGTGTTGACAAGTTCCGACGATCGCTAAGAGATGGTAATATTGGACGAGGTTCTCCTGGACCTCGAGGGGAACGAGGTCCTTCAGGACCGCCAGGTGAAAAGGGCTCCACCGGACCTGCAGGAGTGGGTTTTCTGTTAACATCAGATAAAAGCTATGATATGCAATTCAACAACATTAAGAATCTTAAAAATCCTGAAGAAGATAGTGATGCTGCAAGCAAGCTATATATAGATGACGCAGTTGAGAAATATTTAGATTTATGCAGATCCCATATTAGTTTAGAAACAAAGACAGCTAAAAGTGAATTACAGGAAGAGCTTGCGAATGTACATAATATTATTAAAATAACTAGAGAAAAACTGGAAACATCAACCCAATCGCACATAAATAAGTCATTTGAAAAGTTAAAGGTTTATATTGATACAAAGTTCGAAGACATTGAAAAGAATTTACGTGGACTTATAAATGTAGAATCACTTATAGTCAAAGCTAACAATGAGTAAAGAGGCCCTTGTGAGTGAGCTGCACAGAGCAGCTCGTCGAAATTTTCCTCGACGTCGTGTCATTATGAAAGATTTGGATGATCTCTGGCAAGCAGATTTGGTTGAAATGGGTGCTTATGTTCGTGAAAATAAAGGTTTCTACTATTTACTAAGAGTGATTGATACATTTTCAAAATATGCTTGGGTAGAACCTATTGAAAATAAAACTGGGGTAGAGGTAACGGCTGCAATGGAAAAAGTTCTAAAAAGCGGTCGGATACCTAAACATTTGCAGACAGATGATGGTAAAGAGTTTTATAATAAAATATTCCAGACACTAATGCTAAAGTGTGGAATCAAACACTATTCGACTTTTAGTATAATGAAAGCCTCAATAGTTGAAAGATTTAATAGGACGTTGAAAGGTATGATGTGGAAAGAATTTAGTAAGAATGGCTCCTATCGTTGGATTGACTTTGTACACAATCTTGCCCATGAATATAATAATAAAAAGCATAGGACCATTAAAATGCGCCCCTCCGATGTTAATCACATTAATAAAAATATTCTACTACAAACAGTATACAATCACATAAAATTAGTGGGGGCAGCAAAATATAAGGTTGATGACTATGTTCGCATCAGCAAGCACAAACATATATTTGAAAAGGGGTACACACCGAACTGGACGACTGAGATCTTTAAAATTAAAACCATACAAAACACGAATCCGGTGACATATCTTCTAGAGGATTATGAGGGACATACAATCAAAGGAGGATTTTATGAAAAAGAACTACTAAAGACGAAATATCCGCATGATTACCTTGTTGAAAAAGTATTGAAGAAGAAACGGAATAAATTTTTTGTAAAGTGGCTAGGGTTCTCTGCAAAACACAATTCATGGGTCAATAAAAATGAAATATTATAAATGTATAAATAAAAAAAATAGCATTTTAAGTTATCAAACCATCTTTTATTTCTTTATACTAAAATGTCCCCAAGCAAGTGTGTCTGTTGAATTTTCTTTTAAAAACCGCTTATTATCATGAGAACTTAATGCTATCTTACTTTGTCTTATACTATATACATTATGCTTATCTGATCGAATGTATTGCTGGGTTCTTATCTGTTCAACAGAGTTATTCAAACATGTTAAGTAATCATCAAAACTAATACTATTTTTTATTACATTTAATTTGATGCCTTTGGCTTTTTTTTATCGAATCTTCATTATTTACTCTTATACTATACATTTTTGATCTTAATCCTATAAATTCAGTCATTATTTTCCCATTCAATTCATCTTTCATAACCCCAGGAACTTTTTTATTTACTAAATGTATATTATATACATTGTTCTGTGGATAATCGCTAGTATCAAAATAATTAACATCAGATCTAATGATTCTATAAATATTATCACATTTAAATTCATAAATTAGGGAGTCGGTATCAGTATACAACAGTTTACAATTTTTCTCCATTTTTGGTAAAATATAATCATAATGAAATTTATAAACACATGTTTTAGAGATATCAAGTATACACATTCCTATGTAAATGGGTTTATTAAAATACACTTCAGTCTTATTTAATTCAATGGCAACCAAATTTCTATCGAAAATAGATCTGCTGTGGAAATTCGGTTTACTTATCATAACTTTGGCTCCATATCGACCTTCCCACTTAGTAAGCAATTTTATTATTGAATGTTTACGTACGTTTTCCATGGTTTTTCCAAACACTGCATTATTCATAAGCTTATATTTGTTTTATCAAATTCATTTCTAGCTTTCTTACGCATTTCAGTATTTAAGTCAATATATTTCTTTAACCACGGAGACTGATTGAATTGAAGAACTCGATGTACTTTTTTCAAAATAAGTCCATGAGCTATGCACTGCTTCAAAAGAGACTAAAAAACGGCTACAAGAATTTTGAAAAGGATCTAAAAGATAGACAAAAAATTTAAAAGTCCCAATTTTGACAATTGAGTAAGTGGCAGCTCCAAGAAGTTCCAAATTTCCAAAATAAACTAATAAAAATAATTGCCTAAACGAACGAATTTTCAACATAAAATTTTGAAATTTAGCACCGACACCGAAACCGAATTAAAAATAAATGACCGAACGAACGAAAAATTTACGCGATACCGTTATAGAGTCCCGCGAGGGCAGCCTGTAGTATCATAGACCTCTACAAACTGCCCTCATCATCCCTCCAGCTTAGCATCTCTAACAGAGTGCTTGTCCTTCCCACAGCACTTGCAACGATTCCTAAGCGAGGAGAAGCCCCGTGGACTAGTGTTGCAAATGCTGTGGCCTGCTATCACCAGTGAAAGACAAGAGCTCCGTCCTGCACCGACGATAGTGGTTGCCATGTGCAGTTGAATGTGTCTGCGTTCGTTGCCAGATATTCAAGACGTAAACGTCTCTTCAACCTGTCAACGAAGTGGCGCTTAAGTGCGTGTGCGTGGTGTTGTGGGTCAGTGTTCTGATTCCCAGCTTCGACTCTCATGTAGTACAGGTGAATTGTAGATTTGGCCAGTGTCAACACAAAGCTAATCAAAGAATTCACTCGACTACAGACCTTTGGTCCCCATAGAAACGATGTCCTAGTAATGCCGAAATTCGGGTGGATCAACTGACACATATCGCGCACGAGATCCATTAGACCCTGCAAAGCCGGAGAAGTGAAGAACCTGTGAAACAGGGTGCCTTCACCAGCACAAACAGTGCAAATCCTCTAAACTCGGCGGTCGATATGTGACAACTGATTAGGATGCATAAGACTGTGATGCAGCAATTTGAATGCTACATCCGCATCTTTGTAATTAGAAGGATAACTGTAGACTACTCTGCAAGTTATCCCTCCCATCACGCCCATATTCACCCCGAGGTGTGTTCGCCATCTATTGTATCCTGTATACTCCGGAGGTCTTATTGACATAAGCACGTCACGGAGCACACGTGTTGTAAGTGTGCTGAAAGGTGTGTGTGGTGGTCTGTTCAGAACGAAAGCATCTTCCAACTTAGTGCCAGGGTCACTGGTCGCAAGTTGGCCAAATCTCTCCCGCGCAGAAGCAGCCAGGTCGTGTAGTTGTGAAGTGTTAGTGTTTATTCGACAGTTTCCAGAGATATCAATAATATCTCCGAGAACTGTCAGTGTATGCGTGTCAGCTTCAAAACCCCGAGCATTACTGAACACTGAATCTATTAATTCAGGATTAAACCTGATTGGAATCGACGCGAATTGCGTGTACCTTAGAGCATTCCACTGAAGGTGAAATGCTGGCCTGATTCTGCCCCAGGTCTGAATCGTTGAGATTAGATCCTGTGGCCAGTCATGAGGATAAGGTGGTCGAACAGAAAGTAGGTAGTAATACTCCCCTATGCCGATCCCTCCCAGTACATTCACCCACAGTTGAGAAATCAAGCTGTCTCTCTGGCAAAACACTCTTTGGAATGCACGCACTTGGAGACACCGTGATTTCACAACCAAGTTAGTGAGACCTAATCCACCTATCTTGACTGGCAGACAGAGCGTGCTTTCAGCAACCCATCGTCTTCCGCACCAAAAGGCGTCTATCGCTTTTGCTTGAAGAAGATCTACGAAGCCTTCATCAAACGTCTCAGACTTTAGCAGATGAACGATGGACGAGGTAATCAAATAGTTTATCACGACTGACCTACCCATTAAGGATAATGGAAACAGTCGACTACGCCATGAGTTTACAGCTCTAGAGAGTTTCTCAAGAGCGATGCGGCTATTATTTGATTTACTCTCGCGTCCGATATACACACCTAAATACTTCAGGCAAGTATTAGTCCATTGGATGTTCAGTGGAGTATCTGTACGATCTCTCCACCTTCCACACCACAAGCCTTGACTCTTACTAAGGTTGATTTTAGCGCCCGCTATACGTTCGAACTGTTCGAAAACAGCGCGAGCGGCCGGAAAAGCTTCATCTCTTGTCACGAAAATAGACAGATCATCCGCATACGCCAACATAAGAGGCCTCACATTGGTATATGGCAGATGAACTGCATACTGTCCGAGCATTCGACGAAGATTCACCAGTAGCGGCTCCAACGAAAGATCATAAAGCATACCTGACAATGGACAGCCCTGTCTGATACCTCGATGAAACGAGATAGGAGCCAGAACTTGTCCTTGATGCTTAATCAAAATCGCTGAATCTCTATACAGTTTCCCGACGATATCGAGCCACCTGGGCGGAAACCCAAATGCCTCGAGAGCAGTCAAGAGATACTCGTGCGAGACACTATCAAAAGCCTTTTGCTGGTCAAGTGAAATCATGGCCATTTGTGTACCTGTCTGTTCATGGTAGGCAAACAAATGCTTGGCTACCGCGATGTTGTCGTAGATATTACGACCAGGTACACAAAAGGACTGTTCCGGGTATATTGCCAAAGCAATCACTGAGCGGAGTATCGCCCCTAACGCTTTGCAGACGATTTTGTAGTCTACATTGCATAGGGTTACTGCCTCCAGTTCCCCATCCTCTGCAAATCTCCCTTCTTTGGAATCAAGCGCATAACAGATCTCCTCCAACTAGAAGGAAAGTCTGAATGCGTCTCAACCGCCGAATTGAGGACTTCCAAAAGGTCAGGAATTAATAAATTCCTGAAACGTATGAAGAATTCTGGAGTCAAGCCGTCATAACCAGGTGAAGTGTGTCGCCTTAGATCCTTTGTCGCAGCAATCATATCCTCCAATGTGATTACTGTATCCAGGAGCTCCTTACTGTCTTCGGAGAAAGTGGGAATATTCTCAAGAAATTCATGAGTGGTCGAGGATGTTGTCGACGTCGATTCAGAGTAGAGACTACTGTAGTAGTCTCGAATATATTCTGATAGCTGTTGTCCGTTGAGGACTTGTCCAGATTCATCAATTATCGATTCGACCTCACAAGAAGCAGTACGACGTCTAGTCGCCTGAAAGAAGTACTCAGCTGGAGAATCGCCTTCTCTCAGCCAGCGCGATTGGCCGCGCAGCACAAACTCCAAGCTGTGCTTGTAAGTCTGTGTCGCCAAGCGTTCCTTTATTCCATTGAAATAAAGAATTAACCCCGGCTGAGTTGGGAGAAGATTTGCCACCCGAGAGACCTCGGCCGACAAGCTAGAAGCTTGATAGTCACTTCGATTGAAACTCGTCTCGATAAAAGACCGAATCTGGAGCTTTCCAACATCCTACCATTGACTAAGAAAAGGAAAGTCAGCTTTCCTCTCTTGCCAATCGTGCCAGAAATCAATGAACTCATTGATGAACTGCTCGGAATTCAACAAATAGTTGTTGAATATCCAGTATGCAGTTCGTCTTTCAACTAGAGTGCTGGTCGCCACCACAAGAAGATGATCACTAATCGAACACACTTCATGAGTGACACCAACGAAATGTTCTAGTATTCCAGGTGAGACGTAAAGTCTATCAATTCTGGAGCCTGCGAGACTTCCATGGATATTTCGCGAGACCCTCGTGTATGATCTAGTCGTAGGATGCATCCAACGATAGATATCCACGAGTCTGAAAATACCGACAAAATTCCTCAATCGAGTAGCATTGACAGAGTTGAACTCAACTCCAGAGTGCCGATCCATTGAGGGATTCAGAGTGCAGTTGAAATCACCTCCGAGGACAGTTTCGCCGCTAAAATTCACCAGACACGACTGAACACTATCAAGAACTTGTCTTGCAATGTCCTGGTCATGAGGAAGGTACACGTTTACTACCTTGATAATTTTGTCTTGAATGACAAAGTCCAAGGAAGAAGCGAAGCCTGGGAAGATATCTGTATAGACAGGAGACGATAGTGTAAATTTGTTGGATACAATGATTGCCACCCCTGAGCCTCGGCGAGGCGCAGGTGTGGCAAACATTGCATAGCCAGTGTGTAGATAAGCATAGCGCTCAAGTTGTGTATAAGTGTCTTGTGTAAAATTCGTCTCCTGTAGAAGCGCGATGTCTTTATCGAACATTTTGACATGTTCGATAGTGCTGTGTAACCTTGTATGTGCACTTAAACCCCCGGTGTTGATCGAAGCTATCTTGCACATTCAAAGTGATGAAAAGCTCAAACGATGAATGTGCGACGTCTATTGACGAGGAGGATCGGCCAAGCGATGCTCCTGAAGCAACTCCTCCACCTTCCTATGAAGTCGTTCTAACCGCGCTACATCGTTGTACTTCCTCCTCTTCCTGGACTCCTGTTGTAGGAGTTGAAGCTGAGGAAGTAACAACTCTGGCCTCTCCAGCTCCCTTACAAGAATACTCCAGATTTTATCTGAATTCTTCTTGAACTGGAGCTGGGTAAGAATTTCGGAGATCTTCTTCCTAGGAAGGGTCTCCATCCCTTTCGAGACTTCAAATTGGCTACCAGTCGAAATGATGCTATCACACGACTCGTAGCCACCGAAGCTCGATAGACCAGTGTCATCCAAGCCGGTCATGTCGCAGTCCGAAAGCTGCTCGTGAGACACTACCGCGTCCCTTACTACAACCTTCGAACCGCGAGCTCCACTATCGTCCTCCTCCGAGTGGGGCCGCTTTGATGCGACTGGCTTTGCTGGATCTGGAGGAGGCAGCATCACCCGGTCAACTTTCTTCCTCCTCGTCCTCTTTTTTTTCACTACTTGGCTATTCGACTCCTCGTCAGAAGTAGCCGTGTTTTCACGTGCCGACGTGGCACCTTAACCACTGGCTGCTCCAAAATAGCAGGTTGAGTGCCGGCCGAAGGCTCCTTCTCCAGATCCACTACTGTAGTAGTGGCTTCCTTCGAGGGAACCCTCGGTTCAGCTTTCTTCCCGGTTCTTCTGGGGCAGTCAGAAATAAAATGCCCTACCAAATGGCAAGCATGGCATTTTGCTTCGGTTCTCACGTCTATCCAGTGCCTCGAGCCGGATATGCTCAAGTAGAAGCCTCTTGGAAGCGTACATCCCTTATTTAAGGTAATGGACGCCTCCCGGCTGGTACCGAAGATACCCCGCCCGAGACCCTCGTCCCCAATTTTAATTGGAATGGCGCGAACGCCGCCATGAACCTTTCCAAATCTCCCCAAGAAATTGAGGAGGTCTTCATGACTGGCGCGCATAGGGACCCGTGAAAACACGACCTTCGTGGGCTTTTAACTGAGTGGGAACGGCACAAGGTGCCTACCATCCACCTCGATGCCCGCAAGCATAAGCTTGGTAGCACTTTCGAGGGTCGTGGTATACACCTCGACCATTCCCCCAGCTATTACTCCCATGGAGAATAGCTCCTCACGAGAGATGTCCTGAAAGAGTGCTTTTAGGTATGAGCTCTGAGGACATATACTGATGTGCTCGAGCTGCATACCGTAGCTCTCATCCTGCCATCTCCCGTCGAAGAAGCCCTGCAGACCCGCATTGGTCTTGGGCCGAGGCTTACCTGCGTCCAATGGGGGTGGACGAGGAGTGATGCCCCTGCTCTAAATTTCGATTAATGTCTCTTTTCTATTGGAACTGCCACTTACCTGGGCATATGAGATCCCTGGAACTAAAGTTGGGTATCGTAGTGATGCTACTGGTCCTGCTGTTGGCACTTGTTTCTTAGTCTGGGTGGTTGACTTCGCCGAAGATAGTGGCGGCCTCATTACGACTCCGCTGGGCTTTGGCGCTGAAGCCGAAGCTGTCTTGACGACCTCCTTCAAACTTGGGCTTTGCTCTTGGTTTGAAGACGTCAGCATAACATTTGCTATAGCTGCCGCAACAGATGCTGCAGCAATAGCGGTGGATTTTGGAGCTGCTGTTCCAGAAACTTCACTGGCAACCATCGCTGTCCCTGTTGTTATCTGCTCTAATAAAGATGCCTGTAGGTTTTTACCTTTGAGCTCTTCATTAGGGCCCTTAATAGCCTTTTCAGTGGGCCCTTTGGTTTGCTTTTTGGAAGAAGAAGAAGCTTTGGTAGTCTTCTCCGTCCCTTCGATTAGTTTCAGGGGATCACCTGTCCCTCCAGAATCGCTGCTGCTCGTACGCATTTTGAGCACGGCAGAGCACTTACACTTTTATATTTTCAGAAAATATACAAATTTTAATTTACCGTTTTTATTTTTTTTTGCTTTTTATAATATTGCAAAATCTTTTTATTTTCAATGAAGCACTATGGAATGTTAAACGGTTGCCATGTTGTCATGGCAACGACCGAAATTAATTAAAAAGCCAAAACTGTCAGACCTTTCCAATTTTTTTACAATTTATTTTTTAATTTTTTAATAGTTTTTTATAGCTATACTTCCACTAAGATCACTACACAATAAACGCACTAACTTCTGTGTCACTTTTGCAGAGTTTTACGGAGATTCTTAGCGTATTTCGGCTGTTATTCTTTGTTTTTGTGAAATTCTTAAATGACACGTTCGCTCTCGATAATAATAATAAAAATAATAAGTAATAATAATAATAATAGTAATAATAATAGTAATGTATTATATTTGAAAATACACACACACTAACAAAAAATTTTAATTTTCATTAATATTCTCTGTAAGTAAATGATTAATTATGGCCTTACAATATTGGAAAAATATGACGTCCTCGGCATTTACGTTCGCATACCCATAAAAGAAAACCTCTCGCAGATTGTCCAGATCTTCGTACTCCTCATCATCCCCAATCCCTGTAGCACATAGGAGATCTAGAATCCTATCCAGGGTTATGATTATGCATTCTGTATCCTCCACCATGAGTTCATCACCCTCTAGCACCTTCGTAACAATCCATGAGAGCTCGCTATTGAGTACGGTTAATAGCTGCTTCAAGTCGCTATAGAAAAATAAAAGAAATAATTAGAAGAAAAATCTTGTTAAACAGAATAGGTGTGTGTACTTACCCAATCTGATGTTCCATATTATTCCCAACCTCGATATTATTTTCCATGTCCATCGGTTGTTGATTTGAAATTCTTTTGACAATTTTATCAAAGTACCACGGCTTTTATACAAAATATTATCAGCTAAAGTTAGTAAAATAAAAAGATCTCTAATTCCCATAAATGACTTTGCCTGTAAAACTCTTTTTGTTTTTTCTTCCCACACAGAAATCTCATTACTCCCTAAAATCTAATGTTTTAGATCCTCGAAAAATGAATTTTCTCACACAAAGCTAAAGAAAAAAAAATGTGTTTCCTCTATATTTGAGATAATATGATTTTTTAAAAACCACAAAATACTCCCCCATGCTTTGCAAGGAATCAAGAACAAATTTTCCCACATCAAGTTCATATAAAAAAAAAAAAAATATATATATATATTTCACGCATAATTGAAAAATCATGATTTTTTAAAAACCACAAATAATCTTAACAACATTAGCAGGCGGCGCGCGCCAAGCAAACTTGAAAGAAATTCATAAGTCATATACACATCCCTTTAAGAACAAATTTTCCCCACATCAAGTTCATATAAAAAAAAAAAATTGTTCACGCAGAATTGAAAAAATTTTGAATTTTTAAAAACCACAAATAATCTTAATAACATTAGCAGGCGGCGCGCGTCAAGCAAACTTGAAAGAATTTGCCGCCACGCTCCTGAAATTCATAAACCGTATATACACACATCTTTTGCCTGGTTAGATGACGTCTATAAGTGTGGGGCTAGAATCTAGAAATAAATTTTCTCACGCTAAAGTTCATATGGGTTCAAACAAAACAAAATATGTGGCGTTAAGCAAAACTTTAAAGCAACTCACCGCCGTACATAAATTGATCTGTTAAATGACATACACACACACATACACTAATTTTGTAATTCGTATGTCCATATGAAATGTTGTTTTGACGCTGGCTATATGAGGAATATGAATATTTCTAAAAATAGAAACTGGTTTGAATCATGCGTTTGTTGAGATGTTTTATGAAAATATGTGTGTATGTGTGTGGGTGTGTGGGTTATTCACACCGATTTTTTAAATTATTATTCAGGTGTATGGTTGGAAGAAAAGATATAAAGGTATTTTCATTTTTAATACCTGATCATTGGCAATCTAACAATAGACAGGTTTAGACAGTTTCAAAAGCAAACGTAAAAAATGTTCTGGGCTGATTCTATATGGGATGAAACGCATTTTTGTACCTGTCTGAATGGTTGGATGTATATGAAGATTGTGCATTCAGTTGTAAGATGTGACTTAATGAAAGTATATATGACTGCTGAAAATGGTAAAAGATGCAAGGTATTAACTTTGACTAGAGGTCAACCAATTCCCTCAAATTTTGGGGAGATGCGCATCAATCCATTTGAACATGTTAAGATTGAAGTCAAGGGAGGAGAAATTACTGTAGTAGGCTGGCTACAAGATGGGACGATCAGACGTCCAAGTACTAATTTCTTCCTACATAACTGCCCGTTTGCAGGTGAGGAGGAGTGGTATCGTAAACCAATAAAGCAACAAGAAGCAAATAAATCAGAAAAAATAAAAGATGTAAAAGAGTGTGAAAGCAGTAATACTCAAACAAATTCTGATATGAAAATTGAGTGATAGGGTGGTATTGTATATAATCAATTAAATTACCGTAATAATTCATAGTCTTTGTCAACGTTTTGAGCAATCAACAACTAAACAAATAAAGAGATATTATGTCATTAAAAACTTTTATTTCATTTGCATTTGCATGCTCTTTATATGCAAATTGCTTAGCACTCCCAATCAATTTAAACTTAGGACAAAAATCAAGCGATAATATTGATTTTAATATACAGTTGCCAAATAATGATTCCATTCAAATTCCTTTATCATTTCGGCTACTTACACTAAGTAATGCTACTTACGATGCATTACCTACAACAACAACTAATATACCCTTAAATGATGATGATTCTTCTGTTATCTCTTCAGAAAATGGAACTGAATCACCTAAGGAAACTGATGTGGAATTAATACCAGAAAATAGTGTAGTGAGTGTTGAGGAGGCAATTGAAGGATTTAGGCAAAACTTAATAAACAAAGAAAAAGATATAGGTGGAATTATAGAGAGTGATCGTGTGTTTTACAGGGATTTTAAATTAAACTTTGAGGAGGACAAATCAATGAGAGTTCGATGTACATATGATAGCAACTATGAGCATAGAACTCTAAAAATATCCTGTTATGAATATCATGAACTTGAAGGAGAACGAATTTTGAGTAATGGTGAAATTGAATACTTCCGAGAAAATGACTCCACATATAAATCTGATATTACATCTGTTGATTTGAGGAAAATTAAGCAGACTTACAATATGGACATTTCATAAACTGTAGAGTTCCAGTTAAAGTGAATAAAAATAAAAGTTTATAATATTATGTGAATAAAACAATTGATTTTTTTTTTAAAAAAAAATTGTATTTTATTAAAAATCATCCATAAATTTCTTATACAGGAAAACATTTTGTAATGCACATACACCATTATGTATCATACATCGTGGTACATCAATATATTTTTTTCTTAATTCTTCTGATATAGGACATCCCTTTTCATCTAAATTGTAAATTGGTACATTATTTTCCAACTTTAATATATCGGTAATCCACTTGATTTTTTCATTTCCTTTCACATATATGATTTTGTCTTGGAGAATATCTTTAAAAAGGGTAGTGACACTATCTTGTGAAGCAAATCCTCCATTCCAAACAAATCCATGGTGATATTGATTTAGCCATCTTGCTTGATTTTGTAGTTCCGGAAGTAGATTTTCAAAGTTGTATATTGGTTTCAAAATAAAGTGCTGTAGTTGATTATTCGGAGTTATAATGGCAATTTCCTTTAAGATGAACGCATTTCTAGGTCCTTTGAACCCTTGAATATCAATGATGCAATTCATTTTTACAGTTTATGAACTTCACTAGTTAGAGGATTGTACTGAACTATTCTATCATGTATAAGTAGACAGTATGCAGCAGTATTTTTCGGTATATTTACAGATGTTTGAAACTCTATGCTGACATCTACAGGACCAGTTTTGAGATATTCATTTTGGCGTGAGCAATCAATAACAACTAAAGGAGCCAAATTTTTGAACTGCTCTTTAGTGAGTAATGGTTCAGATCGGCGGTTGTAATATGACTGTTGGAATTTACAATACATCTCATATAATATAGCGTATTGATCTATGTTATATTTTATATTCAAATCATTGTATGGATATTTTTCAGAATTTAGATAAACTTTTAGGTCTGTTAGGTTGCAATGATCAAATTTGGATGCATCTTTTTCACTTGAATCTTTACGGTCAGTTTGTAAAGCAAAAATCACATATCTTGGTTTTTCTAGTTGATTAACTGTTTTAACAGTCCATGTATGGCGGGTGGACTGTGGTGGTGATGGATATTCATACAAATCCCAACTTCGAAATACCATTTCAATTGGGTGATTGCTTTCAGTAATTTTCAATAGAGACAACTTTTCCATATCAGCTACAGTAACATGCGGCAGATGCCATTGTAATTTAAGTATATTTACTGAGCCATCACAATCTTTAGCATAAATTGCATTTAGGTCCGTTCTAGAACGAATCAAAACTAGTTCATGTTTGGCATTAATAACTATTTTCTTATAGTCTTCAGCAAATCCAAGAAGATATTTTAGTGGTATACAAAAATTAAAGTTTCCTTCTGAGTTAAGAGATATATTGGTGAGAGACCATCCTGAATTTAGAAGCATTTTACTTTCACTTTCGTTCAAAGAAAGCTTATTCTTTATCGTTGAGGTAAGACCAAAATTTTTATTGCGATCAATTTGTACTCCATTTATTTCATACCGGATCTCCTCAAATAAAAATGCCAGCGCATTATTAGTTAACTATACATCTGCAGTTTTGTCAGGCTTAGGAGTACATTCCAATTTCCCTTCAATGTAAATAAAACTTTCACGTGGAAGTACATAGATATCTTGATGTTGAATAGCTATACGTATTTCATCATTATTTTTGAAAGAGTTCGTGAAGGGTGAGTAACTATGATATTCAATTTTTGCAACACTATTATCATAGCTTACAGCATCCTTTATACTCAAAACTTCACTCATTGCTTGTCTTTTATGATAAATCCTAAAGTACTCAAGTATTTCTTATTTTATGGGGTAAGTTTGAACCGTTTTTCTCTTTGAGGTCTAAATTCGATGAGAGTTGCAGAAGAACTGTTGTTGATGGCAGCTAACGTACGTAATTTATCCTTATTATATTTAAGATGTAACCGAGCTGTTATTGTTTCACCCCTAAAATTTATTAAATCACCGTCCTGATCAAGTAGCTTTAAGCTAATGGAAGTAATTCTTCGAGTGGTTAGCGGTAAATAAATGACGTTCTTTGGTACCTCAACAATCTTATAACCAGGCCCCACCTTTGGAGAGAATTCGTGTAGTGTATGTACTTGTGTATCGTTCATGAATGATCCACTTATTATATTACATTCTACTCTTATTGTATTAACTTTAATTATATTAACTGGTAAATCTGATACATGCAATTTATTAGGTTCCAGTTGTCGCTTACTAAACCCTAAAAGTGATCCAACTGTACCCTCTTTGTTAAAGTAAATAGGTCCACTACATTTGATTTCACTTTTCAAAGTATTATTGTTCGCACGCAATTTTATATAGTAACTCTCTTTACTTAATTTACTTAATTGATTCTCAAGATATTCAGCTATGTCATCTATCTCAAATGATCCTGTAGGTATTTCTATAACCGCATTCCCAATGTGAAATAGATTATTTTTTTTATTCTCAATATTTGGTATTGAATTGTAAGTTTGGAAATCAATTAACCCACATACATAATCCCCTGACAAATCTATGGGTGGGAAATACTCAGTTGTTAATATTGATGAATTTCCGCTTAATGTAAGTGTTAATGACATCGTGGTGTAATTTAAAATGACGCAATTATCTGGTTTCCTCCCCCATTTATATAGATTTGTAAAGGCAATGAGAATCATTTCAGTTTTAACCACAGGCGGATTCAGTAGTACAAGAAGGAGGAAAGATTAAATGATGAAGTGCAAATATTTCTTAAACATTTCGATATTAGCAGTTTCTTGCAAGAGTATGACAAGTTGTTACTAGAAGAACATAAGGACGAAATAGAAAGATCCTACCTCTTTTTGGATGAATATAAAGAAATGAACATTTTGACTTCAAAATATGGGGAGCATTATGAATCCTGCAGTTGGGCTTACAATACTTCAACATCAGCTCCAGATACTTGTAATTGCCGGCATGTTAAAATAGAATTTTTACGAATATCCAAACTATTGAAGTTATATAATAGAATTCAGGGACCTTGTTGTTCCTATTGTATAAAGGAAATATTTTAAATAAAAATACATACATATAATTATATTCTTTTATTTATTATAACAATCATACAAAAATTTCAAGCATAAATGACCACATATTACTGAGTTATATGTTTGATATGGGGAATAATTATACCTTACATTACTAGTTAAATATTTTCTAATTTCTAATGGGGGTTGTAAATTTCCAAAACTATCAAAGTACTGAATATCTTCACCATTTTTATAGTACGCTACCCAATGAGTTCCTGGGCCAGATGATATATCCAAGTTGATAATACCACATTCCTTCTTGTTTAGTTTCTTTGGAAGCTTATCTCGCATGAAAACTCCTCGAAAATATGGTAGATCTTTTACATATTTATGCAAATCTACCTCAGTTAATGGTCTTTTAGGTAGCGTTTTCAATAGTTTTTTGGTTCTGGGTTTAAGTATAGCCCCAATCCTTTTTTATGAGGTTTGAGATAAAGGCCTTTCCCTATTAGACGGGTTCTTCATTATGCCTCTTACTCTCTTTAAGCTGCTCCTTTGCGTCCTTAACAGCATTAACAGCTTTAACAATTGTAGCAGCACCTCCTCCTAAAGATCCTGAAGCAGAAAGGCCAGCAAATAATGGAACGAGGAATGGTAAAATACCTCCAGTTTTTGGTATAGGTATGACTCGTGGAACTTTCACATTTTTCTTCCTATATTTAATTATATCTCCTATTTCCTTTCGTGCTAACGCAATGGCTCTGTTCAAAGAATCAGGTTTTTGCCTTTGAATTGATTTACGTGCCTTTGAGATAACCATTCTCAGGGTAATGTTTTTCTTAACTTTTTTATTTTTCTTTCGTGTACTCGTTTTCTTCTTACTCCTCATTTTCGCCATACCCATCCCAAATTTAGCCTTAGCATTCATGATATTGGTAACTAGCAATGCGTTTGCACGTTCACCTAGGTTTGCGTCAGTAGATTTAACTCGACTCCAAGCCTTTTCAGCCAAAATCCGATCTGCTATGTTGCGATCTGTTGTACTTTTTAATTTAGAGTAGGCAATATCGTGTTCTTTACATGCACTATCTAAGGGATTAATACCACGGTCACCACGAGCTAATCTTTTTGCTAGCTTCGTACCAGGTCCACAATACTGGTAGCCTGGTAAGTGTAATTCAAACGGCAGTTTATTAATGAGTGTATTAATTACCCCCGAACCTTTCTTATTATACTCAAGCATAAGTATGAATGATTTTAACCTTCAACATTCAGATGCAAACTAAAAAGTATTTAAATTTAGTATGCATTTATAGATTGGAGTTAGTATTCAAAATGAAGTTCATTAAGCAAAATCTATCGCTGCCAATAAGAAATAATGATTTTCGAAGCAATATTACAGAAATTGGTAGACATAGTTCATTATTACCCAATAGTATACGTGCACTAATAGTTGGCCCTTCCAATTGTGGAAAAACAAATGTTATGATTAGTTTGCTGGAGCATCCTAATGGTTTGAGCTATGAAAACGTTTATGTGTATTCAAAATCACTCTATCAATTAAAATATTTATACTTAAGAAAACTTTTGTCACCCATAAAAGGATTAGGCTATTATACATTTTCTAATAATGATGATGTTATACCATTTGATGAGGCAAAACAAAATTCAATTTTTATTTTTGATGATGTAGCATGTGGGAAACAAGACAACATACGCTCTTATTTTTGCATGGGTCGACATAATAACATTGATAGTTTCTACCTTTGTCAAACTTATACTCATATACCAAAACACTTGGCTCGAGATAATGCCAATTTTCTCATTTTATTTAAACAAGATGATACAAATCTTAGGCATGCTTATGATGATCATGTGAATACGGATATGAGCTTTGATACTTTCCGAGATATGTGTGCTATGTGTTGGAAGGATAAATATGGGTTTCTGGTAGTAGACAAAGACAGCCCCTTAAGCAGGGGACGTTACCGTCAGGGATTCGATACATTTATTTCTGTATAAATATAACAGATCCATTAAAGCAGTCAACAGATCAGATAAAGCAGTTAGGAGAGCAGTTGAAGCTGTTAACAGATCAGTTAAAGCAGTTAGGAAAGCAGTTAAAGCTGTTAACAGACCAGATAAGGAAGCTGTTAATAGACCGGATCGGTTTTGAAAAAATTATCAATACAAATGGGTAATAAGAGAGAGTTAATTAGGGATATTATTAAAACTAGGAATGCTATCAAGAAAAGGTATCGAACTATAAAAACAGGGCGAATCGATGTTGAATCTCAACTTGAAGAAACATTTAAGCCCATAACAAAACCACTTAAAGAGCTTATAAGTGAAACAAAAGTAAAACAGGGACTTCATGCTGATATCAAGTCAGAACCTAAAAAGGAAAATAAAATAAATGATGATGATGATGATTATGATAGCTTCGAGTTAAACCCAAAACAAATGTATATGAAAATGGAACCAACAAGCACACCACTGAAGTATAGAGACTCTTCTTTAATGTCATCACAAGACGACTATGGAACACCAACTCATTCAAGAACCTTAGCTAATAAATCAGATTCCACCCTCAACTTATCAACTGGGTTAGTTAATAAATATTTAGGATTTTACCAAGCCAAAAGTCCTAAAATTGACCGAACTTATGGTGTTTATATGGATAATGGGAGGTGGAAAATTGGGAAATCTAGCATTGACATTGATGCACAAAATTTTGTCATTAATGGGAAGCACTATAACATAACAGCTGGCTAATGCGAACTACTTTTTATGAAAGAACCATCAAACAGATTATATGGTGAAAAAGACTTGGCTAATTATCGAGAAATCTTGGAAGATTCTAATGCCCATAGACGTGATTATAATGCTGATGGGCAAATAAAAGGTAGTAAAGGACCTAAATATAAGAGAATTATTAAGAAATTTAGCAGTCATGAAGGTAAGGGGCTCATGAAGCTTCCTAGAGAGACGGTTGACTATGTTTACTGGGATGATCCAAATGAATTGGTGGACAGATTACGGCTTTTAATTGGCTCTCAAGTAGCTGGGAATAATAGTCATAACAATGAAATTGTTTCCATTATTAAGGAGTTAAGAGAGTCTGATATAATTTTATAAAAAGCCTCCTTCCGCTTTTATATATTTATTCATGAAATGAGTGTTGACAAGTTCCGACGATCGCTAAGAGATGGTAATATTGGACGAGGTTCTCCTGGACCTCGAGGGGAACGGGGTCCTTCAGGACCGCCAGGTGAAAAGGGCTCCACCGGATCTGCAGGAGTGGGTTTTCTGTTAACATCAGATAAAAGCTATGATATGCAATTCAACAACATTAAGAATCTTAAAAATCCTGAAGAAGATAGTGATGCTGCAAGCAAGCTATATATAGATGACGCAATTGAGAAATATTTAGATTTATGCAGATCCCATATTAGTTTAGAAACAAAGACAGCTAAAAGTGAATTACAGGAAGAGCTTGCGAATGTACATAATATTATTAAAATAAATAGAGAAAAACTGGAAACATCAACCCAATCGCACATAAATAAGTCATTTGAAAAGTTAAAGGTTTATATTGATACAAAGTTCGAAGACATTGAAAAGAATTTACGTGGACTTATAAATGTAGAATCACTTATAGTCAAAGCTAACAATGAGTAAAGAGGCCCTTGTGAGTGAGCTGCACAGAGCAGCTCGTCGAAATTTTCCTCGACGTCGTGTCATTATGAAAGATTTGGATGATCTCTGGCAAGCAGATTTGGTTGAAATGGGTGCTTATGTTCGTGAAAATAAAGGTTTCTACTATTTACTAACAGTGATTGATACATTTTCAAAATATGCTTGGGTAGAACCTATTGAAAATAAAACTGGGGAAGAGGTAAGGGCTGCAATGGAAAAAGTTCTAAAAAGCGGTCGGATACCTAAACATTTGCAGACAGATGATGGTAAAGAGTTTTATAATAAAATATTCCAGACACTAATGCTAAAGTATGGAATCAAACACTATTCGACTTTTAGTATAATGAAAGCCTCAATAGTTGAAAGATTTAATAGGACGTTGAAAGGTATGATGTGGAAAGAATTTAGTAAGAATGGCTCCTATCGTTGGATTGACTTTGTACACAATCTTGCCCATGAATATAATAATAAAAAGCATAGGACCATTAAAATGCGCCCCTCCGATGTTAATCACATTAATAAAAATATTCTACTACAAACAGTATACAATCACATAAAAATAGTGGGGGCAGCAAAATATAAGGTTGATGACTATGTTCGCATCAGCAAGCACAAACATATATTTGAAAAGGGGTACACACCGAACTGGACGACTGAGATCTTTAAAATTAAAACCATACAAAACACGAATCCGGTGACATATCTTCTAGAGGATTATGAGGGACATACAATCAAAGGAGGATTTTATGAAAAAGAACTACTAAAGACGAAATATCCGCATGATTACCTTGTTGAAAAAGTATTAAGAAGAAACGGAATAAATTTTTTGTAAAGTGGCTAGGGTTCTCTGCAAAACACAATTCATGGGTCAATAAAAATGAAATATTATAAATGTATAAATAAAAAAAATAGCATTTTAAGTTATCAAACCATCTTTTATTTCTTTATACTAAAATGTCCCCAAGCAAGTGTGTCTGTTGAATTTTCTTTTAAAAACCGCTTATTATCATGAGAACTTAATGCTATCTTACTTTGTCTTATACTATATACATTATGCTTATCTAATCGAATGTATTGCTGGGTTCTTATCTGTTCAACAGAGTTATTCAAACATGTTAAGTAATCATCAAAACTAATACTATTTTTTATTACATTTAATTTGATGCCTTTGGCTTTTTTTATCGAATCTTCATTATTTATACTATACATTTTTGATCTTAATCCTATAAATTCAGTCATTATTTTCCCATTCAATTCATCTTTCATAACCCCAGGAACTTTTTTATTTACTAAAGGTATATTATATACATTGTTCTGTGGATAATCGCTAGTATCAAAATAATTAACATCAGATCTAATGATTCTATAAATATTATCACATTTAAATTCATAAATTAGAGAGTCGGTATCAGTATACAACAGTTTACAATTTTTCTCCATTTTTGGTAAAATATAATCATAATGAAATTTATAAACACATGTTTTAGAGATATCAAGTATACACATTCCTATGTAAATGGGTTTATTAAAATACACTTCAGTCTTATTTAATTCAATGGCAACCAAATTTCTATCGAAAATAGATCTGCTGTGGAAATTCGGTTTACTTATCATAACTTTGGCTCCATATCGACCTTCCCACTTAGTAAGCAATTTTATTATTGAATGTTTACGTACGTTTTCCATGGTTTTTCCAAACACTGCATTATTCATAAGCTTATATTTGTTTTTATCAAATTCATTTCTAGCTTTCTTACGCATTTCAGTATTTAAGTCAATATATTTCTTTAACCACGGAGACTGATTGAATTGAAGAACTCGATGTACTTTTTTCAAAATAAGTCCATGAGCTATGCACTGCTTCAGATTTTTATAATGAATAACATACGTTTCTTTATTAAATAATGTAGTCATCAGTTTTTGTTCCTTAGATCCTACAGGTGCTTCATGTGTTGAACAAAATGGTAAATCTGAATGTTTATCATGCAGATGTTGTGGGTACTCAAGATCGACTTCTAATATGTAACCTAATGGTGATTCATCCGATACATGAGTAATTTCTATATCTGTATTCACCCATTTGAAATCATGTGTTGGAAGATACTGGGACATTGCCCAACCATATAAATTATTAACATCAAAGTACATGAGATATTTGGAATCCTCTTGATCGTTATAGTTTATCATATAGCTATTATTTGCTTTGCTATATCGATTTGAACACTGACTTATTCCACCTCGAATTCCTCGTTCTATGAACATAACCATATCGATATCAGTTAATAACTCCAGCTCTATTTTGGTGTACTTCAGCATAGCATCCCATGTTAATCCTGGTAGAGTAAAATAGTGCGCAGGGTCCAAACCATATGTTTTTGCACATACCTTTCTAAAATTCTCAAAAACGTCAGCTAAAAGTAGAACATCGATCTTTAAATACAAATCTGAATATTCACCAAGAGTTTGTATGCGAAATGTCTTCCACAAAGTTTGTGCATGTACGTAATCATCATGAGAAATATCAGATTCATTTAATTGGTTATAAAACGCTTCCCGAGGTGGTAATGTTACCTCATCCAATTTTCCCAAGTCGCTAGTGTAATCATAAGGAAATACACCTTTTCTCGCCACTAGCTCAAATTATGAAGAATTCAAATGTTTCCACTCCTTTTTTGTTATAAGCAACTGTTCTTTAGGTAAATATGACACCAGTTTATCTAAAGATGATGCCATAAATTTGAATGAATCAATAAAACGGAATTTAATTTCACTATATCTAACATTCTTTGTAAATGATATATATCGTTCTTTATTAATTGGCAAAAGATCCACTCTGCCTTCAAATGCAGTTGCAAGTTCCTTTATTACAAAGTGAGTGTCATAACCGCTCAAATTGTGGAATACTACCGGAATTATACGTGCATCTTGATAATTAAGATTACATTCTTCATGAGCTGGACCTCTATATTTTCCAGTTAGATGGCAATGATCTCGTACACGTTTTATTCCAATTGCAAAAGGTTGTTCACAAATATGACAATATTTGTCTTGTGTAAATTGCACTTTCTCATCTTCAGTTAACCTAATGAGTGGTTTAATCTCTGAAAATATGTCCTCTGCCTTTCTCAAAATCTGTTGTAGTTGGTCTACGAACCAATGCTGACAATCAGCACCTCTATAAGAACGATAGGCACTGAGGCTACTATTAAAAGAACAGTTGAAATAATATCCCACACTGTAGACCTCATGTTTTTGGTATCTTCTTGTTGTTTTCCCCAACTCATCATTAGAAACAGGTTTCAATAAACATTCTAAATCAGAATATATTATAAAAGGTGCGCTTTCCTTAAAATTAAAATTTTTAAATTTCAACCATTTATTGTATTCTGTTGGCAAGAGAATTTTGCACTCATTCATTTTCGCGCAGTCATCATGAATAGAAGTAATTAAGGCACCTATCGCAAATATACTGTTTTCTATGTGTTTTAGACAGTTGACAGGAAACTAGGCGTGACAAGTCTTTAATCCAACAATAACCATCACCATCATCATCGTCATAATAATTCTGAATTAATAATAAATTAACGTGTTTATCTTGCCGGTCTTTTGTAAGACGAACTGGAACTGTGTGAAGCTGTTTTTTTCCTTTTTCCAAAGTAAATATGTTTACAGATATAGTATTTAACTTTTCAAATCTAGTTATTTCATTTAATTCAGGAGGTAAACCAATTCCACTCAAATTCAAGATCTCGCTGTAATGTGGATAACTTGACACTCTATTTGAATGATATTCAGCGGGGTAAAGTGCTGATACTATAGCACATGCAAAGCATGCAGAATCCTTATTATTAATGTTAATGCTCGCATGTTTACACTTTATTTCAGGTGGTAAGTCGATATATGATGACCCTCGAAAGGGTTCGTACTTATTAATATTCACGGCTAAATTAATAATACTTGATAAAGGCCATCCACTATCACGCTCTTGAAATTCTTCTAGTTGAACTAGTATATTCTGTTGAATATTTTCAAAAAACCATTGCTTTAAATCTGTACCACGATCTACCACCACATTCTTTGTATTAAAATATTTAAATTCAAATACGTCATCATCCTTTCGAGTAATTTTAAACTCTCCACAGAAAGTAGTATTAATCTTAAGTGTGTTATACTTCTTTAAAATGTTTTGAATCCGTCGTGAAAATAAATGTTGAGCATCTTCTAAAAATATTTTGGGGTCCTTATGAATTAAATTAACTACTACTCCTGTCCTGATTCGATCCATAAATGCTGATTCTACATCCTCCCAAACGACACGAGATTTTCTAGACTTTGCTTGAGAACTATTACCACGACCTTGATGCAATAGTGAGTAGAGCTTTATCTTAAATCCTTTGAGTTCTATAATACATCTTTGAAGACACCTTTTAGCCCCCACATTGGAACTCATCCCTAACACTGAACGCGATCGTCGAATATATAATACACATTTTTTAAGAGCGTCATTGATTTCTTCCGGACGACCACTTAAATTCCTGAAGGCAATTTTGATTTCTTCAACCATATACACTATGTTTTTTGTAATTGAAGCCATTGTTCCACAAATCTAAAAACTCACAACAATATCAGATTGAAATGGTAGCTATCGCTTTAGGTATTATCACGAACTTTGATAATTAATATTTTGTACCAACAATAACCTTCTGCGTAGATATTATCAGAAACTTTGATAATTCACACATTAAGTGCCCCATTTTATAACAAAAAATGACTGCATAAAACCCCGCGCTATCCGGCGGTTGGCTTTGTGCCACACACACACACATTTTCTGTTGCGCATGCACACCAACCCCAACTTCAAAGAAGCCGCGCCGTCGGTTCTCTTTGATAATTAATGCATGAGTGTACCATTTTTATAATAAAATCACCCCACTCCTATTTCTTAGTTAAAAAAGAAAAAATGAATAATAAAAACAACCATATTTTGACTCAATTCAGTTTATTTATTTTTTATAAAATACATTTTTTTTTAATATGTAAGATTATAAAAATTTGCAGACTCATTCAATTCAGCTTGATGTGAAATCCTTAGATTAAAAGATTTTCCTATCTCACCTTCATTAACTATGTAGAAACTGCCTTCTTTGTTGATATCTTCGATAACCTCATCGGATAAAATATCGAAACGCTTTGGTAGGTAAATAACATTCGACTCCAGTTCCAATAAAATCTTTGGTCCATATTGGGTTGAACTTCTACGAGCGTTTATTACCTTATATGCTTTATTAACCTCCATATCCTTTACCTTCAATATTTCTTTATAGCCACAAGCGTTGACACTACTCAAAACGTTATTTATCCTTTGGTGCTGATCCATTTTTTTCCTCTGATCAGATGTAACTTCAGCTGAATTTAAACTTATACTGATATATTCATGTAATTATCTCCATCTTATATAGTGCATTATTCTAGGCTAAAAGGCTAAGTTAAAGGTAGTTGCACAAACCCATGTTAGTGATCTGAACTTCTCACCACAGTTTTCCCACACATCCGGCGGTCCCTTTGTGCCCACTTAAAGATGACCGCACAAATGCATGCCAGCCATCTGAACTTCTAACGACGGCGACCCCTTTGTACTTCAAAGAAGCCGCGCACATTTAATTCATTTTTCCACACATTTTCTACTGTGCATCTAACCGCAAAATCCTAAGGCGGCTCGCTTTGTACTGCAAAGAAGCCGCGCACATTTCACCACCCAACCAACCAACCGCAAAATTTTACACTTACTCGCGGCCCCCCTTTGTACTTCAAAGAAGCCGCACACATGCACCCCCTTCGTACTTCAAAGAAGCCGCGCACATTTCACCACACACCCATCCCTTCAAAGAAGCCGCACACCTGCGACCCCTTTGTACTTCAAAGAAGTCGCACACATGTAACCCCCCCCCATTATACTTCAAAGAAGCCGCCCGGCGACCTCTTTATACCACACACACATTTCACCACCCACCCAAAACCACCCACTCAAGGTCGAATAAGTACACATGCACTTGGTCCAGAAGCCGCATAGCTTATCTACTCACAGCACTTATGAGTTGGCACATCTCGCGAATAATAATAATTAGTTCAATAAGATAGTTCGGCGATATATATTCAATAACAATTAACTTATGAGTAGGCACATCTCGTGAATAATAGTAATTGTTCCGCCTCTCTAGGTGCTCCTGTAACTGAATAGCACTACGTAGGTATTTAGTTCAATTATAGAGTTCGCGATATATATTCAATAAAAATTAACTTATGTGTAGGCACATCTCGCGAATAATAATAATTAGTTCAATAATATAGTTCGGCGATGTATAGTCGATAAAAATTAACTTATGAGTAGGCACATCTCGTGAATAATAGTAATTAGTTCCGCCTTTCTAGGTGCTCCTGTAACTGGATAGGACTACGTAAGGATGGAATTCACTACAATAGTTCAGCGATAATATTTTGCAGACTGAACACACTTTTTGCATTTCTTTTCAGGCGCTCCTCGAACAGGATTACGCAGGTTATATTCTACGAAAATCGTGTCCCTAATTACATTGTGAAAGTTCATAACTTGGTTAAGGTCATGGCGAAGAAATATAATTTCTAAATTCTTTTAGGTGTTCGTGGACCAGATGGCGCTCGGTAACTCGGTAAATACGATACTAAATTATTAATCAATTATTCGCAGTATTTTTAAACTCATTAACCTATATTTTACGAAGAAATTCAAAAAAAAAATTTTTTTTTCTTATTTACACTCTCCGTGGACCGGATTAAGTTCAATAAATCATTTTTTGAATATAATTTTTAAGGTTCACCTCAGAAAAGTATCCTTTTCTCAAATTTTTGTGCGAAGATGTATTTTAAAAAAAAATATATAAAATCCTGTTTTTGTCACTTATTTTTATTGTTTTTTATTTTTCCTTATTTCCCTCGTCGATTTCCTTTATTATTCCTTACAGGATTATGCTCGAACTCCTCGATTTAGTGAGATTTTTTTTCCTCATTCAAAACTAAACTTTTATTTTTCTCCCTTCTCTTGATCGCTCCCCGTCTGACAACCTTTTTCTTCCTTTTCCGTATCGTCGTTCACACCTCAACCACTTTTCTTCTTGAAGCTCACACACCGAATGGCCGGCCGTCATTTTTCCGGCCTTTTCGTTGCCCGATTCCCTTTTGTTCCCCGTTTCCTCTTCGTTTCACCGCCTGGTGTCAGCTGTTCCATTGACAGTCATGTGTTGGTAGGTGTCTGTACTACAGCAATGCTAGGTTTACACCTGCGACCATAACAGGGCAGGGTCGTGTGATGCACCTGTGTGACAGACGATACTGGAAGATGGTCGACTGAGCTAGCCGGTCTTAGCACTTAGGCCTTGTCTTGAGGCGCCCAATGTGTGACTCGACCCACGACCACCACAGATTGAAGAATTGTGAAGGAGAGATAGAAAAGTAAAATCCTCATATCGAGGCTAATCCAGAAGGGATTAGAGATGAAACATCTACACATTCAAGGTAGAGATGGGCTAGACTAGGATCATCGTCCTTTAAAAAAATTTTGCTCGACCACCACAGAGTGAAGCATTATGAAGAAGAGATAGAAAAGTAAAATCCTCATATCGAGGCTAATCCAGAAGGGATTAGAGATGAAACATCTACACATTCAAGGTAGAGATGGGCTAGACTAGGATCATCGTCCTTTATAAAAATGTTGCTCGACCACCATAGATTGAAGAATTATGAAGAAGAGATAGAAAAGTAAAATCCTCATATCGAGGCTAATCCAGAGGGGATTAGAGATGAGACATCTACACATTCAAGGTTCACATTCGTTCGCCGCCTGGTGTCAGCTGTTCCATTGACATTCATGGGTGGGTAGGTGTCTGTACTACAGCAATGCTAGGTTTACACCTGCGACGATAACACAGTTCGCAGAAACCGTTCCTTTAGAGCTTCAACTCTGAGACCTATCCCAAAAGCGTCTCTAATCATGTCCTCTTCATCGTTAAATTCACCAGGTGCTAAACTTCGTAACTCTGTCAGAAAATGCTCGTAAGACTGAGATTATTGTTACCTACAGGACAAAAATTTATACCTCTCGTAAACCACATTCTTTTTGGGTGAGAAATGCTTCTCCAAGGCATCCAAAACGACAGTAATTGAGAGGAACCGAAATTATTCGGATCAATACCACCCGCTACTATAAAACGTTCCAATTTTTGCTTTCATACTTTCTAATGTTCATCAAGATTTGTAACATTAAAGTTGAAAGGTGGCGGCGCGCGCCCTCATTGAATCCATATATGTATTTTTTTTTTAATTTGGAACACGTGCACGGAAACAAAGCTGCTCACAATTTAATTTGTTGCTAATTTAAAATACTTTTTATTCTGTGTTTCTTTGTCTGGATAATAGTTTTGATTAATTTTCGTTTTAGATTTTATTGAAGAAATATTTTAATTCAATAGCACTGCAGATATGTCTCTATATGTATGTATTTAAGTACTACTATGCACCTCTTGTTTTTTCTTTTATGTTTAATTATGTTCACACTTGATAATATGTTATGTTCAGGGTTAGCTTTAAAGACACCTTAGTTAAAAACCTAGTTTATTATGAGTTCAAAATATATAATTAGGTGATTATTAAATAGTGACAATGACTCAGACAGACTCTCTAAATGCTAGACCGAGACTAACTGAATGACCACAGAACTAGACTTGTTGATAACTGTCGAGACTGATACACAACTGGGTGCACTGTTAGCTGTTTGTACTATAAAAGACTTAGTACTATGCATACATACAACTACTATATACAACAACACTATGTACTTTTTATTTAAATACTTTCGAAAAAGGTATTGCTCCAATATAAAATCAACGATGCCTGGATCTGATGTATTTTTTTCTTTAGAATTTGTATGCAGACCGACCACTGACTTATAACAATGGACTGAGCGATTTGCTATTTCATGTGGCACAAATATTGTGTTTCTGCATATCACCGTTATAGCACCCTTTAAAACGTTTACTACTATTATTTTATTTATTTATTTATTTAGAACTTCATCAAAGATCTGATTAATAAGTTTACAAAAAAAAAAAAAAATTATACATTGGCTTCAAATATCTTCCGATACAACATAAATTAGCGACGGGTCTGTAGTTAGAAATGTCGCACTTATTACCCTTCTTGTGAAAAGGAATAATCAAAGAAAGCTTCCACTGTTTAGGAAAAACACCACAGGTTAAAGATAAATTAAATAAATAACACAAAACAGAAACGATGGACGTAGCACAATGTTTTATGAGCGTGAAGGAACGCCATCCGGACCAATAGAAAAACTATCAGCTATGCCTGAAATATACTTGAAGACAGACGCTTCATCGAACAACAGGTCTTTAGGTTGAAGAGAAGTCGTCGAAAGCTTCGTCAAATGGGTAAAATCGTTATAACAAATATCACAGTGTTATCACAGAAGGCAGTTTTAAAGAAGTCACCAAAAAGATTGGAAGTCTCCAAGGGATCAAAACTATTTATGTTTCCAAGACACAACGATGAAGGGATCCATCACAGTTGCGCTTAGAGTTCAGAAACTTCCAGAATTACATAAAAAACATATAAAACTCAACCAATCAGATGAAATTTTACACCCGAAAATCGAATTAAATTAAAAAAATATATTTTCTTGTGTCCAAGTAATATTTTAATCGCTTAAGGAATTAATTAAACTCATTCCGACTTTAATTTTCAAAAGTTATTCATAGCTGAATCCTGCGTATGGGCAAGAAAGGCGGAGCATGTTAAACACTATCTTTATCTTATTCTTTCTGCCGTGATAGCATCAGCAGCCAACATAAGAACATCAATAATGGCATAAGAAAACGTTTAGTAAGAAATATTTTGTGTTAGTAGCTCCAACTCTGCCATAGGGCGAAAGAGAAAACTGTAAAACTTGTGCCATTCTTTCCTATAGGAAAATGACAATACGCTCAGTCCATTGTTATAAGTCAGTGAGACCGACAGATGTTTCGTTCTGATATAGGGAGGGCCCCATTTTTTCTTAGAAATTTATTGGAAATTTTTTCCTAAGAAATTGTATGCATTATTGGAGGCTTGGGGTGCTTGGGCCAAAGAATAACTAAATAACAGAAAGGACACAGAAGAGTGTTCCGATTGTTTTCCATTTAAATGTACACGGCGAGAAAAAGAAGGAAGGAAGAGGAAAAAATAAAAAAAAATCAAACATTTGAACATTTTACGAATAAGACAAAAAATGTGAATGCGAAGATTACATGCAACGAAATGGAATGGCAAATGATTTATTTTCGTAAATAAGAGAGAATGTGCGGAGTTTTCTGATTTTACGCTCATAAAATGCTCCCGCTCTTTTATGAAAACACGAATTTCAGGAATTGTCCCAATGTTCTTCGCAGAATTCCAATGTTTGTTAGTGTAATCCTATGATATCTGAACAGCACTTTTTCTGTTTACATTTGTTTTGCTCAAGTGAGGGAATCTCTTGCTGGATTCTGGGAATTTTATTTGACAGAAATTTTACATTGTTATGGAAGTATGATGAGAGTGATTGGTTAGGACGTGAAGTCCAAACTGCCAGCATGAGCTGACAGATCACTCGGTAACAGCGTTATTGCAGGGCGGCATGCTAGCACCTCGGCTAAAGGAGCGGAGAGTGTGGGGGGGGGGGGGGGTTCCCAAAAGAAACCTGCCGCTGTCACCAACCATAATCAAAAAATATCATGCCTGCATACAAAAACTTGCACTCACCCAGTCCTGAAGGGACCTTTACGTCACTTACCTAAGTTCCAGTGAAGGCGCAGATGTTCTGCCTTCCTTGCCAAGCCCCATCCTCCCATTGACTTTGGCTGGCAGTGTTTCCAAAGTCCCTTTGTTGACCTGTAAAAGAGATTAATGCGGACCTACACGACCCTAGTATGAGAGGGCTCCAGGATGTGAGAGGAGGAAATAAAAAAGGCTCATCGTATCATTACGTTACAAAAGTTCATTCGTCACTAGTATTAATGTGGATTTTAGGCTAAGTTACATTTAGGATACTAATGGCAGTAAAGCCCAGCCTAATCTTTAACACAGTCTTGTGATGCCAAGTTAGAGCTTCATTTACAAAGAAAATAGAACTGTAGCTTAATCTACAATGAGGTTTGTACTGCAGCTGAGGGACTGTGCTAAGTATACCTAAGTATATCTATGCCAATTGAAAGTCTAAATGCTAGTTAAAGTGTAATTATTAAAATATGTGAATATATAGCATATATGTCTATCATGAAAATTCAAGTGCAAAAGTAGGTAAGTATATAAGACGTATGCCTAGCGTAAGAGTTCAAAAGCAAAAATATATGTGAACATATGATAAGTGTGCCTAAGGGACAGCTAAAATGCAAGTATGTATTATATATGTCTAACATGAGAGTTCAATTGCAAAAAATATATATATGCATATATGATAGATAGATACAATGACACAAAAATAGACAAAAAAATATAACAAATAGGTATAGAAAAGTTTTCAAACAAAATTAAAGCATACAAATTTGTAGCACATTCTATAATGAATCTGAATGTTTGGTACCATCGCATCTTGAGAACCGTGCGTGTTCGATTTAAATCGACATACAAGAATTTAAATAGAGACTTTCATTCATTGCTTTTCAATCAATTTTACAGATTCAAAAAAAAATTCAAAGAAAAACATCAAAAGCTTTTGATTTGCTTACTTACAGTCAAAATCCTCTGGTCTGGTGGAGCGCTCCAACAGTCGATAAGTATCTGTAGTTCATTTTCAATATATATAAAAAAATTATTAATACTGATAGGCATTCGTTCCCTACTTCAGTGATTGCATTACGCTGTCGTTGATGACGTAAACCTTACTATAGAACTTAAGTAATCTGCCTCGTCTTATGACTAAAGCGCCTTTTGTGTGCGGCGTTAAAACATTTAATACTTTTTTTTTTTTTTGAACAAATATAACAAGATAAAAGTGCTATAGAACCACTGCACTTGGTGAACTTAGTGTAGTCTCCTCGTGTTTTACATATACATCTTTTAAAAGCTGTTAATAGAACGTTTGGAGTCGTATGCCGTTACTCTTGTATATCTTACGGGCGTTTGCTTGGCCTCATCGGGCCTAATGCAATCGAACTGAGTTTCTTGGGGCCCTATTTCTAGCTTCCCGCCAGGAGATATTGTAGCACTAGCCCTATACTACTTTCCGTGGAATCCCAGATTTTTGTCTCTGGTTTTGAAATTTTTCCTTATTATTTTAACTGAATACTCCTTTTAGCTCATCGAGTCAACCAGATGAAAATATTTCTTTTTCATTAGGTAGTATACCTATATGTGTATGTATATATATATTAAATTTTAATTCTAAAGGAATCACTCGAGTTCAATCGCTACACTGGCATCGATCTTTTTACTCCTGTAATTTCCTTCGTCGATTTTTATCGTTTGTGTTGCTGGATGAGATACCTTTTTCTTGTCGAAGTTGCTAATATTTTTAGGCCTATTATATACCATAAAGACGTTGCGATGTTGCCACTTTGGCAATTGCGGCAATATACGTTTTTCCTTCTTTTGTGGTTTCTTTTAGTAGAGTTTCTGAAGAAACTTCATACCTCAAACAAAGTCAATTACTGATCTTTTCTTTTATAAATATAATATAGGTTATGAATGCCTGCACAGCACAACGTGAGATCCTCTTCTTTATTTTGTACCCGGGGTAAGTTTAGTTTATTTTTCTTTGAGAACAAACTCACATTTATTGGAGCGTATTGGAGCGCCAGAAATCTACCTAATATTTACTTCACAGACGGAGATTTCTTTTTGTGCGCGGCGACTTTTCGTTGCACACTTTGTAAATTATTCTTTTCTCTTTAGTCTTCTTCGGAAATTGCTTTTTTTGCTGGATGACTGCGAGAATTCTTGATAATAAATTTTTCGGGAACGTCTCCCATGTCAGCACTTTTAAGAAAATACGCCAGTCTCATTGTCTTCTTCTTACTTGCCAGTCATGTCAACATGGCACCTGAGCGTGAGGAAACATTACTCTCGGTCGGGGTGCATTCAGTTTTCCAACTTGATCGCGGCCGGCTCACACGCGTCAGCATTTCGTGTAGCATATTGCTATATGCAATACGCTACGACCATAACAACATCTCCTTTTAGTGCGTTTTTCATTGCGAAATTTATCTTTTTCTTGCAAAATGGAGGTAGGGTTACCCAATGTACATTATTATGAATAGTTCGAAATAATTTTGAAGGTATTCAAGAAGTTTTTATCATTCGGGTAATCCTATGTTTTCTCAATTTTTGTTTTGAACTCGTTGTCTTAGTCGCACTACAATAATGCATACCCACGTTCTTTTCCCCCATTCATGCAAAAGACAAAAGTATATGAGATTACCCCTTTCAGTCTAAAAAACACGGAAAATTTCCAATTTTGTTCGCCTCTGTCTCTACTTATATTTATTTATACTTTGCTTGGGCCACTAACGCGTATGTATGAGCAATAAGCATCCATTTCTTCTTAGAACAAGTGAAAAAGCTAAAATTGGTCTAGGACCAATTCTTATGATACCCTAGATGAATGCACGTATGAAATTTCGTATGGTCACCCATTTGAGCAATTTTGATTTTTTGCATTGGTTTATTACATATGTATATTTCTAGAACGGCTCGTCGGACAGAAAAAATGATTATAACCAATTTTATAGGATTTCTTATTCTGAAGAAGTTTTTAGTACAATAAAAATGTCTAGGACTGAACGTTTTCAAAGTATATGTAAAAAACCAAAATTATTATATGGCAACACCAAGAAGGGGTTGCTCGATTTAGCCCATTTTTGAAATTTTATTTGCTATTAGTATGGAAACACAGAGTACCAAATTTCAGCTTTCTATGTCGACGTGTTCTCAGGTAGTGTCCAAATATATCGTTGAAAACGAAATTTTTGTATGGCAACCCCACGAAGGAGTTGCCCGATTTGTCTCATTTTCGAACTTAATTTTACTTTTTTTTTAATGTCCGTGTACAAAAATTTCAGCTTTCTAGATGAACGCGTTCTCGAGTTATCGTGCGCACAGACAGACAGACGAACGGACGGACGGAAATGCAAAAATCAAAATAACTTTAATTAAAAAAAAATAAATTTAATTAATAAAGGATAGGCTATTTGACCACTTCCATTTTTTAATTGACATATATTTTTCCAAAATATCATTTATAGTGGAAATATTAAATAACGTTGAAAATTCAAGACACTTTATTTCTCGCCATTCGTCATCAATTGTTTGATATTCTAATAATATTAGGAAAATATGTACATAGCACTAATATTGAGTGACATTTGTCGAGCCAATTCTCCCGATTTAATAACATATAATTTGTGAAGTAATTCGTTTTTGAAATCAAATCTGAAATATACTTGATTCAACAGGTCTATATAAAAATCTAAACAATTGCTTTTAAAAAAATGTATTTGTTCACATGTTAAGGTTTTGTTTTCACTTAAGTGAGATTCTACAGCAGCACCGGAATACATGTCGGATATTGGTAAAATATTATTTGAATCTTGAAAATCAATTGGTGTGCTTCTTGCATATTTTTCAAACAAAAACAATTTATTATTTTTATTACTAATTTTTAGATCTCAGTATAAAGTTTATGTATTTGTGAAGATTCGCTTTGAAAGAGCTTATTTAATTTGTTAATCGTAGCTAAAATGAAACTTAAGAATTTAAGAAATAAATGGTTTAAAGGATCATTAAGAAAATTTAATATGGAAGAGGCACATTCGATTTAATCAAAATTGGAAACAAAAGCAAAATATATTTTTAGGTGTTCGTATACATCAAGTAAATGCGTAACAACAATGTCTAACAATAGCCACCTAGTTTGAGATGGATGTAAGATCTTCTTTGGTTTTCCACCTTCATCCTCAAGTAGCTTTTCTATATCTTGTATATATTTTGTATATATTGGCAATATAATTGTAAATTTCCCTAGCCATTATTTCTACTGAATTAGGTAGTTTCAAGCACGCATAGGATGAACATAAAGCAAACGAATGACATATCCACTTCAATGTAAACAAATTTGGACCGCGCTTTTCAATAAGGTTGCTACTGAGTATCCAAAAATAAGTCTTGAACAATAAAGTTCTTTGCTGTTCTGACAACAATACTTAACAATTTTGTTTTAGACAAATCCATCATTGACTTATCAATGCAAATAGAAAACTTATTGTTATTTAACGTCTGACAAAGTTCTTCAAACTGTGAAGCTCCAATACAATTTTTGCCAATTTTTCGACTGCCTCTTTCGCAACGACTTTTTCGCTGTCGTCTGTCGTTCTGTCGCTCTGTCGTCAGAATTGTGTTTAAGCAACTGATCAATCCCGGCGAAAATTTCGTCGATCGCTCAACGTCGGTCGTCGCAATTTGGTGCATTCGCTTAAGATGCTGTGCTTTTAGAAGTTTGACAGTGGTATTTCGTCGTCGGTCGTCGCAAATGTTTTTAAGCCTTAACTCGAGAACGCGTATACTTAGAGAGCTGAAATTTCGTACACAGACTTAAAAAAAAAGAGTAAAATTAAATACGAAAATGAGACAAATCGGGCAACTCTTTCGTGGGGTTGCCATACAAAAATTTCGTTTTCCACTATATATTTGGGCACTGCCTGAGAACGCGTCGACGTAGAGACCTGAAATTTGGTATGTGGTGTTTTCATAGTTCTAGCAAATAAAATTTCAAAAATGGACTAAATCGGCCAACTCTTTTTTGGTGTTGTCATATAAAAATTTTGGTTTTTTAGGTATATGTACATAGGTACTTTGAAAACGATCAGTCCAAAATTGCACTCAAAACTTCTTCAGAATACGAAATCCTATAAAATTGGTTATAATTCACACTTAAAATTTATTTTAAGTCTATGTATATCTGAGGTCAGCTTGGTGTCATATTTTCAAAGAGGGGTATAATGTCGAAAACAAGTGTTAAGTAAAGTAAAACATGCAATTTTAATACAGAATGGGAAGAACAGTTTTTCTTTACAATGGTGAATGCAAAATGTGTGTGCTATATATATCACGCAAGTGTGGGACGTCCAAAAAAGGAAACGTTGAAAGACGTATGTATATCTAGGTCTGCAATAGTTTCATCTTTTCGTGTAAGTAATGTGTTAGCAAAACATAGGAAGCCTTTCGCAGATGGAGAAATGGTAAAAAAAGCGTTTCTGGAAGCCAGTGACTCTTTTTTTGATTCATTCAAGAGCAAAAATGAAATTATTTCAGCAATTAAAGACGTAAAACTTTCGCGTAAAAACTGTGATGCGCCTTGTAGAAATTATGAATTCTGATCTGACTGATCAGCTGAAGGGAGATATGAATAACTGCATTTGCTTTTCCTTACAGTTTGACGAATCTACGGACGTGATTGATAATTCTCAACTTTGTATTTTTATAAGAATGGTTTTTAAGGATATGAGTGTAAAAGAAGAACTATTAACAATATTACCTCTAAAAAAGAAAATACGAGATGAAGCTGTTTACTTACTGCGCCTTCAAAAAATACATAGAGGAGAAAAAAATTGCAATTTATAAAGTTGTATCGATGACAACTGATGGGGCTTCGTCAATGACCGGCATATTCAAGCGATTTTTGGCTCTGTGTATCAGAGACGATGGCTTACAGCATTTACTTTCTTATCAGTCTTCAGATAAGAATGTTTCGGGCCCAGCTAGAAGAAAACGAATCTGATTACGAGGAATTTTTATATCACGCAGATGTTCGTTGGTTAAGTCGGAATATATTTTTACAAAGATTGAGGGACCCACTACAAGAGGTAAACGATTTTTTGGAATCAAAAGATGAAGTACGTTGATCTTGGTGATGACGTTTGGTTGAGACATTTAGCTTTTGTTGTTGATATAAGAAGCCATCTTAATGAATTGAACTTATAATTGCATGAAAAAAATTAAACAATAGTAGAATTTATTGGATTTGTTAATATGTACTTTCAAAACCAAGTTAAAGCTAACATCTTCCCAGGTGATGAAGAATGAACTAAAAAATTTCAAAAAAAATTCTGATGAATTGCTTAAAACCGGAGGTACATTAAACAAAGAAAAATATTAAGATGAAATGATATAACTTCAATCCAAATTCGAGAAACGTTTTCAAGAGCTTACTAGACTAGAACCAATTGTTACGTTTATGTGTGACCCATTTGCCAATGTGGAAGAAATAACTGAAAATATAAATTATATATTCTCTTTATCTTTTGTTGAGGAAAGCGAAGTGTTTCTTCTTCAGAGTAACATAATTTTAAAAGCACATAGCTCAGAACCTAAGAATAACTGTTGGAATCTAATGGACGAAGTAAAGTATCCTAATTTAAAAAAAGTTGCATTTCATTTAACATCATTCTTTGGCTCTACCTATCTGCGTGAATCTGCATTTTCAACGATATATAATTAAGACAACATATCGTTCCTACCTTACAGACGAACGACCACTTAGAATCCAATGCAAGATTAGCAGTTAGTAATTATATACCGAGATATTCAAAATTAGTGGACAATATGCAGACTAAGTCTTCTACTAACTACAACTACAACTATGTTTGATAATAAATGCATCATTTGATATTATTAAATTTGTGGCTATTATTCTTATGTTTGTATCTTCGTATATATTATTAAGTTGTAGTAAATATTGTAGACTTTTTTTCAGCTTACCATATCAACGCCACTGGGTGGACCGCAACACCTTGAAAGAATTAAAAGTCGCCCGTACCCTGGAAAAGTCTGCCCACCCCATCAGAGGGACAAATTCGTAGAAAGCATAAAATTTTGCTGTATAAAATAACGAAGAGAGGAAACTGTAGCTCAGTCAAAGTTAACCTAATAATCTTACTTATTCAGTTTAATTTTGGAGGTTATTTTGGTGGCTAATTTGACGACTTTATTTCCGTCTGAAGACGTGTTTTAGGCGGTACATTGTCGACAGGTCGACGTCAAAAAGTTGTTCGATTTAACCAAATTTTGATTTTAACCAATTTTCAATTTCAGTACAAAGGACGGTCTATTGTATGTACTATTGACCAGATAATGTTTGTTGGGCGAAAGTACTTGTTTCATTCTAAAAAAACACCAGAAATTTTCCCATTTTGCTCTACAGCTTCTTAACTTATTATTACGTTAACTTTGGCCCAGTTCGCCTTGCGCTGCATTGTAAATATGGCGCATTCCAAGACAGGACGCTGATCGAGATCCGTGACATGTGCTGTACAGTCGCAACTTAGCACAACCATAAACAATCAAAGTCTAAAAGCAATTAATCGTAACATAAAATCATTTCTTTTTGCTAATTACATACATCAAGGTAGATATTCTCATCCTTTTTGCTTTAAATCAATATAGTTTTATAATTTAATCACGTCAGCCAATAATGTCGTAATCTTTCAAATTCTTTCAATGCAAATGTTGAATTCAATTTTACCGCCAAGTTAGTTTATCGAAATATTCTCAAGTTGCCAGCATAATTAAGTTTCAGGGCATTCAATATTTTACTTGGTTCTGTTTCCGGCCTTGAGTCGGTCTGTCATTCATTATTTGTCGTCGAATACAGTCATACAAACAAAAAAGTTGTTTTAATTTTTCATCGCACCAGATGCAAAAAATCTTTCATTCTACATTTTGGCGCCCGAGCAGGGACACAGTTCCTAAAAATATTCATCCTGTATTTAGAGTGATTGGCTTGGACGTGAGGTCCAGACTGCCAGCATGAGCTGACAGATCCCTCGACGGACAGCGTTGACTGCAGGGCGGCACGCTAGCTCTCCTCGGCTCATTGGCGGAGAGTGTGGGGAGCTTACATGAAAAACCTGCCGCTGCCGTCTGCCATAATCAAAAAAAAAATCTCGTGCCTATCAATAAAAACAAACCGGCACACATTCAGTCCTGAAGGGACCTTGACGTCACTTACATACATCCAATATTGAAGGCGCAGATGATATGCCTTCATTGCAACCCTGAGGGTAGCAAATTAGTTCAGTGTCCCTTGTTGACCTGTAAAGAGAGTTGAGCGGACCTAGGCGACCTCCACGTTAAAGGGCTCCAGGAGAGTGAAGGGAATAATGAACAAACTTACAGCGTCATAGTTACGTTATAAAAGGTAGACATATATTCTACAATCAGAATGAGATCGTTACATTTGCTCCGGAGTGAAGCGAGAATATATAAACATATGTGAATATAGCTATAACTGAATCTTGAAATATATAATGAAATCGAAAAATGTAAATAGTTTAATTCAGCCGTCCGAATGGAATCCTAAATCAATTCATATGTCTAGAACATCATCAATTATTGTGATTACTGGCCTGTGCCTTAAAATAGATTACGAGGTATGTACAAGAAATCAGAAAGATTAATCACCCTAGTATAACATCTGTGACAAACCAGCTAGAGGTGTCTCTTATGCAAAAACAAATTTTTCTTTTACAGTTACGTTAAATTCATGGCGCATCGCACTTTAAACTAGAACAACCTACAATTAGCAAATCCAACAATCATACATCTAGGAGTGCCAGCTAGATAAACTATAAGAATGAGCCATTCAAGTGCTCTAGATATCGTTAAAATTAAGTCACTACAAAATTTCGTTTTATTCCTCTGACCTTTACGTCTGTCCAGGTAGAACATATAATAAGAATCTATGGCCTCTGACCTTACTTCACTAACAGTGCTCGTACCGCTTATGAACCGAGGAGCACTCTTCCTGAACTTCAACCTTAATAATAATCGTTGTGTTAATTTAATTTAAATTTAATTTAATTTATATCATCCGCAAAGATATGCAACCAAAAACAAAAAACCGAAAATCAACTTACAGGCTCTTTTGCTGGAGATGCCACGCAGAGGCACCTCTGAGATGGTCTACTGTGCTTGATAAAACAATTGAGAAAAATTCATGAATGTCACTCATTATTATGTCGGACTGCTAGCTAACTCCTTATCTATATATGTAAAAGAGTATTTACTTAACAATATAATTCTAACTTTAAATCAATTGACAAATAAAACTTCAATTTGGGTGGCTGGACGCCAAAACAAATCAACTATGACGCTGCAGGTGTCTCCAGGGTTAGGTAGATTAAGCCCGGATGGACGAGCTCTTACAAATTCGCTAAATCTAGCGTGGAGTTGGCCAATACAATATTCACGCTCATTTGGGTATTGCCCGCGCAGTGATTTGACGTAATCCTGGGAGAACTATACTACTAATATTAGGCGAGCTTCTTGGACGCGGGAGCGCTAGTGCTCACGGTCTGTGGTTCCACTCATATGGGTTCAGCTCAATTGCATGAGCTTTCTATAAAATTCCTTTTGTGTATCTGAGACGGAAGCTTGGTGAACTGTTCAGCGAGGCCACCTGGCCGAGAAGGGGAATCCACTGATGCGGCGTTTTCGTCCCGATTTGTATTCTAATTTACGTTCACGTGTTCTGGATTACTTCGCGACAGATGCCTTACTTCTGTTCTTCGGGGACTAATCCAGCGCTTGATTGTGTCAATTTTTCTCTCTTTCCTTCAAAAACTTTTCGATGATCTGGATTTCACCCGATTCTTTTTCCTTTTTATTATTAAAAAAACTCATCTACTCGGAATACAGCTTCACACACCAAAAGAAATGATTCCTTTCCTTCTTCCTTGCTGACACACTTCCCTCCAACAAAAAAAATTACAGCCCGGAAAAAGTCTACTTTTTCCTCTCACCCAACCAGCATGCCACACCGCATTCGAGGAAACGCACTTCTCTTGGTCTGGGTGCGTTCGGGTATTTTGTTTGACAGCAGCCGGCATACACGTTGCAGTATTTCTCAGTGTATCATATTGCTATATGCAGTACGCTACGACCATAACACGTAGTGACAATATTGAGCATTTTTTATAATATTGTTATCACATTTCGTTGCTGCATCAATCAGAGCACTAATCTGGTAGCTGTGAATAATTATAATTCGTCGTGGGATCATCGCATCATCGTTGCACAAATTCGAGTAGGATCCAAATTAAATTCAGTCGTTGGATATAATCACATCGGCGCCGAAAAATTATCAGAGAACCTTTTTTATTCAGATACCATTAATTTCAGCCAGAGGCTGTAAATAAGTACAGCAGAAAAAAGCTGTCTGACATGTGTTGTGGTCATTGAATATTCGTCGGAAATTGCAGAGTGATAAGTTGAAATTGATCAAAAAGTGAGGTTACACTTATGATAGTCGATAATTTGAACGTCATCATACAAATAGTTCTAGAACCATTAATTTGCCTGCACAAGTCGGAAAATTTACGCTAACCTCACAAACAATTGGAATTTATGTGTGATCATATCAATAAAGGACAAGGCCACTTACATAATTAGATCATATGTTGTGTATACAAAGATAATAACCTACAGATCTACTTATCGACTACTAGATAATACATCGCAGGAATTATATATTGAATTTTAGTGGTAACAATATATTTAAGTTAAAACTACATTACTTGCCTATCTAACGCCTTATACTCGGTAAAAACAAACTTCCGCTCGTTACGTCTCGGACTATTAACGTGTGTAATCATGTTCATGGCAATATAACCAACCTTACTGGGGTTAATGGCTTCCAAAGCTCGGAAGCGAGATTCTAGGAAACAAAACATTTCCTTTAACTCTGGAATCTCTGTACTCTTGGAGATTGATTGTTCCCATAGTTCGAGTGTTCGAGTTTCCACAGGCAATTTTTGTGTTATTATATACATGATAATTGGATCCCAAGTCTTTGTATGTATTCCGAGGGATCCTAACTCATGTAAGCATTCTTTTGTCTTATCATGCAAACTCTTTAGGTTACTTTCATTTGCACCTTTTACTACAGCTTGATTAAATAAGGCCTTGAGTTGTGTGAACACTAATACTCTTTTATTATTGTATCTTTGTGTCAACTCAGCCCAAGCTGCTTGATAATTAGTACTAGTTATATCATATTGTTGCAATATCCTCTCTGGTTCTCCAGATAGATTGGACTTTAGATAATATAACTTTTGTACTAGCGGAATCTGAGAATCTTTATGAATCAAAGATTCGAACATATCGTGGAAGGATCTCCACTTAGTGTAATCACCATCAAATTTCGGAATTTCAATGCTAGGCAATTTTATTTCCGTTTTGTGGTCATTGATTACACTTGCCTCTGGTGTACCTACTTTTGGCTCTTGAAGCTTCAATAGTTCATCTTGAAGCTCCCCTAAAAATCCGAAGTATGCTCCTTCACATTCTTCAAAAATACGGCTTTTTTTGTAGTCGTTGAGTGCTGTTTCCTCAAACTCAACTAATAGCTTTTGTTGATTAGCCAAAAATTGTTCCCACAATTCCTCAATACTTCGGGTTCTTTGTTTCAGATAACCTTTGGTTAACTGTTGACCTGAACCTACTCTCTCTTGGTAATTAGAGATAGCATGCGTTAAAACTTTTTTGAAAGCCCTTTGTCTCTTTATAAGTGCTTCCATTTTAATTTAGTTTTCCTTCACCAGATACAAAGAAAAATTTGAATTGCTATATATTTTTATATTGTTTGTTTGAACACTCAATAAACGTATTATGCTACCGGTTTATTCGGCTTTGAAGGACCAATGTTACAGCTCCTATAGCTGTACATGAAAAATTAATAGAAATGAATGAAAGTCAATCTGTAATGTAAAACAGGTAGGGTTAACTGATTCAAAGGTTAACCTGCTTTTAATACGTTTATTGCGTATTCTAACAAACTAACAATATTTTAACAAAAAAAAATTAATAAAGTAAAACTTAACTTCAAACATAAATGAAACAAAATAAAAACAAAAAAATTTAATTCTAAGAAAATAAAGGCTTAATCTCTACTTATTGCTAGTTATCTGCAATAAGAGAGAGGAACAAAAGGTTATAGCAATTCAAATTTTTATTTTAATATAATTCAATATATGATTCAATGTAAAACTGATTAGTACATAATATCTTGAAGGGGGTTAGTAATATTTTATACTTATCAACTCCCTGTAGTATAATCAACCCTGAATGGTTGATGTAGCTAATCCCTGTGCCTGGTTCCTGACCTAAATCTGGACTATGGATTGAACCCCTGAAAATCTCCCAAAAGGTTCAATGCCAAGGGTCCCTCTCCTGAATCCCAAACCAAATCAGCAAGAAAACCCTTGAAAATATCCCAAAAGATTTTTGCCGCTGATCTAGCCTAGATGTTAACCGGGATTTCTAATTAGTATGGAAATCGCCCAATACTATTGATTTCCCGATTAATTTGATTAGCTGGAGTTTCCTGCCACACTTCACTTGGATATGTCCCGAAGTGAAATGTTTTGTGAAACCCGTACGCTAACTTTAGTTAATTGGATATTTCCCAAATTAACTTTGTTGCATAGTTAGTAACAAAAAAGAGGAGGCAAAAAATAACTTAGATTGCAGAATTTTATTCTTAGCTTGGTAATATCCCAAAACTGCGAATTAATTCTCCAATCTCAGTATAAAAAAATTTAAATGTGAGATATTCTGGTAATATCCCAGAAATTTTCCTTTTTTTTATATGAAGAAAGAAGATCCGAAATCATAGAAGTTTATTCTCAATTTGGTAATATCCCAAAATCTTGAATTTATTCTAAGCTTCAGAATGTATTTAAACTACAAAAAAAATTTCTGGTAATATCCCAAAAAAATTTCATGTACTAATTACCTGTGATTGAGGAAATACTGTAGGAATAACCCTACAAAATGATTTGAGGAAGAAGTTAAAAAATCCTAGAGGTGATAGCCCTCTAGTCGACCTTTACTGGTTAAATTCCAAGCAACAAGTGATTTTTCTTCTGAAATTGCCCCCTTTTTATATGGTTGGGGCCAGCTGCCGTCTATTGTTCTGTGGCTTCGCTTAGTTGCTGGCTATTATTCTAAACTTTTGCGCAAGTTCACCATGGCGCTGTAGATTTTACGTTTTTTGAGATGACGGGGGCGCCACTATTTACATATTGTGGTTTGACATTTGTCATTGAATGACAAATTTATTTCTATTGGTCTTGTGTTTTTGTTTTTTTTTGTAATAAAACTTTATATTTATTTCGAAAAATATAAATAAATTAAAATATAAACTTGTGCAACATCGTGATTATTTTTTTGTGAGGACATATACGTCCTGCAACAAAAACCCTGCACTGGATATTGCAGAAGATGAGATAAGTGGCTTAAAAGTTTTTGTCAAGACTGTTGTGATTGTGTTTTAATTTTTAATTTTAGGTATGTTTGCTGGTTTTTACAGCATGTTCCAATCCTTGCGTGGACAGAACTGAATTTATTTATCAGTTGGAAAAATACATTCTATTTCACCAAGGTGTTCCTTGGAAGGTCGTCTTTTTTGAAATCTTGCATTAGATTTCAATAAGACTGGTGCATTTATGCATGCTACTATATTGCAAAGTATAGTAAGACCTGGAACACCTTACATCTTTATGGTGAATGTTGAGAATGTTCAGCAACCTGGCTGCTGTATGTAACTTTTTACTTGTAAGTAAAAACTGGAAAAAGTGGTACAGATCTCCGTCCAATGGAGGTATGTATATGTTGCCTAATATTTTTTTCTTTTATATATTTCCTTTCTTTTCAAAATTTTTTATATATTCTATATTTTTTATATTTACAAACCATATTGTTTGTATCTATTTTTATTATTATTTTTTTTTTAATATATTTCCGGTTGCTATTTGCAACAGTATGTGAGTACTAAATCAAAGATTCTAGCACTTATGTCGACGAATAGGTCTAGTATAGCGTAGACGTCGACATCATTCGCGCTTCCACGATTTACTCATACCAATCTTCCTAAAATACAATTACCCGTATTTTCTGGTGACTACACAGAGTACACAAGCTTCATCACAACATTGAAAGTATTAGTCGATGACAATCCAAGTTTGAGTGCTATAGAGAAATTCAGGCACCTGCAAGCTTGTCTGAAGTGCAATGGGAGAGATGGAAATCACCAGTGCAAATTATGAAAAGGCTCTTTCTAGTTTAGATCAACGATTCAATGTAAAGACTTTAATTTTTGAATCGCATATTGCAAATAACTGTTATGGTCGTAGCGTACTGCATATAGCAACATGCTACACTGAGAATTACTGCAACATGTATGCCGTCCGACTGCAAACCGACCGCTCGCACGCACCCGAGTTCGGAGAATTCATGCTTGTGGTTGAAAAGAAGAAGAAGACTAACCTTGTATTGCAGGTTATTTCAATCAAGTGCGGCATGGAATTTTATTCCCGGGAAACGTAATAATTAGTTAAAAATTAAAGAAGTAATCTAGGGACTATAAATTTAATAATCTCAATTGTGTGTCAAGAAATTGTATTATATAACAAAAGTAAGTAGTGTCTATATCTGACGTGCACACCACATTGCAAATGCCAATTGATAAGGATTTCTCTCAGTAATCATATAAAATCCGGAAAAATCTAGAGGAACGCAAACAATTCGAAAAGGGACTCTGAAAATATCTGCCCTCAGAGTCAGTTGGGTGGTTGGGGCGTGCATTGAAGGCATACCATCTGCGCCTTCGATTTGGATGTAGGTAAGTGACGTAAAGGTCCCTTCAGGACTGAATGTGTGCCGGCGTTTTGGTTAAAGGCGCGAGATTGTTTTTGATTATGGCAGGTAGCAGCGGCAGGTTTTTCGTGGAACCTCCCCACACTCTCCGCCAATAGCCGAGGCGAGCTAGCGTGCCGCCCTGCAGTCAACGCTGTCCGCCGAATGATCTGTCAGCGTATGCTAGCAGTCTGGACTTCACGTCCGATATCAAGTCACTCCAACATACTACCATAACAAAATGGCGCCCAATGCGGGGCCACCTCAGTTAGACTTCGGTGGTCTATATGTAAATTTTACTGGGGACTGGGACTTAGAGTGAGATGGTCATTTGGCACTTTGCTAATTGACTGACGTCAAGTCTCATATCCAGTGGAAGTTAAATGCGGACCTGAGTGTAATTGTTTGGTATTTGAAATTTTTGCTAGAGTAACGTTAGAATTTTTAAAGTTTTGGTATCTTGAGATTTGATGAAAGTAAAGTAAAGATTTTTGAAAGTTTTGATATTTTGATTTTTGGAAGTTGATTGAATAAAGTAAAGTAACGTAATGTTTTAAAGTTTTTGAAAGTTCTTGAATTGAAGTTCGACTCTAGGTTTGACTTTGGTCAAGCCTCCAGTCTGAACAGGTGTCTAGTTTTTGAATTTTTGAATTTTGTTTGAATGTTTTTTCCCGCTGGCCTTCTGCCATGGAAATGGTAGGTGGCCCAAGGAACATCGTTAAGACTTAAAGCGCTATAAATTTGGAATATTTCCTATATGGCTCCTATATAAATCTCAATCAACATTTAAGTTCTTACATAGATCTTGTAATTCTTTAAGAAGTAACTAGAGTGTTATATCTACATTTGTTGTTTTATATGAGTCTAAGGAGTATAAGTCCTATATGAAGAATTTACTATTTGAATATAAGTGCTATAAGAGTGAGTATCTGGGACTATAATTCCCAGAGAATTGTGATCCTATATAATATTCCTATATCAGTATTGGGAATTTAAATATGGGAGTACAGCTCTTGGGAAGTATGTTCATATATCAAGCTTCATATCAAAAATCAATCTCAAATCAACCCTTATATAAGACTGCGGGGAATAAGTAATTTCAGTAAGAATTCATTTTCGATATCAACACTCATATAAGCAATCAGAATTTTGTGAAGTTTTATATAGGATCAAGGGGATCACTTGGAAATTGTCTCATAGGAGATGCTAAGGTGTTATGTTGCGGCACGGGGGTAGTGCAAAGCCGAGGAAAAGTATAATATACTACCCTCCTTTGCATGAGCAGTTGGTTAAGAACAGTTAAATTAGAATTACAATAACGAATTTAATGGATGAGTGGAAAAAAATAAAAAATCCGGTCCATATCATAGGAAAGTAAGAAAAAATGTTGCAGGATATCTACACTTCCACCAACGATTATTGGCCCCAGTATTGCTTCACCTTCAGTGCTGCTTACTACTATGCTACTGTAGGCATAAATATTGTTAATATATAATCGGTAGACCTTTATCTAATTTTATAAACAACTCATAAATTTTAGATGTTCAATTCGAAAAATCCCCTACTATAATAGATGATGCTCCAAAAATTGTTCCTAATGATGATGAGCAGTATGATGATGAATATGATTCTGATGATGAAGAAAATGAAAAAATTATTGATGATGTGATGAAAAAGGAAACATTTAGAATTACTCTGACAATGTGGGCTTTGCAAAATAACGTATCACAAAAAGCATTGAGAGAGCTGTTCAAAATTTGTAATAGACGTACTCCGGACTTATTACCTACTGATCCAAGAACATTGCTCCGCACATTATCAAATAAAATGAATCGTGGTGATATTGTACAAATAGGATCATCCCATCGGATAGTCACTATTGGCACCAAGGGCTCGAGTTTTGTTTAAAACAATTTTTCCAAACATTAATCAGCCAACACAGATATCGATTAATATAAACATGACGGTTTGCCAATTTTTAAAAGTTCGAATGAACAATTTTGGCCCATATTATTTAATATTCACGAATTTCCTGATGTTTCTCCAATGGTCGTCTTGGTTTTAAACTCAATTCTGATAGACCGAGTTGAGTGTTTTAAATTAAAAATATTACCGTATGCCACTGTGCGCATGTTCACAAGAATTTATTGCAACTTGTTCTTTCAACTGTCAATAACCTTTTAAAAGCACAAACGCTGGCCGATAGGAATTTACATCACGTAACATGATACAAAGATAACAAGGTATGGCCGATTCGAGAGGAATTTTTTGTGTTGCTGCGTCATGGGATGTCATTTCCAGCGGATTTATTTTGAGTTTTTCGTATTATATTGACTGAAATACTTTTTGAATACATTAAAATATGTAAAAAAAATTTAGTTTCTGCGTTTAAGTCACTTCGGGAAAACTAATTATGTGCTAGGGGGAAAACAAAGAAATTTCCAAATAGAACATTTTTTTCATTTTGATAAGAACGATTGAAATTGAGACGAACAAATTTGTGACAATTGTCGCCAAAGCAGGCAAGCAACCAATTGGCAGATTTTTCGGCCATACCTTGTTAATCTTTATATCATTATCACGAAATAGGAAAATAAGTGCTATATGAATGTTTTTGTTTAGGTATTTGCTCTACTATGCTTATATAGCACTACAAATGCCATATCAAAATATCTATTCTCAACGCAGCAATTTACATACATCTTTATATAGGAATTTGTTACCTATATAAGCGTTTTTATTCCTACTCATGTAGGTGTTGAAGTCATGGTAGGAAATTTTGTGTGTTATAACAAGTCTTATAATCTTTAAGGTAGAACTGAAGTCCTATATCATCTCTTTCTTATGTACCCAGTAGCCATATTTGCTGATTATTTGGACGGCCATATTTGTAATAAAAAAAAACGCATTTTTATTTAGGTGTAAATTAGCTTAGAAACATGAAAATAATAACATATTGGTAAATTTATTGAAAACTAGATAAATTCACATTAGTTCCATTTATTTGGAGAACCAAATGAACATAACTGTTCTTAACTATAATTAATTAAACATTCTATTTATTTATTTATTTTGAGGCGCTTTGTTATTTTTCGATCTAGCATGTTAAATACTAACAGTAAAATTTAAATTGTTGGTAATTTGAAATATATACCAATGTAAAAAAATAATTTTAATATTAAGAAATATTCCTCAATCATATTTTATAATACCATCTTTTGTGTTAAATGAAAACTTTCTATAGGACTCTAAGTCACGCATGTATAATAAGTTCCACTTGAATAATAAATTTGTAGTCTTGACTAGGATCTATTGTCTTTTAATGATTTTACATTAGGATCACTTTTCCTATATAGGATAATTTGTTTCTAAATAAGTTATTACATAGGGATATATTTAATTCCTATATAAGTGAAATAGACCAATTTAGGAAATCCCACAACAACGTTGTAACACTAAATTTCTACAATAGGGTACATATAAAAGCTCTGAGCTTCAATATGAGATTACGATATAAGTACATTATAGGAATAATTATTCCTATATCAACACTAAATTTTATTCCCCGAGCATGATATGGGATTCTCCACTGTAGCGCTATAAGAGTCTAGTGCAATTCCCTGGGAACTCGGTGAAACAATAATCTGGCGTCTTATGACACCTTAAGTTCGCAAGATTTATTCCTAGCAGATCTCCGAGCTTTATATAGGACAAAAATTGTTCGTTGGGGGCCTCACACTAAATTTTTGTGCGAGCTCTCACGGATACATGTCTCTGTTGGCCACCTGGCTGGACAGAGTCGTGAATCTGTGAGACGACGTTTTGGCTTTCAGCTTACTAGTTGACCAGACTCATGACTCTGCCCAGTTGGAAGGTTAGCTGGATATGACTATCAGGTGAAGAGGAAGGAAAGGGTTGTTGGAGGATGGAAGTGATGCTGGAGACCTTCAGTAATCAGGAATTGGCATACTGCTAACTGCCTGGCTGAAGAATCTCTAGTATCATTTTCAGTCTCTAGCTTCTCCAACCCGACTCATCCCAGATTTCTGTGAGAACTCAAACATTTTTCATGCAGACATTCATGTCGCTTGCTTACATCATTACTTCTGACCTGATTAGAGAGGGTGGCCTAGACGCTTTTATGTTTGGAGAGTTAGCTCCTGGAGGGTGAGGGAGAAATGTTATGAATTTCATTCTTGTAGATTTTTTTTGAACGTCTGAGCTAAGATTTTTGTAGTTTTCAAATACAGTTAGCACATATACTTTTTTCAAATACAATTAGCATTTATATCTTTTGACTGGATGACTGTGTCAGTACAAGTATTGAATTCGGAGTTTAGAATACTCCCAAATTTTGAAATTTCGTTATCTTTCCGAATATATTTGCAACTTTAGTAATTATGACCAGAATTTTTCTGAACTTTTGGTAAAAGAAATTTTTTTTTTAAAGGTTGGTATCTCTTCCGAAGTTTTGAATTTTTTTAAATTGATTGCTCTATTATCTCGATTTTTTTGAAATGTTGTTATCCTTTCCGAACTCTTGGTGATTTTTCCAAGTTGACATTTCGGTTATCTCGAGTGCAGCAGCGACATCACCTGCCTTTCCTTGCCTGGACTGCGTAAACTTTTCACGAAGGTTAAGACTATCTAGCCTGCATTCTTGAGTTATATTGAAACATATTGGTTTTACGACTGAGCGGATGAAGTTATACAATGGCTACAGTGCGAACACCACCGCCAGCAACTGATGTACCGATACAGGTGCCAAAAAAGTGCTCCATCTGCCAGGAGGGAGACTGGTCAGGCAAGAGGAAGCCAGTGAAGACGGTCTGTGGACATGTGTTTCACAAAGCATGTCTTAAAACGTGGATTGGACAGCACTCAAACTGCCCGATCTGCAGATTCCACCTCACTCAGTATGATTTTACTGAATATACAGGGGCGGTTCCAAAAAAAACTTTTACGAGGCCTGGCAATCAGGATACTCGACCGGCAGCACAGTCTTCAACCTGCCACCACCTACGAGTCTACCAGTCAACCGCGAATCTCTGTCCCCTGGTTTGCAGAACTTGCACTCTATGACATTTTCACATCCGAATTCGAGGATGAACAGCCCGCTACCTAACGCTCAGGGCCCGAGCTCAGCAGCGGCTGAAGACTTGCTGGCAGGTCTGCGCCTGCAAATGCAAGATTTGGTTCGAGAAGGTCTCGAGCAGAGCTTGAATGCATTTCGGATTGAATTGGCAAATAGCGTCCGACAGCAAATATCAGCTGCAATGCCATCAGCGGATTTTTCACGGCCACCTCCTTCTATGGGTGATCCGAGACCACCACAAGAGTTCCACGACTTGCGTATGCAGTCGTTTAATAGACCGTCATCAGCTCTTGGTCAGCCTAGTGGTCAGCCTGGACCAAATTTTATGCAACCTCCACCAGCTCCATCTCATCGTATCCCGGCAAGCGTAGGACAACGACGTTCTGGCAGTTCCATCCGCAGATGGAATATCTCCTATAGTGGCGACAGCTCTCGACTCACTGTCGACGAATTCGTGTTCAGAGTAGAAGCACTGACTTACTCGGCACTAGACGAAGACTTTGAACTCTTGGTAAGACATATGAACACTCTGCTTTCTGGACCATCAATGGATTGGTACTGGTCTCTCCTGAGGCAAAATTCCACACCCTCGTGGGAATATGTAAAAGCAACTCTTCTAGCTGAATGGGGAGTACCTAAAGACGACCTCAAGGTCAAAGTCCAATTGATTCTGAGGAAAGAGAAAGCAGGGTAGTCATTTGCCATGTACCACCAACACCTGGTATACCTACGGGACCAATTGCAAAACCCTTTGCCAGACGTCGAATTTCTGGAAAAAAGTCAAGTCCGCCGGCAGGAGAGACCAGTAGTGTTCTGCTATGGATGCGGACGCAAAAACATCTTCAAGCCCGATTGCAGCCATTGTCGACAGAAAAACCTGAGACGGGTCGGGAATACCACCACCTTTTCTCGAACAGTGTCAACGTCACGAACACCAACTGCAACGAACAATCCAGTTTAAACCTTGACCAAGGAGGAAGGTCCGCTCCATTAGCAGACATTAATGACGAATCCCTGAATTGTCCACTGATATCATTCAGCGATTCTGATGATATCAGCAAACCCCCTGATAGTACAAATATTTCGCTGATAGAGACGGAGAATTTGATAGACTTCTCCGCAGATCTTCAAGTTCCCATCTCCACTTCTGGGAAGCCCAGGACATTATTAGACACTTCTTTGGAAGGGTCTTTAATTTTCGATGTCACGATAACACCGACAGCACCTTTAGCTAACAAGGTTACTGAGCAGGAGATTTGGCCTACTGCCATTTCTGTATTAAAACGGCCACCAAGCTCTGTTATGACGAGTGGGCGTGAGCCTGTTTTACATCCGCTGGCGCCATATCACACGCGTCTCCAGAATTAAAATGCAGTAAGAGATCGAATCTGCAGCGGAGTTAGCTGACATCATGTATCCTGACCTGGATTTTAGACCAAGAAAGAAACGATCTACCGTTCGTTGGCGGGAATACTGTCGACGGATGAGACAGGAAAGAAAGGAACTGGCACACATTTCCGTGTCGATGCCACACGACATTCGACCGTATGCCGAAGTAAGACTTCTCGGGCGTACTGAGAGTGGATTACTTGATAGTGGTGCCACTGTCAGTATTCTAGGCCACGCAGCTCTAGAGAAGCTTGCAGAAGCAGAGGTTGAATGGAAGAGGTATCGGACACAGGTACAAGTAGCGAATGGTGCCATGACGACTGTGCATGGTCATGTGAACTTGGACATCACGTTCCGTGGTAAGACCCAAAACGTGGGTTTCTACGTGGTTCCTGGGCTCACACAGGAACTATATCTAAGAATAGACTTCTGGCGTCTATTTGGGTTGGCTCCAGATGTCCTGGGTATAGTTGCAGAAGTGACACCAAGTCTACTAGCTACTCCTGACACCGACTGCCATGCTCTTTCCGGTATAGATCAACAGCGTTTAGAAGCTACTAAACAGCTTTTCCCTTCCTTCGCCTCTTTAGGCTTAGGACAAACATCTCTTGTCAGTCACAGGATTGAAACGAATGACGCGACTCCGATAAAACAGAGGTTTTATCCGATTTCACCGGCAGTACAGAGTTTGATGGATGCAGAATTACGACGAATGCTATCATTGGGGGTGATAGAGGAGAGCCAGGGTCCTTGGAGCTCTCCAGTTGTACTAGTGCGGAGGCCTGGGAAGGTTCGGCTTTGTTTTGACGCCAGGAAGGTCAATTCCGTTACTAAGAAGGACGCCTATCCGCTGCCGCAGATAGATGCGCTTCTGAGTCGACTTCCTCCGGTAAACTACATCACGAGCCTGGACCTCAAAGACGCTTTCTGGCAGATCCCACTAGAGACTGAGTCCAGATAGAAGACCGCGTTTACAGAACCTGGTCATCCTCTCTATCAGTACACCGTGATGTTATTCGGCCTTTGCAGTGCTCCACAAACTATGTGCCGCCTCATGGATTGGGTCATTCCTTTCGATCTTCGTGAAAATGTTGTCGTCTACTTGGACGGTTTATTGATACTGTCATCAGACTTTGACTCTCATCTCACATTGCAATCCCGTGTACCGAATTGTTTGAGGAAAGCTGGCCTCACTATCAGCGTTGAGAAGAGTAAGTTTTGCATTAAGAAGACTAAATACTTGGGTTTTATAATCGAGAAAGGAGGAATTAGGACTGACCCAGATAAGATCTCAGCCATAGTTGACTATCCGTCACCTAAAATTGTTCGGCAAGCCCGACGCCTACTAGGTATAGCGGGATGGTATCGACGGTTCATCCCGAATTATGCTGATTGAACTGCCTCCATAACTGACACCTTGAAGAACCCTAGTCAGTTCAAGTGGACACCTAAGGCCCAGACGTCTCTGGAGATGCTAAAACAAAAACGTACCTCTGCTCCGTTGTTAGTGAGTCCAGATTTCACCACGCCGTTCGCTATCCGGTGCGATGCGAGCCAACAAGGTATTGGTGAAGTGCTGATTCAACTAGATGACGATGGCCACGAGAAGCCAATAGCCTACGTCTCGAAAAAGTTGAACTTAGCACAACGAAATTACACCGTCACAGAGCAAGAATGTTTAGCTGCAATCTTAAGTGTACAGAAGTTCTGGGCTTTCATAGAACTTATGCCGTTTAAGATAGTGACTGATCATGCGAGCTTGAAATGGCTGATGTCTCAAAAGGACCTCAGCGGTAGACTTGCTCGGTGGAGTTTGAAGGTTCAGGGTTTCCACTTCACTATTGAGCACCGAAAAGGAAGCCTGAATGTCGTCCCTGATGCGTTGTCACGCATTCATTGCGACAGCTTGTCCTGTCCTTAGTTCGCCATATTTCAACTCGTTGGAATATGAGGAACTGAGGCATAAAGTTAAAACGACTTCTGGCAAACTGCCAGATCTTTGCGTCAGGTATAGCTTCGTTTACATTCGGACTGTTCCGAGAACAGGCGATCCGATTCAGGAAGAAGAAGCTTGGAAGCTTTGGATTCCACGAGGGCTTGTCTCCGACGTTATTTCAAGAGCTCATGATCCGCCACTAGACCAAGGCCCCCAATACTATTCTGAGACCACCTATGAGAGTCCAGTCTGTGACAGAACGACCATGGCAAAAGCTGTATATTGATTTTCTGCGTCCATATCCTCGGTCGTAGCGTACTGCATATAGCAGCATGCTACACTGAGATTACTGAAACATGTATGCCGGCCGACTGCAAACCGACCGCTCGCAAGCACCCGAGCTCGGAGAATTCATGCTTGTGGTTGAAAAGAAGAAGAAGACCAAACCTTGTATTGCAGGTTATTTCAATCAAGTGCGGCATGGAATTTTAATCCCGGGAAACGTAATAATTAGTTAAAAATTAAAGAAGTATTCCAGGGACTATAAATTTAATAATCTCAATTGTGTATCAAGAAATTTTATTATATAACAAAAGTAAGTAGTGTCTATATCTGACGTGCACACCACATTGCAAGTGCTAATTGGTAAAGATTTCTCTCAGTAATCAAATAAATTCCGGAATCTGAAAATATCTGCCCTCAGAGTCAGTTGGGTGGTTGGGGCGTGCAATGAAGGCATACCATCTTCGCCTTCGATTTGTATGTAGGTAAGTGACGTAAAGGTCCCTTCAGGACTGAATGTGTGCCGGCGTTTTGGTTAAAGGCACGAGATTTTTTTTGATTATGGCAGGTGGCAGCGGCAGGTTTTTGGTGGGACCTCCCCACACTCTCCGCCAATAGCCGAGGCGAGCTAGCGTGCCGCCCTGCAGTCAACGCTGTCCGCCGAGTGATCTGTCAGCTCATGCTGGCAGTCTGGACTTCACGTCCGATGTCAAGTCACTCCAACTGTTCAGTCCACATACATATTTGTACATCCCTAGTTGAAATTCCGCGATCAAATTATATCCCTCGATGAAACCAGATTGTCCTAAAAATCTATAAAAAAGGAAACACAAAGCATCATGTTCCCAATCAATATACTTATCTGATTATTCCACCGCAAATCCCATCCCAATCCTGCCTACAGCCGTCCAACACATTTTTTGAGCTGAAATTAAATAGAAAGTACATTAATAATATGTAAAATAAATAAAAATAGCTCAAACTTACCCAAAATTCCACTTTCCTCCAAATGTTTACATTTTTGTAATGTCATCTAATGACATTACGTCAAACAGCTGGTGTCGCCACAATCAAATTTGGACCATCGAACCAAGCATTGCCAGGGCAACATATTATGAAGCTGGGACATAGCTGTTCACGGTGGCTATAAAAAGGCGGCGAGCCGCAGCAAAATCACCATTCGGTTTTCAGAGTCTAATCTGAAAGCATCCTCCACCAGAGTCTAATCTGTTTCATATCCTTTGAACAAAAGTATAATTTTGTTTATTCCTTCATATAGAAGTTTAGTTCTATTATTGTAGAAGTATAATTCTACTTATATCCAACATCCAATTTTGCACCATATTATAATTTCAGAGTCTAATCTGAAAATATCCTCCATCAGAGTCTAATCTGAATCTCATCCTAGGAGCAAAAGTATAATTTTGCTCTATCCTTCATATAGAAGTCTAATTCTATTAAAATCCACACTCCCAAAAATCTGACACTTGATCTCCAATCGTGTAACAGAAGTTTAATTCTGCTTACACGTTCCAGGACGTTGCGATTGAAGTATAGTTCTGCGCAGACGTTTTAACATTCGCTGTAACAGAAGTTTAATTCTGTTTACACGCCCCAGCACGTTGTAGCAGGAGTATAATTCTGCTTACGCGTTTGAATACTCACAGTAACAGAAGTATAATTCTGCTTACACGCTTCAGCACGTTGCAGTCGAAGTCTAATTCTGCTTCATCGTCGCTCTCTTTTTCTCAGAAATTCCTTCTAAAATTGTCGCTATTTGATTCCGAAGAAATAAAAGCTTTCTTCTTCTTCTTTCTAGAAACAGAACTAAGGACAGAGAGTGTGGGCAAAGCAGCACGATTTTATATTGAATTTTTATTTTGAATTTTTAAATTGTCGTCATTGTTGCTGTTGGATTTTAATTGAATTTTAGTTGAATTTTTTAATAGTATTAGTAGTTTTATTAAATTGTAAGTTATTATTTGAATTGAAACTATTGAATTTGTGATATTAGGTTAAGTATATGAATTATTTTAATAAAATTTCTATTTGAACTGAATCTAAAGCTGAGTTATCCTTTACAAAACCGGCACCCTCCCTTACGCTCGAGACTAGATCTCACACCAACATACTACCATAACAGATCTTCGGGCAACCTAAAGTTAGTCACGGCTCAGCTAGTCAGTTACGCAATCTAATAGATGAAATTAACACTAACATGGATGCGCTAAAATCCATTGGCTCTGCGACAGAAATATTAGATTCCATTCTAATCTATTTAGCATCTAAACGACTTGATGGAGAAAGCACATCTAAATGGGAGGAAGGCCGCGAGCTTGAAAATTTGCCAAAGTGGGCTGACTTTGTGAAGGTGCTCAACCGCAGATGCCAATTTTTTGAAGTCAGATCGAGCAAGGCCTTAGAGGCATCCTCCACTTCGCTCCGGAATCAGTGCCGTGATAACGATAGGCACAAGGGAAGGTATAAAGAAGTACGCCAACCGTCATTAACAGCAACAATCCCAACACATTACAACTGTACCATTTGCAATAAACCAGGTCATTCTGTTTATAATTGTTCAGAGTTTCTAGCGCTTTCAGTGATCGAGTGCTACAACACAGTCAAACGTTACGCATTATGCATTAATTGCTCGTCGAAAGGTCACTCAATGAAGAAATGCAAATCGTCGAAATGTCGGGTGTCTGCACAGCTACATAATACCCTACTACATCGTTTCACTGCTTCAGCGGAACCATCTTCTGTTGCATCCACATTAGCAACTGCGAGTGAGCATCCAATTGCAAACCAAAGTAGTGGCAGTTCTCTACTATCATCGCTACAATCAAATCGCACTGAAAGTTCCAACAATTTAGGTAGAAGTATTGTTTTAGTTACTGCACTCGTCGAGATCAAAGACCAATCAGGTTGTTACCACACTGTCAGAGTTCTCCTCGACTCAGCGTCACAAGTAAATTTCATTACAGAGAGAATGGTGCAAAAACATCATCTCAAGGATCGGCGATTCTAGTGCACGAGTTAAATTTACCACTAATAGCGTTTCAAATCACAGCTAAATTCATATCAGAGAGACTCGCATCTCTGAATTCTACCGACAATTACGAGCATTCAATCAGAACAACAAATAAGGGTCGAGAATTGGAACATACCTGCCAACGTTCAGCTTGCAGATCCACATTTTTATCAGCCTCAAACCTTAGACTTGTTGATCGGAGCGGAGATATTTTTTGAGCTTCGGGTCAGTAGGACAGATCAAATTAACTAAAGATTTACCCATATTACAAAAGTCACAGTTGGGCTGGATAGTATCAGGAAGCTATAAAACAACAAATAATAATGACAAAATGTGTTCACTTGTGTCTAATAATCCTGCAATTGATGATCGACTTGAAGATTTGGTAGAAAGGTTCTGGACAATCGAGGAAGTCTCAGTCGAAAGGGCATTCTGGACTGAAGAACAAGTCAGATATGAAGAATTCTTTGTGTTAACCACACGTCGGGACAAGGATGGCCTATTTATTGTAAAATTGCCGTTTAAACAACCTGGTAGTGTCCTTGGTCACTCATATGACATATCAAAACGGCGGTTTCTCTCACTGGAACGAAGATTAAACCGAAATCCTGAGCTCAAGGCACAGTATTCCGAATTTTTACATGAATATGAAGAATTGAATCACATGGAACGGATTCCATCAGACGAAATATCATCGATCAAATACGTGGTACCTCACCAGTGCGTTGTTAAAGCTGATAGCTCATCCACTAAATTACGTGTAGTATTTGATGCGGGTTGTCGTACAACTTCCAATATCTCGCTCAATGAAATACTACTGGTTGGCCCTACTGTACAAAAATGACTTGTTCTCGATAATTTTCAGATGGCGATTCCACAAATTTGCATTAACGGCGGATATAGTTAAAATGTACCGCCAAATTAAAATAGATTGCCATGATGCACACTATCAATGCATCATATGGAGAGATGATCCACAAGAGGATATTCAAGCGTTTCGACTCACAACCGTTACATACGGAACTTCGCCCGCTCCTTTCCTCGCCACACGATATTTAAACTGTCTGGCCGATGAATTCATAGATATTCATCCGCAAGCAGCAAGAATAATAAGGCAGGACTTTTATGTCGATAATTTAATTTCTGGCGGAGATTCACTGGAGGAAATAAAGGCAATTCAATACAATGTTGAGCGTGTATTGAGCTCCGCTCAAATGGAACTTAGAAAATGGTATTTGTCGTCCTTTCAAGCATACCAACTCTAAAAACTACCAAAAGAACGGTATTATCAGATCTAGCAAAGCTTTTCGATCCCTTGGGCCTCATAAATCCTGTAGTCGTAAAGGGAAAAATCTTCCTACAAGAACTGTGGAAGTTAAAGCTTGACTGGGATGAGTCCTTGCCCATAGAACTACACAGTCAATGGGAATCATTTCAAAGACAACTGCGGACGCTAGGTGAATTGCGAGTTCGTTGTTTCGTGTTATCGCCTCAACGAGTGGCAAATGTTCAGCTGCACGGATTCGGACACGCTAGCATGAAATGCTACGGTTGCTGCATTTATCTCAGAGTGACAGATGGACAGGGTCAAATAGTCGTGACTCTTCTATGTTCGAAGTCCAAAGTAGCACCTTTAAAAACCAGAATCTTACCCGAACTCGAATTATATGCAGCGCGATTTCTAACCAATTTACTATATCGGGTTCGAAGACTGCTTCCAAGCAACGTACACGAATTTTATTTATGGACGGATTCAACGATAGTGCTAAACTGGCTAGCACTCCCACCGTCGACCTGGACAGTCTTCATTGCAAATCGCGTAGCTTACATACAGGAGCTAACAGGAGATTGCAGCTGGATAAAAGTTGACTCGAAATCCAATCCGGCAGACATTATTTCTCGAGGCGCGGTACTAGCATATCTTCAACACTCATCATGGTTCACTGGGCCTGATTTTTGGCCACACCACAAGCAGAATGGCCGGAAGCTACTAACTTCGATACTGAAGCTCAATAAAAACGAAGAGATTAGCCCCAGGAGCTGCATCAAAAATCTGAATCCTTTCCTTGATGGTGCCTCTCCACGCAGCTTCATACACGACGGTGAGCATTTGCAGATAGAAAATCTATCCTTTGAAATCAAATTTCCAATCCTTATTCCCAAAAATCATTCATTTATTAAGTCATATGTATGTTACATATCTTCACTATAAACATTATCATCGTGAGAAGTATTGGGCAACAAATCTACGGGACAGCACAAGAAGAGTTGTTAGAAACTGCATACATTGTTTTCGATATCGACCAAAGGTTTTGCAGCAAATAATGGGTGAATTACCAGGTGACCGAATTCAGCGTGATCGACCATTTCATAAAACTGGGCTTGGCTTTTGTGGCCCACTCTGGACTAGAGCTTCTACACTACGAGGAGCCCGGAAACCCATTCATAAGTTAGCCCCACTACCGATGGATCGTTGAAAGTAAAGGGCAGTTCTTTCAAGGCGGCCGGCATATGTACAGTCGCAACTTAGCACAGCCATCAACAATCAAAGTCCAAAAAGAATTAATCGTATCATAAAATCATTTCTTTTTGCTAATTACATACATCAAAGTAGATATTCTCATCCTTTTTGTTTTAAATCAATATAGTTTTATAATTTAATCACGTCAGCCAATAATGTCGTAATCTTTCAAATTCTTTCAATACAAATGTTAAATTCAATTTTACCGCCAAGTTAGTTTATCGAAATATTGCCAAGTTGCCAGAATAATTAAGGTTCAAGGCATTCAATATTGTACTTGGTTCTGTTTCCGGCCTTGAGTCGGTCTGTCATTCATTATTTGTCGTCGAATACAGTCATACAAGAAAAAAAGTTGTTTTAATTTTTCATCGCATCAGATGCTAAAAATCTTGCATTCTACATGTGTGCACGGAAAACAGACTGATGTTTCGGCAGGAGATTATTACATGTTACATAATTTTCAATCTGGGCTCGCATAAGCTTTTCCAAGATCCAGGTTCCCAAGTAAGCCTCATTACTGAGGAGCTAGTGCTAAGATTACGAATACAAAAGGAACGCATAAAGACAACCATACCTGCACAAGCTTACAGAGAGCTCAAAATTCAAATACAGCTTCAACATCAAAGGAACTCTTACCTTCGAGTCGAGGCACTTGTTCTGCCGAAACTAAGCAAGCTAATTATTACCGGAAGCTGCGGTATCAGCAGTTGCCCTACTACAATATGAAAATATTGTTTTAGCTGACCCAACGTTCAACACACCAGGTCCAATTGATCTAATCCTAGGAACGGACGTTTACTCTAATATAATCTTAGAAGGGCTCAAGTTAGGATGGATCCTCTTCGGGAACATTCCTAATATGTACATTCCAAGAGACTAACAAGGTATCAAGCTTACTCTCAATTTCAGAAATATATCAAAAGCTTGAACAATTTTGAGATAGTGAGAACAATGCGGCACCGAGTCAGGAAGTCGATGATTGTGCAAGACATTTCCAAGAGACACATCAAAGAGCAAAAGATGGGAGATATATTGTCCATCCACTATTTAGAGAAATTTCAGGAGAGCTTGGACACTCTAAGGACAGAGCTACAGCTCGCTTATTACAAATAGAGAAAAAGTTGAAAAAATCTCCAAATGATAGAATACAACAAATTTTTAATGGATATGTATACTATTTACCTCACCGCACAGTATTTAAGGAGGACATGACAAATACAAAACTGCGTGTGGTGTTCGATGGATCTTGTAAAACATCATCTGGACCAGGGGCGCACCGAGAGGGGGGACGCACGAGACCGGTATCCCTCCAGAATATCAGTTTTCTGAGTATATTTAACAAATTACGTATAAAATGTGGTCTGTATATTATTAGAAATTCCGATAAAATAAAATAAAACCTTTTAATCTACAATAGCAGTCCTTAAGTGCTCAGATGGGTGCAGGACGCGACTTTAGAGCCCTATTTTCCGACTCGTTAGGACTTGGGACACCTATTCCTTGCCCCCCCCGCTCAAAGCCAAATCCTGGGTGCGTTACTGATCTGGACTCACCCTTAACGATTTACTGCATAGCGGGTCAAAAATACAATAAGATCTCAACCAAATTCTGCTAAGGTGGCGAAAGCACCGATCGGAATAGCGTCAAAAGATAGAAACTATCAACGTATACTCTGGCGCCAGCAACCAACAGAGCCTGTCCAAGAATATGTGCTGAACACTGTCACTTATGGCACAGCACCTGCAACATATCTCGCAGTCAAGGCTCTAAATCAACTCGCGAAATATGAAGGCAATCAATTACCAGCAGCTAAAAGCGTGCTGCCTTATCATTTCTACATTGACGATATGCTAACACGTACTGACACCAAAGTCGAGGCATACCAGCTACAACAACAATTACATTCCTTGTTAAAGAAACGATGTTTCAATCTCCGGAAATGGACATCGAATAGCCAAGAACTGTTGAAAATAATTCCAGAGCACCTAATAGAAAAAGGGATTTTAGAAATCGGTGACAAGGACACAATAAAAATGCGGGGATACACTGGATTCCCAAACGAGACGAATTCCAGTTTAAACTAAAAATCAATACCACCCATGCTAAGCTAACTAAATGGCTATTATTGTCGAGAAATGCGACAATTTTCGACCCCATAGGTTGGCTAGCTCCAGTAACCATAACCGCAAAACTCATTATACAGTCTCGTTGGAAAACAGAAACAGCTTGTGATGAGCTGCCTCCTGAAGAAGCTATAAACTACTGGAAAAAGTTGGAAGCAGAAATGCAACAATTGCAATCAATAAGAGTTCCTAGGTGGTTCAGACACCGTGCAAGTCAAGAAATCCAACTGCATGGATTTTGCGATGTCTCTGAAAGGGCATTTGCAGCCGTAATATACACCCGTACAATGGATTCCTTCGGAAAAATGCATACTACGCTATTACCCGCGAGAACCAAGGCAGCACCTCTGAGACCAAAAATCACTGTACCACGATTAGAACTATGTGGCGCTGTGTTGCTTGCTCAGCTCCAAAAATCCACCATCGATACTTTAGGAATAAATTCTCCTAAAATATTCGCTTGGTGCGATTCAGAAATTACATTAGCATGGATAGCTAAAAATCTGAACAACTGGAAAACCTTTGTAGCTAACAGAGCCAGTGAAATACAAAGCCTCCTTGACAAAAATATATCATCTCATGAGAATCCTGCAGATAACGCCTCCAGGGGGGTAAGTGCAACCATGCTTGCTTCCCACAACCTTTAGTGGAAAGGTCCACTTTGGCTAACTCAACTTCCATATGCTTGGTCTTCACCAGCCCAATTTCGTCACCACTGAGGAAGAAAAACAAACAGTTGCAGTTTTTAAGATGACTACTCCATCGGACGAAATATTCACAAGCTGAAGTTATACGAGGCAATTGAGAATCCTTGCATAATGTTTCCGATTCATCAAGAACTGCAAGGTGCCAAAAGTGCAACGGGATTTTGACTATCTATCTTCTATCTTCTCAGCAACTGCAAGAAGCAAAAAATCACATTATCAAGTGAGAAGAATTCTCCGAGGAAATAAATTCGTTGAGTAAAAACGAGCCACTAAAGAAAACCAGCAAACTGATTTCTAAGAGTGGGGGAAGATTGAAGAACTCGACACTGCCAATAGACTCCAAGCATCAAATGCTTCTTCCCCAGAAACACCATATAGCAAATCTTGTCATTGACCATGCTCACCAACAAACCCTACATGGTGGCACACAACTAACCTTAAGTTACATAAGGTTGCAATTCTGGATAATTGACAGTAAAAGAGTAGTACAGGGTAGAAACCATAAATGCATAACATGCGTAGGATATCGCCAAAAGAACACCCAACCAATGATGGGCGATTTGCCTGCAGTACGCATAAATCGTTCCCCACCCTTCTCAAACTGTGGAATTGATTATTCCGGCCCATTTCTACCAAAATGTCAAAACCATCAAAGGCTACATAGCGCTATTTGGCTCTATGGTAACAAAGCTGTCCATCTAGAGATAGTGAGCGACCTTAGCACAGAATGGTTGAATCGTGCAAAATTCGTGTACATGAGCGTAATTTGTCAAGAGCAGGACATTATACATAGGAGTAAGTGAGATGAAGGAAGGAAAATTTGTCAAAGCTGAGCGACAAGTTGACAAATGTGCTTTTGTTTTGTGAGCAGATTTCGTTATACGGTGCGATGCGAGCCAACAAGGTATTGGTCGGGTGCTGATTCAACTAGATGACGATGGCCACGAGAAGCCAATAGCCTACGTCTCGAAAAAGTTGAACTTAGCACAACGAAATTACACCGTCATAGAGCAAGAGTGTTTAACTGCAATTTTAAGTGTACGGATGTTCTGGGCCTTCATAGAACTTATGCCGTTTAAGATAGTGACTGATCATGCGAGCTTGAATTGGCTGATGTCTCAAAAGAACATCAGCGGTAGACTTGCTCGGTGGAGTTTGAAGGTTCAGGGTTTCCACTTCACTATTGGGCACCGAAAGGGAAGCCTGAATGTCGTCTCTGATGCGTTGTCACGCATTCATTGCGACAGCCTGTCCACAAACGAAGATCTTGGCCCGAAAGTTGACCTTAGTTCGCCTTATTTCAACTCGTTGGAATATGAGGAACTGAGGCATAAAGTTAAAACGACTTCTGGCAAACTACCAGATTTTTGCGTCAGGGATGGCTTCGTTTACATTCGGACTGTTCCGAGAACAGGCGATCCGATTCAGGAAGAAGAAGCTTGGAAAATTTAGATTCCACGAGGGCTTGTCTCCGACGTTAATTCAAGAGCTCCTGATCCGCCACTAGACCAAAGCCCCCAATACCATTCTGAGACCACCTATGAGAGTCTAGTCTGTGACAGAACGACCATGGCAAAAGCTGTATATTGATTTTCTGCGTCCATATTCTTGGTCAGTGAAAGGAAATGTCTGCATCTTAATAGTTCTTGACCACTTTTCAAAGTCCGCAGTAGATAAGCTATGCGGGTTCTGGACCACTTTTTTAAGCCTCCAGGATTTTGCCACAAATGGCGCCACCGTCGCTAGGTGGTTTGAGTCCATGCTAAATGTAGGTTTGTGCCTTGGTTGTATTGGTTTGTGTCTTGGATACATCATTGCGCCTTGGATGCACCATTGTGGCTTGGGTGCACCATTGAGTCTCGACTAGCGGGATTAATCGGTACTACCGGGATGTATCATTTGATCTTGACTGCACCCTAGCGGCATTAGCCGGTACTACCAGCATGCTCCCGTACTACGGTTTTCTTAAATAGATATGTGTTGCGCCTAAATGTAGGCTTTTGGTTTCATTGAGTCTCGACTGCACCCTAGCGGGATTAATCGGTACTACCGGGATGTATCATTTGATCTTGACTGCACCCTTGGTATGTACCTTGGATACACTATTGTGCCTTGGATGCACCACTGTGTCTTGGGTGCACCATTGAGTGTTGGATGTTGGGGACACGAGATCACTTTGGGGATACGAGATCACTTTCAGCACTCTCCAGCATAGGGAAATAGCATAGGATTTCGATTTTGTTGCTGGAGTTCGCTTATTTTTCATCTCGAATTTTGGGCATACGAGATCATTTTGGGGATACGGGACCACTTTTAGCACTCTCCAGCATAGGGAATTAACATAGGATTTCGATTTTGTTTCTGGAGTTCGCTTATTTTTCATCTGGAGCTCGTAGCCCAACTTAGAGGCTACATTAAGTTTTTCATCTCGAGTTTTGGGGATACGAGATCACTTTGGGGATACGAGATCACTTTCAGCACTCTCCAGCATAGGAAAATAGCATGGGATTTCGATTTTGTTGCTGGAGTTCGCTTATTTTTCATCTCGAATTTTGGCGATACGAGATCATTTTGGGGATACGAGATCACTTTCAGCACTCTCCAACATAGGGAAATAGCATAGTATTTCGATCTTGATGCTGGAGTTCGCTTATTTTTCATCTCGAATTTTGGCGATACGAGATCATTTTGGGGATACGAGATCACTTTCAGCACTCTCCAACATAGGGAAATAGCATAGTATTTCGATCTTGATGCTGGAGTTCGCTTATTTTTCATCTCGGACTCGTAGCCTCTAAGTTGACATTAAGTTTTTCATCTCGAGTTTTGGGGATACGAGATCAATTTGGGGATACGAGATCACTCTTAGCACTCTCCAGCATAGGAAAATAGCATAGGTCTTTGATTTTATTTCTGGAGCTCGCTTATTTTTCATCTCAGAGATCGTAGCTATAAATATTTGTGAAGTGGTGGGAATCTGTATTGGTGGAGGTTGCTGGTTAAGTCTGACGGCTGCTTGGGATGGTACGACACATGAAATCATTAGAAGTAATGGAAATTAAAGCATTAGAAAAGGTGGCCAGGCGGCTGGTAATTTGATATCTTGCGTAAACAAATACGTCCGAGTAAAGCAGACAAATTGAGCGATTAATGTCTTTTTTGTATCTAGGAGTTTGTATTGAAAAGTCTTACATTTTATGACGAATTGTTTTTTATTATCAATAAAATTTCTCAATCAGTCACGCTGTTATGAGATTTGATTGAGCCCGATATCATAGTTCACATGAAGCTGATAAGAATATGATAATTTTATCTTCATTCTATTGAAGTGATCACATTATTTTCTTACCATTAGGTTGAGAGTGGGTTTAGTTAAATGTTTTGATGAAAGAAGGTGGTGTTAGGATATCAATGTAGTATGATATCTTGTCTTAGATGAGTAATGGAAGTTGTTTGGGAGCCGTGATCACAGTCGAATAATGTAAACAAATTCGCACAGCAGCCGAGTAAAGTAAACAAATTGAGTGATTTATGTTTTTTAATGTAAGATTCCCAATTTCTTTAGCTGAAAACAACAACAACAACAACTGATATTAATCTATAGGACATGATGTCTTAGATGAGTAGTGGAACTTATAATTGAAAAATTTCTTTTGCTGAAAAAAAGCAACAACAACAACTATAACGTAAGTTGTGGATTAAAAATCTTTTATAAACAAGAGTGATCATGCTATGATATTCGATATCTAAAAATAGATCACGGCTGCTTGGCATGTTAAGATGAAGTAATGGAAATTTAAGTCTTATCAGAAAATTTTCGATGTAGGGATGTGTGTATTGCAAAGTCTTAGGTTTTATGAAAAAATTGTTTTTTTATTTTCAATAAAATTTCTTTTTGGGTGGGTTAAATTTAAAACTTATGACCTATGATATCAATGTGAGGTGATACTAATATAGTATGATATGTTTGCTTAGATGAGTAGTGAAAGTTGTATGGGTACCGTAAAAGACTTCTCATCAAATTTTTGGTGATAAGGTGTAATGGCATGACCAGTGTTGCCACACGAAATCTTTCTAGAGTACCTTGTTAGCCTAGCCTGAAAGTGTCCATAGTGAAGATCGTAGTAGGGGGTTTAGAGTAGGTACTGTTATGTATTAAGTTAAAAGTTTTGATGTATGGTATTTGGTATTTATCTCCTCGAAATGGTGTTGTACGAGTATCAGGAAGGTTGGAAAAAGTTGATAATGCTTCAAGTTCAATAGTGAAGACCTCGATGTTGAGAGTGGGTATTTGGAATGATATAATTCTAGTAGGATATGGAAGTATTATTTATTCATCTTTAAATCTTACCATGAAAGTAGGTTGGGAGTTGATTAAATTAAAAGTTTTAATGAAAGAAGGTTGAGTTATTATATTAATATAGTATAATATGTTGCCTTAGATGAGTACTTGAGAGCTGTGAGTAATATGTGGAATATGTTGTAGATGAGTAGTGAAAGTTGAAAATATAAGATTTCCAATTTCTCTACTGAAAAACAACAACAACTGTAAATAATATATACCAAATCAATTTTTCACACAATATTTATCCACATCAAATTCATTATCTATTTTTATATCTTAAGTTATAAACTTTTTTCTCTGTATTTCACATCCAAAAAGCGATCCAGAGCAAATGTCTGTGTTAGGCTATGAGAGTTCGACAGCAAAATCCCATGATATTTCTTAGCATCTGTCTTGCTCTAACACATTAGGAAGAATTAGTGAACATCTCACTCGGGACTTGGTGATATACTTCCTAGCTGTGGATATGTATGTATGTAACACTGAGATGAATTAATGTAATGTTGTGTAGTGTAAAAAAAAATTTTAATGGGTGATATGGGGATTGAATCGATGTATGTTATGCACTAGATTGGTGGTATATGTCCTTATTTGATTGAAGCAAAATAGTTTCACGACTACCTTACCAAGATTTAAATATAGTTGAAATTCATAAAAATGTTGAATCGATTCCAAGAACATGTTAATACTTGTTTTGAGCACGAGCAGTGGAAATCGTGATCATTGCAGCATGTTCTGAAATTCAATATCTAAAAATAGACCACATGAAGGTTATTGGGGTGGTAAAAAAAACATGAAAGCATTGGGTTGAGAGTGGGTTCAGTTTAAGGCTTTGGTGAAAGAAGGCGGTAGTAGATATTAATGTAAAATGATAGGAGGCATCAGTGAATTTTGGTGAGCCTCAGCGATAGGTCAAATAAAAAATGTCAACCGCGCTAATAAATGAAAGTTTTTCTAGTAAAAAGAGTGGTACAAAACGGCATATGGGGAGCTGTATTGAACAGACTAAATCGCCGAGAATGTTATTGAAAGCTACCAGTCGAGGTGGAGAAAGTACTCAGCGTGTAAGAAAAAGTGATTTTGTAAAGTGGGAGGAAATAAAATTAGTATTCACAGACAGAATTAGAGCTGGAATTATTGTAAATATAAACCATACAGATCCTAAGCTATTTATACAGGATGCTGGTGATTTATTTATACGCCGTATTAAGAATATTTTAAAACGCCATCTCAATATTAAAGTTAATACAAAGTTTTGTGCTGATTTTGCTAAGGATATCGGTGACAATGAAGTTATAAAAGTTTACAAGCAAGAACTGCTCCAATCAATGTAGACGATAATTTAAATGAGTGGTATAAAGTAAACATTTTGGATTCAATACTCATTCAGCTGGATGAGTTTCGAGAAAAAGATAGCGGCTGGATATTGGACTCCATTATATATTTAGCAGTACATATCAACAAATTTGAACAGCACCGAGGATCTTCGTACATACCTCTACCGAAGGAGATTGCTTTAAAGCAAGCTTGCATTAATGTAAAAAATATTGATAAAGCATGCTTCGCTTGGGCCGTGACATCAGCACTATGCCCTGGAAATATTAACTCCTCCAGGACATCATCATATCCACATTATTCGACTGTGCTAAATTTAACTGGAATAACATTTCCTATGACGCTTGAACAGATTAAACAATTTGAGGACCAGAACGATATATCAATAAACGTGTTCATCCTAAAGAAAAAGCGTTCCTTCACCACTGTTCTAGTTAGACCAACGAAACACAAGATGAAGCGACATGTGAATCTATTAATGATACAAAATAATTATGATGATGATGATGATGATGATGATGATGATGATGATGATGATGATGATGATGATGATGATGATGATGATGATGATGATGATGATGATGATGATGATGATGATGATGATGATGATGATGATGATGATGATGATGATGATGATGATGATGATGATGATGATGATGATGATGATGATGATGATGATGATGATGATGATGATGATGATGATGATGATGATGATGATGATGATGATGATGATGATGATGATGATGATGATGATGATGATGATGATGATGATGATGATGATGATGATGATGATGATGATGATGATGATGATGATGATGATGATGATGATGATGATGATGATGATGATGATGATGATGATGATGATGATGATGATGATGATGATGATGATGATGATGATGATGATGATGATGATGATGATGATGATGATGATGATGATGATGATGATGATGATGATGATGATGATGATGATGATGATGATGATGATGATGATGATGATGATGATGATGATGATGATGATGATGATGATGATGATGATGATGATGATGATGATGATGATGATGATGATGATGATGATGATGATGATGATGATGATGATGATGATGATGATGATGATGATGATGATGATGATGATGATGATGATGATGATGATGATGATGATGATGATGATGATGATGATGATGATGATGATGATGATGATGATGATGATGATGATGATGATGATGATGATGATGATGATGATGATGATGATGATGATGATGATGATGATGATGATGATGATGATGATGATGATGATGATGATGATGATGATGATGATGATGATGATGATGATGATGATGATGATGATGATGATGATGATGATGATGATGATGATGATGATGATGATGATGATGATGATGATGATGATGATGATGATGATGATGATGATGATGATGATGATGATGATGATGATGATGATGATGATGATGATGATGATGATGATGATGATGATGATGATGATGATGATGATGATGATGATGATGATGATGATGATGATGATGATGATGATGATGATGATGATGATGATGATGATGATGATGATGATGATGATTATGATGAAAGTAATAACAGGTTTCATTTCTGCTGGATTAAAAATCTTTCACGGCTTGCATGGAAACAAACTTCAAAACATAAGGATAGATTGTATATATGCGATAGATGTTTGTTCTATTTTTATTCTGCTAAAGAATTAGCATCACATATTTCTGAATATGAGAAAGAAAAAATTAATATTGAATTAAGGAAGCCCAACCATAGAATTAAATGTTAATATCATAACGGATACTCTATCATTGGAAAACATTACTTAATTCCATCAGAGTAACAGGGAGCAGCCGCAGAAAACATATGATCTAAGTCTAGTGTATTGTAAATAACAAAATGTATTACATATAGTTATAATTCCATTTATTGAAGTAATTTGTTTTAATTGTATTATAGTCCAAGTCTTAAGCCTAAGATATACATTATTGGAAAATAAAGAATATGTTATAGATATATTGAAATCAGGAAGCCCAACAATAGAATGATACACTAAGAATTAAATGCTAATATTTTTTTAATTTATATTAAATCAATAATGATATTTTATATATGTTATTCTTTATTATTCAATTTCCCTGCTAATTCCAGAACTCCTGAAGGTATTCTTTAATAATATTTGCCTACTACAGAGGGTTCTCGGGCGATTGAGACTTTTACCTAGAATGCTAGGTTGAGCGTGAGTGTGAGAAAATACGTTGACATGTGGGCTTGATCTTGACCTCTGTCATTACCTTTGAACCCAGAAGGGCATTTTGTCCTTGACCTTGATCTGGAAGTGTGTGTCTTGGAGGCTACAACCTTACTTTCCTATAATCAACTACGCCGCAGCGGATTCTGTACAACTTTTCAAAACAGATCTGATAACAGATAAACAGCTTTCCGAACAGCTCTGATAACATCTTAACAGCTTTTCAAACAACTCTGATAACAGTTTAACACCTTTTAAACAGCTCTGATAACAGCTTAACAGCTTTTCAAACAGCTCTGATAAGAGCTTAACAGCTTTTAAACAGCTCTGATAACAGCTTAACAGCTTTTCAAACAGGTCTGATAACAGCTTAACAGCTTTTCAAACAGGTCTGATAACAGCTTAACAGCTTTTCAAACAGCTCTGATAACAGCTTAATAGCCTTTCAAACAGGTCTGATAATAGATTAACAGCAAGAAAAATTAGGCCAACCACACCAATATTACGAAGATAAAATTACCATATTCTTGTCGAAGCTGAATCATGGTCAAATTATAGCCTCCAAGATTCGACACTGTTGGTTTCAAAAGGTTACCCAAGAGCAGACACTTTCGGTTTCAAAGGTTAAGGTGACGTTTGAGGTCAAGGATAAATGCTGCCTCCAAGACCACGTGTCAAATACATGTAAATAATTGAAAATGAGTTCCTCTGATTAATTTCAGCTCCGAGAAATTAATCTGATGGATGATTATCTTGATGAATAGACTCTGCTTGATTTTGCACTAAATCAAGTTTGATGTTTATTTATTCATACAATATTTTACGAATATGTAATAGGTATATTTATCCAGCTCTTAGGACTTAAAAAGGTTTGTTCCCAGCACTTAGGGATTAAGAAAAAATAAATTTTCGATAAAACTTGCAAACACAACTTTATTTTTCAACTGCACTTCACAAACGCTTGAACTAGAAGAAAAATTGCCCTTCATCCAAAAAATCACCAGCTCTCTATCACTAGCTTTAACGGAGCAATTCTATTGTTCTAAAAGCATTGTCTATTTTATTGTTATATGAATACAATTAGATGCAATTTCGGCTGGTAAATGAGACAAGTATATATCAGAATTATTTTTGAATAGTGTAATACAAAATTGAATTACATGGACTTTATAAACATTTCAAATTCTATGAAATAACGAACATAATGAAAATCTTCTGAATTACAATGTTATGCAATTGATACAATTTTAATATAAATCTAAACATTCTCCCGCCCGTTGAGAAATGTATTTCTCAACTTGCAATCTGCAAATTTATTCCATAGGCAGGCAATGAACCTTGTTGATTGATCTCCTATATGAGCCCTTTACAGTCTTCACAGTCACGACTCGAACGAGCTGGTCCGCTCCAGGATGAACCTCTATTATGCGACCTAGACTCCACTTGGTGGGGGGAGCGTTGTCCTCACTGAGGAGAACCACGTCTCCTCTTTTGAGAGACGTCTCGATCCTTCTCCATTTCGGCCTCTGCTGCAATGATGTTAAGTAGTCGTGACTCAAGCGCTTCCAGAATCCTTGGAACATAGCCTGAACTTGCTGCCACCGTCCCAACCGTGATAGCTTCAAATCAGTTAACTCTGGTTCCGGGATTGTCTTCAGTAAATCTCCAATTAGGAAGTGAGCAGGTGTAAGGACGTCAAGCGAGTCGAGATCTTCTGTCAGAGGACACAGTGGTCTTGAATTTAGCACAGCTTCGACCTGTGTCAGCAGGGTAGTAATTTCTTCAAAGGAAAGCGTTGCATCTCCGATGACTCTGCGTAAGTGTGACTTCACCGACTTTACTCCGGCTTCCCAGAGGCCACCAAAGTGAGGAGAGGTGGGCCGAATGAAGTGCCACCTAATGCAATTTTGAGAAAGAAAAGTCGTTATTAGTGAATAGTTACTAAAAATAGTCAGTGCTTGTTTATGTAGATTTAAAAGTTCACGACTAGCGCCAACAAAATTAGTCCCATTATCCGAGTACATATCGGTTGGTACACCTCTTCTTGCTACAAATCGTCGTAATGCCGCTAAGAAAGCATCTGCAGATAAGCTACTTACGAACTCAAGATGGAGCGCTTTGGTTGAAAAACAGACGAATAAAGATATGTAACCCTTGAATGGCCTGATACCTCTGCCAATTTTTGTACAAACGTTAATCGGACCAGCAAAGTCCACACCAGAGCGGAGAAAGGGACGTCCAATTGTCACTCGATGTTCGGGTAGATTCCCCATTAGCTGCTGGGTTGAAGTTAACTTCTGTTTAAAGCAAGCCATGCAGTTGTGAGTTACTTGCTTCACCACATTTCGAGCTCCGAGGATAAGCAATGAGATGCCAGGGTGTAAATATCTCAAATGCATGTCTCTAACAATAAGTTTAGTGATGATGTGACTTCTTGGTAAAATCCTTGGATGCTTCGTGTTGAAGTTGAGCTTTGAGTTTTGTAGCCTGCCTCCAACTCATAAGACCTTGTCTTCGTCAATAAATGGATGTAGACTGCTTAATTTGCTTCTAGATGGGAGTAGAGTTTTAGTTAAGAGACAGTTAATGTCTGTAGAAAATTCCTGGTTTTGGACCCAACTGATGATGATGTTTGAAGCCTTCCTCCATTCTTGAGCTTTGATGAAACCTATTTCACGGTTACTCCTTTCAACACGGCAATTCGACGCGAATCTCAGACAAAGACTTACTCTTCGAACCAGATTAGAGTAAGTTGAACACCGTACGGAGAGATCGGAGAGGACATTATCATTGATTTCTTGATGACAAACGACGACCGGATTTTTCCGTTCTTCAGTTTTCACGCTCGTCAGGTCAACGGGTTTGACAGTTGATGGCCAGGATGATTCGTCATCGAGCAACCATGAGGGACCCTTCCACCACAACTGAGATTGAAGTAATTGGGTTGGAGTCATGCCTCTCGTCGCACAGTCTGCTGGATTTTGGGATGAAGGTACGTGCTGCCAGCAGTTGCGCGGAACTGTATTCAAAATTTCCGCCGTTCTATTGGCCACATACGTTTTCCAGCGGCGTGGCGTATCAGAGAGCCAGGATAATACAATGCTGGAATCTGTCCAACAATGTATTTGAATGTCTTCCATCGCTAATGCTCTTAGTACCTTCGAAAGTAGCCTAGTTAGCAGGACTTCAGCAGAAAGTTCCAGTCTTGGTACTGAGACTTGCTTGAAGGGAGCAACCTTGGTTTTTGCTGCAGCCAAATTTATTGATATAGTTCCATTATCAGATACTGCACGACAATAAAGAACTGCACTAATTGCTAGCTCCGACGCATCTGAGAACCCGTGTAGCTCTATCTTGTCCAGAGAAGAGCAAATTCGTCGAGGAATCCTTAATTCGGATAATTTCGGTAGATTGGTTCTGATCTCGATCCATTTCTCAGCAACCTTCGGTGGTAACACTTCATCCCACTCTAGCTTGAGAAGCCAAAGCTGCTGAAAGAGCACTTTGATGGATATGGTAACTGGAGCTAGTAAACCCGTCGGGTCGAAGATCCGAGAAAATTCCGACAATATACTTCTCTTTGTATATGCCTTGTCTGACAGTGTTGACACATTAAATAGGAAAGTGTCTTCTTGTGAATCCCACATGATTCCTAGCACCTCTGTTATGTCTGAGTTGTCACTAATGTGGAGAGGCCCTTCAGATATGCATTGAGGAGTAATTAATTCATGAATGTTCGACCTCCATTTTGTCAGATTAAATCCGCCTGTTTTTAGAGCTTGAATTAATTCCGTCTTCAATTGGAGAGCTTCGGCAGTTGAATTGGCCCCGGAAAGAAGATCATCGACATAAAAGTCTTGCTGTATAACGGCTGAAGCCTTGGGATACGCCAGATGATTGTCAAGTGCAATTTGATGTAGAACCCTGGTAGCAAAAAATGGTGCACTGGAAGTGCCATAGGTAACCGTTAGCAACCTAAAATGCTGCAGCGGGTCTGACGGGTTTTCCCTCCAGACTACCCTTCGAAAATTGCGATCCTTTTCAGCGATGAGTACCTGTCGGTACATTTTCTCAATGTCTGCTGAAAATGCTATAGCATGCTTGCGAAAATGTATCAATATAGACACAAGATCTCTTTGTATTGTGGCTCCAACCAGCAGTTTATCATTCAAGGATACGCCAGTTGATGACTTGCATGAACCATCAAATACTACGCGAATCTTAGAGATGGCTGAGTTCTTAAAAACTGCGTGATGAGGCAGATAGTAACTTTTCTGAGATTCAATTTCAATTTCGCTTTTAGGAATAGGTTCCATGTGACCAAGTTCGCAATAATCTCTCATGAATTTTCTGTACTGCGCCTTGTAAACAGAATCTCTTTTAAAACGCTGTTCAATGTAGTGGAATCGCTTAATGGCGCTATGTATGGAATTTCCCAATGGAGGTGTGGAAGACTTAAAGGGAAGGGAGACAGTATATCGACCGAACTCGTTACGACTAATTGTCGATAGAAAATGTTGTTCACAGGCCTTTTCTTCTTCAGTCAATATAGTTTCTTCCTGCATCAATTTCTCAGTTTCCCAAAATCGTTTTAAGCTCAAATCTATATCCACGAGCACTCTTGAATGAAGACTGATATTGGAGCACGTTGAAGCTGGATAATGACCACACAAGACCCACCCGAAAATTGTCTCTTGTACAATGGGGTGAGTTTTACAATTTTGCGATTTTCCTTCCTTCAGAATATGAAAGAATTTGTCTGCTCCCACAATCACATCAATGGGGGTGCGTTGGCTGTAAGGGTCAGCGAGCTGATATCCTTGTATGCAGTGCCAATTACTGATATCAATAGGCGTATATGGGCTCAATGAAGTCAAGTTAGGCATTATGTATGCTTCAATTATGATTTTGTTTGATTTATCAAAGCGTGATGACAGCGTCAAATTGACCTTGCCCTTGGTGAAAGTAGGTTTCGACGATGAGATCCCAGATACTGCCACTCGTGCATTCCTTCGTTGTAAGCATAAACGACGAACATATTCTTCAGAAATAAGGGAGATTTGAGACCCTGAGTCTAACAGGATCCTACATGGATGGGTCTGGCCATAAATGTTTGTAACATTCACTAACGCTGTTGGCAGAAGTGATGCTGGATTTAGCGCAGATGATTCACGATTATTTTCTGCTTGAAACTGCAGACAAGTGTTGAATGATGACATTTGCTCGTTGTATACAGGCCAAATGTTTGAGTTGATTGAAGAAATGGGGTTGATTGAAGAATTGGATAATGTGTTGATTGAAGAATATTCTGAAGCTTGGGAAGTGTTGATGGGAGAATTTTTCGTGTAAGAACAAACAGCCTTGTCCATAGTCAATGGGGAAGATAGAGGTTGTTGGGTAGGGTTCGCCCCATGAAGAAGGGAGTGATGAGCTTTGCGACAGTGTTTACAGCGGTATTTTGAAAGACAAGTTTTCACAGAGTGACCTGATTGTAAGCAGTTGAAACAGATTGACTTGTTTAGGAGCAAGAGCTTCCGTTCGTTAGCTGACTTGGACTTAAACTCAGCACATTGGAATAAATAGTGATGATCATTGCACATTGGGCAAGTTAATACACTAAGTGTAGATGTAGCATGTAGAGCTTTAGTTACATGAATCTTCCTTCCCATATCACCACAGGCCTCTAATGCATCACATCGCTTGTTTAAGAATATTAAGAACTCATCAAATGTTGAGAAATCTTTTTCTGAACTCTCCTTAGACCACAATTGTTTAGTTTCAGCGTCTAGCTTGTTGAGAGCTATGAAAATTAACCACGGATCCCTTTTCTCGGCATCATTTCCTAAAGCCCTTAGCCCCCGAATAACTTCATCGAAGGTATCGTACAAATTGCGCAGTTGTTTTGGTGATGCTTGTGCAACACTACGAAGATCCATGAATGTTTTAACCATAGAGGTGGTAATCTGACGTTTTTTGTCATATCTGTTTTTTAGTTTATCCCATGCCTCTTGGTAATTGTTATCGCTGATATTCAGATTCCTAATTATCATCGCTGCTTCACCCTTAAGTAATCCCTTGAGGTATTGAAGCTTTTGACAACCTGTTAAGCTTTCACTTTTATCGACTGTATTTTCAAATAGGTCTTGAAATGAGGGCCATTCTCTGAAGTCTCCTGAGAAACTAGGGATTTGTAATCTTGGTAGATTGATATTGGAAATGTTCGTTGTGACACTAGGGACTGATTGATTCAATATTTCGAAAAAACATTGTTGAGACGACAAGAGGGTGGTCAATGCAACATTAAGGTTATCACTTGAAGCTGTATGATTATTTTGATTCTCAGTACTATCTTGGCGTATGATTGTAGAATGAGTTGGACCTTGATTGGAAAGTCTCGAATTGCGAGCGCGAAGTAGCAGAGCTTTTGTGTCATAGTATTTGTTTTCGAATTCCTCCAGCTCTGATACCTGATTAGGAAATATCAACAAAGCATCCTCAATTTCCCTAAACTCTCCCCATGCTTCTTCGATTTTTTCCAACCTCGTAATTATTTCTTCTGCAGTATTGCTGTCTTGAATATTTTCTGCAAAAGTTTTCAGTCGTGTTAATGTACCCTTAACTCTACCGCGTCTCTGTATGAGATTTTGTGGTTCAGTCATGATTCACACAAATTTGATTCAACGATATTCTAATATTACCTTTAGGTTATGAGTCTATAGTTCAATAATGTCACCCGATAATGGTAATGAGAGACGTTTGACCTTTATGACCACCAAAATGTTCTCAAATGAAAGTTATTTAATATCACAAAGTCTTTGTTAGATTTGTATGTACAATTAACGGATTCAAGAGAAATTGTTTTGTAGGTCACTCACTTGATTATCTTATCACTTTAATTTCACTGCATATAGTTTGTTCGTATATATGTATGCATTTAATCAATGGGCACTCTTATGCTATTTATGGAAATAACTACAATATGTAAATAATGTTCATGCAATGACTAAATAGTTTTGTTTATTGCGCAAAATATTTAATTTCATGTAGAATTGCTTAATCAGGCATGCAGTATTTGAATGTATGTATGTATGTACTTATAATAAAATGAACCACGTGTACTTATCTGAATTATATTTTCGGTGAACTGTTTTTTGTTGATTGTAGAATTTATTTTAGATGAAATCTACGTTGATTCGTAATTTGGCTCGAAAGGACCATGAAAATGAGTTCCTCTGATTAATTTAAGCTCCGAGAAATTAATCTGATGGATGATTATCTTGATGAATAGACTCTGCTTGATTTTGCACTAAAGCAAGTTTGATGTTTATTTATTCATACAATATTTCACGAATATGTAATAGGTATATTTATCCAGCTCTTAGGACTTAAAATGGTTTGTTCCCAGCACTTAGGGATTAAGAAAAAATAAATTTTCGATAAAACTTGCAAACACAACTTTATTTTTCAACTGCACTTCACAAACGCTTGAACTAGATGAAAAATTGCCCTTCATCCAAAAAAATCACCAGCTCTCTATCACTAGCTTTAACGGAGCAATTCTATTGTTCTAAAAGCATTGTCTATTCTATTGTTATATGAATACAATTAGATGCAATTTCGGCTGGTAAATGAGACAATATATATCAGAATTATTTTTCAATAGTGGAATACAAAATTGAATTACATGGACTTTATAAACATTTCAAATTCTATGAAATAACGAACATAATGAAAATCTTCTGAATTACAATGTTATAAAATTGATACAATTTTAATATAAATCTAAACAAATAGTTTCATAACTTGTTTTTCATTTGATGTTTTGCTCTTTACCTAAACAGACCGCTGTTGGCAAGCTAATTACGTAATAATTTCAACATGAGTTCTAAGGATACTACAAACCTTCTAAAGCCTACGGACGAAAGTCGTAAAGAATACTCATATAAGGCTCAGTCTACATCTATGAAATCGATGCTTTCTAGAAATAAAGAAGAAAGTTTTTCATCCAAAAACGAGTCGACTCTTCCCTACCAACAGCTCGAAAAATCAGGATATTCCAACAAAGATCGCAAAAAATAAAGACGGAGAGATGTTATTTATGAAAATGGTGCACAAGGAATTTTCTAAAGTAATCTTGGTCTAAAGGCATAAGGACCAGTCTATATCTTTGAAATCGTGGTTTTCCTGAACTAAAGAAAAAAAGACTATCGATTTAAGCTATAATGTAATTAAAACAAATTATTTCAATAAATGGCATTATAACCATAATACAATTTTTATTTACAATGAATATTTTAGACTATACTTAATATATTTTCTCCGGCACACGTCGCTTAAGAGTGATAATTGAAGCAAGAATGATTATTGCTCATATCGGGTGTCGCTTTCAAGCAAATTTTGTTGTTTGCAGATTAAGTGAACCTACTTTCCTTATGTAATCCATAGGTATCACTTTTGATCTATATCATGCGTATCCCCAAAGTGATCTCGTATCCTCAAGACTCGATATGAAAAATAAACGAGCTCCAGAAACAAAATCGGAAACTTATGCTACTTGCCTATGCTGCAGAGTTCTAAAAGTGATCTCGTATCCCCAAGACTCGAGATGAAAAATAAGCGAGCTCCAGAAAAAAAATCAAAGACCTATGCTATTTCCCTTTGCTAGAGAGTGCTGAAAGTGATCTCATATCCCCAAAGTGATCTCGTATCCCCAAGTCCGAGATGAACAACATATGTAGTACCGGCTAATGCTGCTAGGGAACCTTACTCAAGAAATGGAGTTTACACTCGAAAGATCAATACACACACCCCCTAACCCCAATAATAATAATAATAATGCTAAGAAAACATCAAACCAAGCTGATTTCATGTTGAGAAATTCGAATGATGTTGATATCTACAACTTCCCCGCGAATAAAACTAATTTAGGTGCAGCACATGTAAACAGCTTGGGTCTTGCTGACGTCACACTTGATATCTACAACTTCCTCGCTAATAAAAGCAAACAGAAAAACCAAGGCAGTTGATAGTACCGACTAATGCCACTAGGGAACCTTACCCAAGAAATGGTGTTTGCACTCGAATCCTGTAAAAGCCTAGGCGCATGCTGATATCTACAACTTATGTGCCCTAAATACATAATTTCTTTCCTTAGGAAATGGCACTAGTCGCGTTGAAGTTTCAAATTAAAATTTCGGAGACGGCTGAATACTGCTGTGAGTCTGGAATTGTGGTCATTGAGATTGTACCCATGGACTACAATATCGTCCATGTACACGAAGCAGTAGATGCCTTGAAGGCCAGATAAGATATTATTCATGGCTCGTTGAAAAGTAGCAGGGGCTCCTTTTAAACCAAATGGCATACAATTGTATTCGTAGTGGCCATAGGGTTTGCTAAAGGCAGTTTTCTCCCTGTCCTTTGAGTCCAATTTTATCTGGTGGAATCCACTGGCTAAGTCGAGTGTGGTAAAATATTTCGACTTCCCCAACTGGTCTAATATATCAGTGATATTAGGCAGTGGGTACGCATCGCCAATAGTAATATCGTTAATACGACGAAAGTCTACCACTACTCGCAACTTTTTATTTCCATTTTCATCTGGTTTTTTAGGAACCAGGAGAAGTCGAGAATTCCAAGGACTATGTGAGGGTTTTATAATATCGGACTATAGCATTTCTTGTATTTGCCGGTTTATTTCAGTTCGGCTTGCTTCAGGAAGTCGATAAGGCTTGGTATAAATTGGCGGTTTGTCCTGGAGGGTCTCGATTTTGTGGGTAATCGCATCTGTATACGATAGGAAATCCCCTTCTATGAAGAAGAGATCGTTGAATTCCCTACAGATATTGCGAACACTCTCAGATTCCTCTGAATTACAGTGATGCAATTTGATAAGGTTTTGCAGTTTATTTATTCTGCCCTTAATTGGATCTCTGTCACAGTCTGCGGAGATTACCACAAAGTCGTCCAAGTCTTGGTAAACTGGGTTCACCGCGTAAGGTGCCAGATCGGCGTCCTCCTCATTTGTGTTGAGGATTAGGACTTTTGCCATACCGTTGACTGGTTCGACTATCGAATTTCCAAGAAACAAACCTGGCCGTATTTCCTTCTTGAAACAGACCGATTGATTTTGAATAGAAGGAGTTGGAATTTCAATAATATATTCTGATCGAGCCGGAATTTTAATTTTATTTAATTTATCCGATTCTTTCGGATTTTTAATTGGAAGGAGATATGATTCCAACTTTTGTGGAATTTGGAAGGAGTTATTCGATGATTCCGACTCGATAGAATTAGGAGTTAAAAATTTATTGAAATTCTTTGATCTTTTTGTATATTTACTCATAGAACTCACCTTTTGTGAATCTATTGTTGAAGGAGATTGAATTTTATTTAGTTTAGCCTTTCGTGCGGCTATTGATGGAGATATATTTTCATTATTTTTGGTCTTCACTTCTGATGAAGTATGGGATGGAGATCGATTGTTATTGCTTTGTAAAGCACTTGATGGAGATGGGATAGTATTAATATTTTTATTGGAGAATGTTATCTCCGTATATAATAAACTTTTATTTCGAGCCCTCTTTTCTGGGTTTTCGCTTTTCAAATAAACATAAGGGTAATTTGAATAGTATTGTTCATATGGATAAGATGAATCAGATTCATTAACTTCCAGAGAAATGAATTTATTTTTATAGTCGATACTCGCATTGTATCGAGATAAAAAATCATGACCAAGCAGGCCATCGTATGAGAGGATGGAGTTATTTCCCACTATTTGAAATGGGTGTTCTAGGATGGAGTTATTTTGTGCAGATTCCAGAGATAATTTCGCGAAAATGAGTCCTTCTGTAGAAGTTGACTCTGTAAACAAAGTATTTATATTGCAGACAGCATCTCTGTAGCAGATACTGTCTGGTTTCAGTGGATGTAGTTTTATTAAGCTCATCTCTGCTCCTGTATCAATCAAAAAGGTAAGCTTCGGAGCAGAACAGATGTCGACAGGCAAGGAAAGCGTTAGTGAATTTTTATTTATTTGGACGGGGATACGTATTGATTGATTTTTGTTTTTGTCTAGTTTCCTGTCGATATTGCCTCGGGCTTTCGATGAATCTGTGCCGTTGTTTCTATCTGCGAGAGGTTTCCGATGGACTTTCGCTATTTCTCCTCTTTGGAGATGGCGATCTAGCTGAGATATTGGCATTATTATATCTCGGCGGTGGAGTTCGACTATCTGGGAATACTGGCTGCTGCCAGTTCCTATTTTGAGGCTGTCTTTCAGCCGTGTTTGTTGGTGGAGTATTGTTCACCTTCTGGAAATTATTTTGCTTTCCCTGATTGTAGCCAGAACGACTGTTTTTCTCGCCTCTTGTCCTGCATTCTTCTATGGTGTGCCCAATTCGATGACAATATCGATAACTAGGGACCTGTGACGGAGATGTAGCATTCTTAAAATCTGGAGGACGTTGCAATTGCGAGTTTAGCTTTGGAACTGCATTGAAATTTTGCGTGATGCGTTGTATGACTGGGCAACTTGATGCAGCATGCCCCAGTCTATTACATTTGAAGCAACGAAGATTTGAATTTATTGTTTGCGCAAATGGAGTTTGATTAATCTTGTTTTGTGCATGGGAACAAGTTGTTTCTGCTCTAAACGTGATGCATGCTCCAAGATGTGTGATTTTAAAGCAGAAAAGGATTTATCGGAATGCACTTTGGCTAAGGTCTGTAATTGTGGATTGGATAACCCATCTTCAATTGCTCTCACAGCCTGACACTCATTATCTCTTAACAAAGACCGTAGGAGCACCTTGTCCGTTGTATAGGAATGTGTTGCTTCATTTAGCTTGGACAGTGTTGTATTTAATCTCTGCAAAAAGTCTTTTATACTTTCCGCTCTTCTTTGTCTGGAGTTAGTCAATTGAGATTGTAGTGTGGACCTAGGGGTTTTGACTTCGAAAGTTTGGGCCAATAGCGATTTTAACTCAGGCCAATCTGAGATTTGATTGTATCTGTATACGTCGTATGCCTCTGCGGATAATTTACTCCTTATTAAGCTAAGGAGGGAGTGTTTTTCATTCGCTGTTGCGTATGTGTGATCACAACTTGAAATAAATTTGTGGAAATCTTTCGGATTTCCATTGAAATTAGGAATTAATGTTTTCGCTTCAGATGGGAAAAAAACTTGATTGGTCTCTGAAAGAGACATTGTGGTGATGCTCTGTGGAATTATTTGTAGTATTTGTTATGTTTTGGAATGTCGAGTCCAACTGTTCTTGCAGCGCAATTACAGTGTCTGAGAATGATGTTTCCATATTTATGTAAACATCATTCACAAAGTATTCGCTATCTTTGTCGTTTGGGCCAACATTCAAGATTATTTCGTTATGTGTTTCTTCGAAATCGTCCCAATATTTGTCCAACGAGTTTAATTTTTGGTTTAGATATGCCTGGGTTGCAGTTGCAAGTGAATTATTATCTATAGACTGGATAATATGGGATAATGTTTTTTGTCTATCTTCTTGCAATCGAAATCGTACTGTATTCGATTGATCTTTGTCTGTGCTGTCTTGGTTTTCGGCTACAGTTGTTTTTTGAGAAGTTTTTGGAGGTGGGACGTAAAACGGGTTATTTTTGCGCTCTGTGTGGACTGATATGGATTTCAACCTATCAGACAGAGTTGCCTTTGTAAGATTGTACCAGTCTTCCGTTTTGTCATAGCATGACTGCTTAAAATAATCATGAGTTTCAGTAAAATTTTCATGATCTTGAATCAGGGTTTCAATTTTTTCAAATGAAGCCCATAGTTCTTCCAACTGTTGGAGTTTTCCAGAAGTAAAATCTGAAGTCCTTTTAGGTTTATTCGCTCTGTGATAGTCGGCCAGAATTTGTCTAATTTCTGTCATTTTTGGGACTTGTGACAAGCAGAGCTCATCGAAAGTCTTGTTTTCGTTTGTCATGTCTGTCAGTTATATAGGACGTAAATATTGGGAAGAATTTAGCAAATGCAATTTTAAAACACAACACCCAAAAAAAATGTGTGAATAAATCTAAGAACACTTGATTTCAATTAGAATTAAAATTAACAATGAATTAGTTTGAGAAATTAAAAATTAAATTCTCCGTGTGGAAAAGGTATGTATGTGCTTAAATTGCATTGATATTATTTATTATTTGTTTTAAATAAAGGTCTATAACTGAATTAGTCAGATAGCAAGGTAAATTAAGCTTGGAGTTGGTTTTAATTTTTTTGTAACTTATTATTTTCTTCCTCTTTTTGTTTTTTTTTTATAATCTATTATTATTTTCTATTTTTAAGTCACCTTATGTTGGCTTTCCGTATCTATATTTTCACAAAAAAGTGTGTAAATATGTGAATAACCGGGAAATATGAAAGAGAAAAAAAAACTAGAAACTGTGTAAATATTGAAACAATCAGGAAAATTGTAGATTACCATGAAATATGCAAATGAATTATCTACTGATTGTTCCTCCAATCAATATCTTTCTTCTGAACGATAGGCTCACAAAGTCCTTTCGCAGGGGATCGATTATTGATTTTATTCGAAGTCCTCTGGCCAGCAAGCTCACGAAGTCTTGCCGCAGAGGTCGCTTCTAGGAAGAACGGACTCGATATTTCCTCTACTCTTATTATTAATGTGGTTAATAATATTAAACAAAAATATTAAATAAGTATGTAAATATTGTGTATGTATTTTATATAGGAGTCTAATTAAATTGGTATAAAGTTTATTAAGGTTAAAGGTTAAGGTTAAATATATGTGTACACTGTATGGATTATAAAATATACTATACAAATTATTTTTTTTTATACTGTGTATCCAAAATTGAAGTGCGAAAGAAAAAATGTTGTGTTATCTTACACAATATAATATTATATAGGTATATATAATTGATTTCTCTTCTTGGAAAATAAATTGTTTCTACCTTATTAATTGTCTGCTCTTCTAGTCGATATTTTTCTTGCTTTATTCCGATAATTAGGTACTGCTACAATAGCCTGTAATTTTTCTTTCTCCTGATGGTCCGGTTGAAGGTGTTGGTGATGAAGATGGACAATAGATGCGGGAGATTGTTTCTAAAAGGTGTTGAAGAAGGATGACGATGATACGTCGCTCATCCTGGACGACGATTTCTAGATGTCTTCCTTCTGGGAATCGCCTTGTTGAGGCAGGGATGAAGCCTCGCAAGGGTCCACCGGTGGAGCACTATGGCACTCTAAACGATTCTCAAAATTTCCTCTAAGTACCCTTTTGGGTACCCGGGCTTATTATTATTTTTTGTTTTTTTTTTTTATTTATTTATTATTTTTCACTGATAATCCCTTTTTTCTCGCACTGGTTTTTGAGTTAGCCAAAAAAATGTTATTTGTGGCAGATTTTTGTTACTTTAATTAATTTATTTAAAAATAATTTTTAGGTTCTGATTTTGATAGGGTCGGCTGCCACCAAAATGTTGAGCGTCGTAGATTTTTATTAATTTAATTTTTGTAATAATTTAATTAACTTTCTTTTATTACACTGATTTGATGCTATTGGGTAGGAACACCGCTGCCACCAAAATGTTGTATGCTATGATGTGCCGTGCTCCAAGCGAAGAGCACACCACTTTTAAGGTTAAGAGGGAGATCCAAGGGTGAAAAGTTAAAGCAGTTATTAAAAAAATATATGTAATTTTCTTTATTCAATAGTAGCCGATTTTAACAGTTCCACTTTAATTTTCATTTAAACATTATCAGTTTCACATTGATTGGTATAAGTATAAGTATTTCAAAAAGGATTCCAAAATTTTAGTATTCCACTTTTTCTTATAATAAACTTTGTCTGATTCACCTTAATTGGTTTGCAGCACCGATTTATAAATTTAGTGTATTTCACTTTATTATATTTCTAAGCTTTTTCAGATTCACCTTAATAGGTTTCGAAGAGATTTCTTAATTTTAGTATTTCACTTTTTTTTAACTCTGAGATTTCTTTTTCTGAAAAGCAAAACTATTCTCGACGAGATTAAAAAACGGACTCCCCGAGGTTTGGGCTTGCCGGCCCCAGGTACCCATGATCACTTTTTTAAAAGCTTTTTTCTTTTTGCTTTCTCACGACGATGAAAAGATCGTACGTGAGAATATGCGAATTCTTTTATGTGCATTCAATTTGCACGTCGAAAAATGTTATCCGATTACACGGCATGTAGGTAAGTATACCGTGTGAGTGGAGTGCATTACTGATAACGAAATGCAATTTATGCTAAATTGCATTTTGTTGCAGTATGGAAATGCAACTTTAAATGCATTTGAAATTTTAAATGACGTTTTAAAATGAAATAATTTTTCATTTTCTGGGTCAATATATTACATAGGGCAATATATTGATGTATTTACCTAATGGTTGTGATTCGGGTTATTGAGCACCTGAGTCACAACACACTCACATGACATAGGAACGAAGATTAAACCGAAATCCTGAGCTCAAGGCACAGTATTCCGAATTTTTACATGAATATGAAGAATTGAAGCTCATGGAACGGATTCCATCAGACGAAATATCATCGATCAAATACGTGGTACCTCACCAGTGCGTTGTTAAAGCTGATAGCTCATCCAATAAATTACGTGTAGTATTTGATGCGGGTTTTCGTACAACTTCCAATATCTCGCTGAATGAAATACTACTGGTTGGCCCTACTGTACAAAAATGACTTGTTCTCGATAATTTTCAGATGGCGATTCAACAAATTTGCATTAACGGCGGATATAGTTAAAATGTACCGCCAAATTAAAATAGATTTCCATGATGTACACTATCAATGCATCATATGGAGAGATGATCCACAAGAGGATATTCAAGCGTTTCGACTCACAACCATTACATACGGAACTTCGCCCGCTCCTTTCCTCGCCACACGATATTTAAACTGTCTGGCCGATGAATTCATAGATATTCATCCGCAAGCAGCAAGAATAATAAGGAAAGGCTTTTATGTCAATAATTTAATCTCTGGCGGAGATTCACTGGAGGAAATAAAGGCAATTCAATACAATGTTGAGCGTGTATTGAGCTCCGCTCAAATGGAACTTAGAAAATGGTATTCAAATCATGATGTATTCCTGGAAGAGATTCCGGAAAGCAAGAGAGGGCAGCTTCTTCGCATAAACGACGCAGATGTCATCAAAACACTAGCTGATGTGGGATCCAGTCGAGGATCAATTTCATTTTGTCGTCCTTTCAAGCATACCAACTCTAAAAACTACCAAAAGAACGGTATTATCAGATCTAGCAAAGCTTTTCGATCCCTTGGGTCTCATAAATCCTGTAGTCGTAAAGGGAAAAATCTTCCTACAAGAACTGTGGAAGTTAAAGCCTGACTGGGATGAGTCCTTGCCCATAGAACTACACAGTCAATGGGAATCATTTCAAAGACAACTGCGGACGCTAGGTGAATTGCGAGTTCGTTGTTTCGTGTTATCGCCTCAACGAGTGGCAAATGTTCAGCTGCACGGATTCGGACACGCCAGCATGAAATGCTACGGTTGCTGCATTTATCTCAGAGTGACAGATGGACAGGGTCAAATAGTCGTGACTCTTCTATGTTCGAAGTCCAAAGTAGCACCTTTAAAAACCAGAATCTTACCCGAACTCGAATTATATGCAGCGCGATTTCTAACCAATTTACTATATCGGGTTCGAAGACTGCTTCCAAGCAACGTACACGAATTTTATTTATGGACGGATTCAACGATAGTGCTAAACTGGCTAGCACTCCCACCGTCGACCTGGACAGTCTTCATTGCAAATCGCGTAGCTTACATACAGGAGCTAACAGGAGATTGCAGCTGGATAAAAGTTGACTCGAAATCCAATCCGGCAGACATTATTTCTCGAGGCGCGGTACTAGCATATCTTCAACACTCATCATGGTTCACTGGGCCTGATTTTTGGCCACACCACAAGCAGAATGGCCGGAAGCTACTAACTTCGATACTGAAGCTCAAGAAAAACGAAGAGATTAGCCCCAGGAGCTGCATCAAAAATCTGAATCCTTTCCTTGATGGTGCCTCTCCACGCAGCTTGATACGCGACGGTGGGCATTTGCAGAAAGAAAATCTACCCTTTGAAATCAAATTTCCAATCCTTATTCCCAAAAATCATTCATTTATTAAGTCATATGTTACATATCTTCACTATAAACATTATCATGCAGGTTCCCATGCACTCCTAAGCATGGTCCGTGAGAAGTATTGGGCAACAAATCTACGCGACAGCACAAGAAGAGTAGTTAGAAACTGCATACATTATTTTCGCTATCGACCAAGCTTTTGCAGCAAATAATGGGTGAATTACCAGGTGACCGAATTCAGCGTGATCGACCATTTCATAAAACTGGGCTTGGCTTTTGTGGCCCACTCTGGACTAGAGCTTCCACACTACGAGGTGCCCGGAAACCCATTCATAAGTTAGCTCCACTACCGATGGATCGTTGAAAGTAAAGGGCAGTTTTTTCAAGGCGGCCGGCATATGTACAGACGCAACTTAGCACAACCATCAACTATCAAAGTCTAAAAGCAATTAATCGTAACATAAAATCATTTGTTTTTTGCTAATTACATACATCAAAGTAGATATTCTCATCCTTTTTGCTTTAAATCAATATAGTTTTATAATTTAATCACGTCAGCCAATAATGTCGTAATCTCTCAAATTCTTTCAATACAAATGTTAAATTCAATTTTACCGCCAAGTTAGTTTATCGAAATATTGTCAAGTTGCCAGCATAATTAAGGTTCAGGGCATTTTGGTTCTGTTTCCGGCCTTGAGTCGGTCTGTCATTCATTATTTGTCGTCGAATACAGTCATACAAGAAAAAAAGTTGTTTTAATTTTTCATCGCATCAGATGCAAAAAATCTTGCATTCTACATGTGTGCACGGAAAACAGACTGATATTTCGGAAGGAGATAATTACATGTTACATAATTTTCAATCTGGGCTCGCATAAGCTTTTCCAAGATCCAGGTTCCCAAGTAAGCCTCATTACTGAGGAGCTAGTGCTAAGATTACGAATACAAAAGGAACGCATAAAGACAACCATATCTGCACAAGCTTACAGAGAGCTCAAAATTCAAATACAGCTTCAACATCAAAGGAACTCTTACCTTCGAGTCGAAGCACTTGTTCTGCCGAAACTAAGCAAGCTAATTATTACCGGAAGCTGCGGTATCAGCAGTTGACCTACTACAATATGAAAATATTGTTTTAGCTGACCCAACTTTCAACACACCAGGTCCAATTGATCTAATCCTAGGAACGGACGTTTACTCTAATATAATCTTAGAAGGGCTCAAGTTAGGATGGATCCTCTTCGGGAACATTCCTAATATGTACATTCCAAGAGACTAACAAGGTATCAAGCTTCCTTTCAATTCCAGAAATATATCAAAAGCTTGAACAATTTTGAAATAGTGAGAACAATGCGGCACCGAGTCAGGAAGTCGATGATTGTGCAAGACATTTCCAAGAGACACATCAAAGAGCGAAAGATGGGAGATATATTGTCCATCTACCATTTAGAGAAATTTCAGGAGAGCTTGGACACTCTAGGGACAGAGCTACAGCTCGCTTATTACAAATACAGAAAAAGTTGAAAAAATCTCCAAATGATAGAATACAACAAATTTTTAATGGATATGTATACTATTTACCTCACCGCACAGTATTTAAGGAGGACCACAAATACAACAAGATCTCAACCAAATTCTGCTAAGGTACCGAAAGCACCGATCGGAATAGCGTCAAAAGATAGAAACTATCAACGTATACTCTGGCGCCAGCAACCAACAGAGCCTGTCCAAGAATATGTGCTGAACACTGTCACTTATGGCACAGCACCTGCAACATATCTCGCAGTCAAGGCTCTAAATCAACTCGCGAAATATGAAGGCAATCAATTACCAGCAGCTAAAAGCGTGCTGCTTAATCATTTCTACATTGACGATATGCTAACAGGTACTGACACCAAAGTCGAGGCATACCAGCTACAACAACAATTACATTCCTTGTTAAAGAAACGATGTTTCAATCTCCGGAAATGGACATCGAATAGCCAAGAACTGTTGAAAATAATTCCAGAGGACCTAATAGAAAAAGAGATTTTAGAAATCGGTGACAAGGACACAATAAAAATGCGGGGATACACTGGATTCCCAAACGAGACGAATTCCAGTTTAAACTAATAATCAATACCACCCATGCTAAGCTGACTAAATGGCAGTCGCAGTACAATTAGTGCAGACAGGTGCAATATCGGTTGCGCAAGTTGAGATTGCTTAATCGAAATTACTTAAACGAAGTGAAATTGTAGAAAAATTTCGGGTGACTGTTAATAGTGTGTCGTCGGTACCGAATTCGTAAAAGAGTGGTAGTGACAATTAACGTTATTGCGCGTGTAATCAGTGGAAATAATTCTTATATAACGGTTATTAATTATACACATTACGGTTGTGGTTGCTACTCTGCATTTGGCAGCTGAGTTTGGTTTTAGAGGTTTGTTGGTAAGATAAAAGCGAACTGAGAATAACACAAATATTATTTAACCATCGGATATTCTATTGCGACCGTTCACTGTAAGTACCATTACACTTTTATACTCGATTGTTCTTAATTCAACTGCATTGTTATCATGGGGAAAGAGGCGGACATATCGAATTTAAAAACTCGTCGAGCTGCGGCAAAGGGCTATATAACTCGTATTAAAAACTTTGTTGAGCAAAATGAGAAAGCAAATACGGCAGAAGAGCTAGAGTGTCGTTTGAGTCTTTTGGAACGCTATTTCCAACAAATATTAATATTGCAAGATAACATAGAGATGGAAGATCCTGACCAGGGCTCACAACGAGATGAAATAGAAAATCATTATTGTTCTACCAAGGCAAAAATTCTGACGTTGATGCACAAATTGGGTGTCAAGTCAACACAAGGGAATTCATAGTTTACAGATACAATAAACAACAGCATAGTTATATCAACAGCCAATAGTGCGCAGTTACCAAAATTAAGACTTCCTCGATTTAAGGGCGAATATACGGAGTACATGAGTTTTATTAATTCATTTAAGACTTTAGTCGACAGTTGCCAGGAACTTAGTACGGTTCAGAAATTTCAGCATTTTTTTACATGTTTAGAACGGCAGGCTTTACAGTTGATAGAAGGGTTAGAGATGACCGATGATAATTACAGTCAGGCGTTAGAGATGTTAGCGTCTCGTTATGACAACAAGTGTATTATTTTTCAGGCATATGTAAGGCACTTATTTGAGGTCTCATTAGCAACACAGGGTCAAGCGGCACAGCTTAGAACATTGACTGATAGGGTTAATGTTCATCTAAAGGCAATTAAATCCTTGGGCACTGCAGAGGATATTTTAAATACCATGGTGCTACACATCTGATTCTTATACTGTTTAAGTTAAAGCTCCTTTGCTTTAACTGAGATGTATAGGCCTAGATGCACAATCTAGACCGCTGTAGAATTGAATATCGGTGCTTGTATCGATACTCAAAATAATGGGGAATGGTTGAAAAGCTGATCGTTCTGACTTGAATTAATAGAAACGCACTGATTGTCAATTATAACAAAACTGATATTATTATTTATTTCATTCAATATATTTATAACAAAATTGAACATGCGTAATCAATATTAACAAATCAATACACAAATTGAGCTGTAAGAAACAGGGTTCATCGACTTGAGCGAATAATAATTCACCGCAGTGAGAATGCTGACCCAGCAGTAATTCCCCTGGCGTAAATATTGTAAAAACTGCATGTAAAGCGAAAAAATGGAAATTGATCGGGAATGGGGAAACGTATGATAGCATAACAACCTTATTCCAAACATCTCTACATAACTCAACCTCTAATGAATATTCGCATCAAGTTATTTTAGCAACTGCTATAGTCCAAATAAAAAACAAATTTGGAGAGTTTGTTCTCGCTAGGGCAGTGTTGGATTCCGGCTCTACTTTAAACTTTATAACGGAAGATTTACTGCAAAAATTACAACTGAAAGGTTATCGCGCAGAAAGGACTATCAGTGGTATTGCTGAAATAAGCTCAAGGGCGCAGTTCAAAACAAACACGATGATTAAGTCACGATTTAACCACGTCAAAGTAGAGTTGGATGCCTGGGTCGTGCCACGTATTACTAGTTCGCAGCCAGAAAGAAGAGTTAACGTAAACGACTGGACCTGTCTCAATCACATTTGTTTGGCTGACGCCCAATTTAATGTTCCGAAGCAAATTGATTTGCTTTTGGGGGCCGAAATTACGTTGGGCGCTCTCATTGAAGGCAAATTAAGGAGCTCTGTGGATTATCCTATCCTGCAAAAAACAGACTTTGGCTGGGTGGCTATAGAGTGCAACCAAGTGCCGAGTGCAGCTTGACAGCAAGCGGACCTTCATCGGTTGTAGAGGAAAATCTTTCATCATTAATAGAACAATTTTGGAAGATTGAGAACATTGAAAGTAAGCAGTTAGATTGAACGCAAGAACAGAAGGAGTGCGAGAAACATTTTTGCAAAACTGTCTCGTGTATGAATGATGGCCGATTTCTTCTGAAATTCCCATTTAAGGCAGACGCGTCACTATTAGGAGGCTCATTTGAAATAGCAAAGCGGAGAATGTTAGTCCTCGAACACAAACTAAACCGGGACTCGGATTTGAAAACCCAATACATACTATTTATGCGGGAATATGAAGCTCTAGGACATATGCAAGCCAGTCCTCTTGATAACAGCTCCATATGATATTTTATACCACATCATGCCATACTTCGTCCAGAAAGTACCAGTACAAAACTTCGCGCCGTTTTTGATGCGTCATGCAAAACCACTTCAAATATTTCGCTTAATGATTTGCTGATGTGTGGGCCTACAGTGCAAAGTGATCTGTTTTCCACCATACTTAGACTTCGTTCCCATAAATATGCCCTGGCAGCAGACATTCCAAAAATGTATCGTAAAATTTGGATAGCAGAGGAAGATTGGATTTATCAAACTATTTAATGGAGAGAATCACCTTCTCTACCTCTCAAAACTTTCCTGTTAAAGACGGTCACGTATGGAACCTCTTCAGCACCCTATCACTCGTTGTTTAAATTGGCTGGAAGAGAACAATTTGAAGCAATACCCGATCGGATCTCAGAGTATTAAATCTGACATGGATGACCTGGTAACGGGAGCAGATACGCGCGACCAGTTGATGCAAATTAAGGTCGAAGTTGAAGCTATTCTTGCTCAAGCGAAATTTTAGTTAAAGAAATGGTTTTCTAATGATGAGGTATTTAGGCTAAATATTGAAGAGAATGATATGAACAAGCCACTTCGAGTAAACCATGCCGATATCATAAAAACTTTGGGAATTATTTGGGATCCTTTTAAGGATCAATTTCGATTCAATTGACGTTTAACCACCATTCATCGGAAGCCACTAAATGCGGCGTACTGTCCGACCTTGCAAGCTTGTTCGATCCATTAGGGTTATTAAATCCCGTAATCGTACTAGGAAAGGTGTTTATGCAAGAGCTTTGGACAATGTAGTTAGAATGGGATCAGCCATTACCATCAAATCTCGCTGCGCAATGGGTAAAATTTCGAAGTCAACTTTTGAAAGTGAAGAAAATTCGGATCCCACGATACATCTACAGCAATACTACCACTCTGTACGCAACTTAATTACACGGTTTCGCGGACGCGTCATGTCGCGCATACGGCGGCTGTCTCTATATCCGCTGCATAAGCATATCTGGTAAAATACGCACTTATCTGATTTGCGCAAAATCAAGGGTAGCACCACTCAAATCTTTGACATTGCCTAGACTCCAACTATGTGCAGCCGTACTACTAGCTAGATTATATAAGGCTGCCCGCCCGATCTTTGGATCGCTATCAAAGGTTTATATTTGGACTGATTCTTAGATTGCTCTACATTGGGTGCATGGGCACCCTTCTACTTGGAGCACCTTCATCTCTCATCGCGTAGCAGAAATTCAAGAAATAACATCAAAGGATGGCAATTGGAGACACGTTAGCTCTAAATTAAATACCGCCGATATTATCTCGAGAGGAGCAACGGTTGATGCGTTAGTTGAATCTATGTGGTTTTCCGGTCCGGAATTTCTAATGCATCCTGAAGAAACTTGGCCCCCGATAAAGGTTATCAGCCAGTCTGCTAGTAACATACCAGAGAAGAGACGAATAAAAACTGTGTTAGTAGCTCCAAACACCAATGGAGATATCATAACCCATCATAAATTGGTGAACAACTTTGCAAAATTGCGTAGAATTTATGCATATGTAATCCGCTTCTATAAAATTGTGTCAGAAAAACGTTTCGGGAGATCATAGCCACATCGTAAAGAGTTAACGCCGGGGGAATTGGAAGAAGCGGTATTACGAAGTGTGTTTGTCATTCAGCGACGTGCCTTCGCAGTTCAAATTAACTCGTTGAAGAAGACTGAGCAGATTACGCAAAAGAGTTTTTTAAAGAGTTTATCACCGTTCCTTGATAACAACACACCAAACCTCCTTAGAGTAGGTGGACGATTACAAAATGGAAGCATGCCATATAGTGTCAAACATCCTATCCTGCTACCAAGGATAATACGTTTGTTAGCTCATATGCAACACATATTCACCAAAATTCATTGCACGCAGGGAGTCTAGCCTTGGTCGCCCTATTGCGACAGAAGTTCTGGGTTGTCAATGCTAAGTCGCTAGCAAATTGGGTTGTTCGAAGATGTATACATTGTTTTCATTATCGGCCAAAAATTCATCAACAAATTATGGGCCAATTACCAGCGATTCGTTTACAATCAACTCGTGCGTTCAATCATGCTGGGGTGGATTTTCGCGGACCTATTTAGACAACAGTCAAACTGCGAGGAAACAAAAGACATAAATCGTATATTGCCGTATATATATGCTTTGCTTCGAAGGCCACGCATTAAGAAGTAGTCTCCGATTTGTCCTCAGATGGCTTTGTAGTGGCGCTGAAGAAATTCGTCGGTCGTCGTGGGAATTGCTCAATTGCTCATGTGATAATGCAACTAATATTGTTGGATGGAAGAATTCCGAAAGAAGTTTTATACTGAACAGCATCGCAAGCAGATCACAGAATTTTGTTCCGAGATAGGAATTGACTTTAAATTTATTCCACCGCGGTCACCCCATTTCGGCGGATTGTGGGAGGCGGCGGTGAAGTCTGCCAAATATCACTTGTTAAGAACAGTAGGATCCGCGGCACTAACATTTGAAGAGCTTGGCACAGTAACGGTCCAAATAGAGGCCATGCTTAACTCTCGTCCTATTTCGCCTATGACATCTGACCCAAATGATGATTCGGCACTCACACCATGTCATTTTTTAGTAAACGGCCCCTTAAAATCTATACCAGAACCAGACGTTACTGAAAGGAAGCTATCATTACTCAATCGCTGGCAGTTGCGAAGCTCGATTCAGCAGCACTATTGGAAGCGATGGTCACGTGAACATGTTCCCCAACTCCAACAGAAGTATAAATGGACAATCTTTTCTCCGGACATTAAGCAAAATATGTTGGTACTGGTAGTAGATGATCAACTTCCACCGCAGTACTGGCTTTTAGGAAGAATTGAAAGAACCCTTCTAGGTCCTGATGGTCGTATTCGGGTCGTAGATATCAAAACTAAGAAGAGAATCATTCGTCGAGCGGTCAACAAAATCGCGCCATTACCTCTGTATTAGTTGAAGATTGGTCAATACTTCAAGGTGGTCGGGATGTTCGAACACGGTCGTAAAAATATCATCATCACAAATCATTTAACAGATGTACTTATATTTCATTTATTTACTCGCGCATAGAGTAGACTCTTGCTAGTTTAATTTCAATTATATATATATACACATGTATTTCTATAGTATATATTTCCAATTGAATAACGTTGTTGTATTTGAAGGAATTAAATTGTATATTGGAGCCATCTGCTCATCTAACCGTTATTTTAACTTGCACCACAGATTTTATAATTGTAGGTCAGTCGATCGATGACCGTGATAAGATCAACCAGAAATAAATCAGAATTGTGTGAAAATCGGAGTAACTTGTTTTTCTTTATTGACCCCAACCGTTTCCCTTAAGTGGTAAAACTTAGAAGTCAAGCTATTGTGCTAACACAATTCTTTTCAAAACTTTTTATCTTTGAACTTTATTTAGTGCAAAGTTTTATAGTGCCACTAGAACCTATTGAAACCTTCATATCAATTAAAAAAACAAATGAAGTGCTCGGTCAGTGCTTGCAAATATAAGTTGGATTATTAAAATCATCTTTCAGGCAACTGCACTATCTAAATTATCTTTTTTGTTAATAGAAGCAAAGATTTATATAAATTAATTATGTGAATTATTTCAAAATAAAGTAGAAAAAGAACATTTTTTACCGCACAAAACAGAGTTTGGTTTGATTTTGCATAATATTTTATAATGCCACACGGTGCACCGGTATGAAATTCCATTTCTACATTCTTACCGTCGATGTTAATTTTGATCATTTGTTTATGATATGGCTTGACATTGATGTAGTTAATTCTATTAAATTCCACACTGTCAATTTTTCCTCGTTTTGTTCTTCATTGTTGATTTGGTTAGTGCTTCGCGCCCTGATTGCAAACTTTTGCTATGTGTCCTATTTTCCGACAGTTATGGCAGAAACACATCCTGGCCTCGAGGCTTCCTCGAGGTGTTGTCAAAATTTCCAACACGGGTTTTTAAATGATGCAACACAAAACCAAGCCAGCAGCTAGCCTCAAGGCCTAGCCGCAAAGCGCGCTTTGCTCAATGTTGGAAATTTTTCTCTCTCAGGCCTACTTCTATCAAGAGATGTACTAACAAAATTACAATGACAGCACCGAGTCCAGTGGTATCATTTTGTTTTCATTTCTCTGAGGCAAGCCTTGAGGCGAGCTGCGAGGAAGCCTGAGGGAGGCCAGGCCTGAGGCTTGCTTGGATGTTGCTTGGATGTGTTTCTGCCTTTATGACATTCTTCCTTTAGGAATGGACCGGAACCCCCGCAAGATACAAGCCATGAACAAAGTCGAAAAAAGAGAGCAGCGGGCCGGTCAGCAGGCGACATCCACAGTCTTCTGGCCTTGTCTTACTGAAGGAGTTTTTCATATAAAAGTTGCTTGTATTTTGTTCAAACGCTATAATTTCCGTAAATTTGTTCTACATGCTATATTTTTCTAAAACTATTAGAAAGAAAACATATTTGGCTGCAATTTGTTTTAACTTCATTTTGCTGTGGGAGCGACAGCTTTGGGCTTTAGGACCTGTTTAAGATGAAATTTTAGTTTTCCTCCATGACGAGTATCCAAAAGCAGTGAGAGTGAGCACTTAATGCATGCTGTACCCGGCACGATAAGGCCTTTTAATGTGTCTGTACCTTCAGCGACTTCATGGCTTGTATTATATTCCGGGGGTTACAAATGGACGCTTATTGCGTACATGTTGTCCTCCGCATCCCTTGCGCACATGTGCAAGTTCGTCTTGTTTTTCTATGAACTGTTTTGGGCTCCTTGGATTTGCCCCAGTTCGACTGTATTTTCTCCATACTCCTAATTTTTCATAATTGCTGTGTTTTCCTCACTTTATTTGTGGAGGTGTAAAGCCTAATGTATTAGTCGTCTCACTTGTCACTTACTGTGCTGTTCCCCCACTTCTGCGAATGTGTTTTGTGTTGCCTCTATTCTGTGCGCAACTTCATATGCGGCCTGGAATGTAGCGGGCTTCTTTGTTGTGAATCTGCGTTACTTAAGTTCAGTACGGACTTGCGATCGGCTCTAAATGAGGGAGATCTTTGTGTTTTTTTTCTAGCTTCTCAGGGGCATTTGATTGTGTTGTACATGAAAAACTGCTGCGTAAGTTATATGCAAACTTTTAGTTCCGTCTTCTCGAATGCACTTATCATGTGAAGTTCCTCAAGGATCGAGTCTTAGGACTTCTCGTCTTTAGTCTCTACATTAATGTTTTATGTGATGTGGTGCATGATGTCCAGTTGCACATTTATACAGATGATGTGCAGCTGTACTTATGTAGACCTAGTGGACTGATTGAGGACTGTGTGTGCAGAATAAACGATGATCTCTCGGAAATTTTTAGGTGGTCAATTGATAATCAATTGCTTCTTAGCCCCAATAAATCTCAATGCATAGCCCTCTCTATTTCTGATCTTAATATTGAGGATCTTCCCCCAATTATGCTTAATAAAGTGGTACTACCTTCTGCAAAATGTATAAACAATTTGGGGGTGAACTTTAATAATCGTTTGAGCTGTGAACTTATCAAATCTATGGTTGGCAAAATTTATGGTGGGCTCAGGAGACTCTGGCTACCTGCAAATATACTTCTCCGGTTTGAAACTGGTTAGGACACTCTTGGTGCCTCTTTTTGCTTATGGTAGTTTAATATAGGTACATGAGACTAGATACGGTTTGTAATCGAAAGCTTGAGGTTGCTTTCAACGACTGTATGAGGTTTGCTTTCGGTTTGCGTCGTTCTGTTCATATCTCTCCTTACAGATTACTGATCTTGGGTTGTACTCTAGATTCATAATTAAAGGGTAAAGCACTGATTTTCCTGCATAGTCTTATTCGCACAGGTAAGCCAGAGTATCTTTCTTGTAACGTCAATTTTCTGCAGTCCCTGAGAGGACGTAAACTTCTAATTCCACGTTTCAATTCATCCCCCGCATGCACAGAGTATTACTTCTGTCAGTGAATTTTAGCAACTTATAACGTAATTGTATTTTAGTAATTACTGAGCTGATTGTGTCGAACTCTTTTCTTTTTATCTTTCCACTATGTTGTTCTTTTCTTTCCCTTTCTATTCTATCTATTTTGCTAATATAAGTATTATTATTTTTCTTTGTTTTTATTTTTATATTATATTGTAGTTTATTTGCTAACCTAGTCGTACTTTTTATTGTACTACGTTATGGAAGTATGATGAGAGTGATTGGTTGGGACGTGAAGTCCAAACTGCCAGCATGAGCTGACAGATCACTCGGTAACAACGTTAGTGCAGGGCGGCATGCTAGCACCTCGGCTAAGGGAGCGGAGAGTGTGGGGGGCTCCCAAAAGAAACCTGCCGCTGTCACCAACCATAATCAAAAAAATATCATGCTTGCATACAAAAACTTGCACTCCCCAGTCCTGAAGGGACCTTTACGTCACTTACCTAAGTTCCAGTGAAGGCGCAGATGTTCTGCCTTCCTTGCCAAGCCCCACCCTCCCATTGACTTTGGCTGGCAGTGTTTCCAAAGTCCCTTTGTTGACCTGTAAAAGAGATTAAAGCGGACCTACACGACCCTCGGATGAGGTAAGTATATAAGACGTATGCCTAGCGTAAGAGTTCAAAAGCAAAAATATATATATATATATTATAAGTGTGCCTAAGGAACAGCTAAAATGCAAGTATGTATTATATATGTCTAACATGAGAGTTCAATTGCAAAAATATATATATGCATATATGATAGATAGATACAATGACACAAAAATAAACAAAAAAAATATAACAAATAGGTATAGAAAAGTTTTCAAACAAAATTAAAGCATAAAAATTTGTAGCACATTCTATAATGAATCTGAATGTTTGCTACTATCGCATCTTGAGAACCGTGCGTGTTCGATTTAAATCGACATACAAGAATTTAAATATAGACTTTCATTCATTGCTTTTCAATCAATTTTACAGATTCAAAAAAAATTCAAAGAAAAACGTCAAAAGCAAATCAAAAGGATACTTACAGTCAAAATCCTCTGGTCTGGTGGAGCGCTCCAACAGTCGATAAGTATCTGTAGTTCATTTTCAATATATATAAAAAAAATTATTAATACTGATAGGCATTCGTTCCCTACTTCAGTGCTTGCATTACGCTGTTGTTGATGACATAAACCTTAATATAGAGCTTAGGTAATCTGCCTAGTCTTATGACTAAATCGCCTTTTGTGTGTGGCGTTAAAACATTCAATACTTTTTTTTGAACAAACATAACAAGATAAAAATACTATAGAACCACTGCACTTGGTGAACTTATTGTAGTCTCCTCGTGTTTTGCATATACATCTTTTAAAAGCTGTTAATAGAACGTTTGGAGTCGTATGCCGCTACTCTTGTATATCTTACGGGCGTTTGCTTGGCCTCATCGGGACTAATGCAATCGAACTGAGTTTCTTGGAGCCCTATTTCTAGCTTCCCGTCAGGAGATATTGTAGCACTAGCCCTATACTACTTTCCGTGGAATCCCAGATTTTTGTTTCTGGTTTTGAAATTTTTCTTTATTATTTTAACTGAATACTCCTTTTAGCTCATCTATTCAACCAGATGAAAATATTTCTTTTTCATTAGGTAGTATACCTATATGTGTATATATATATATATTAAATTTTAATTCTAAAGGAATCACTCGAGTTCAATCGCTAAATATATAGATACAACTGGCGTCGATCTTTTTACTCCTGTAATTTCCTTCGTCGATTTTTATCGTTTGTGTTGCTGGATGAGATACCTTTTTTCTTGTCGGAGTTGCTAATATTTTTAGGCCTATTATATACCATAAAGACGTTGGGATGTTGCCACTTTGGCAAATGCGGCAATATACGTTTTTCCTCCTTTTGTGGTTTCTTTTAGTAGAGTTTCTGAAGAAACTTTATACCTCAAACAAAGTCAGTTACTGATCTTTGCTTTTATAAATATAATATAGGTTATGAATGCCTGCACAGCACAACGTGAGATCCTCTTCTTTATTTTGTACCCGGGGTAAGTTTAGTTTATTTTTCTTTGAGAACAAACTCCCATTTATTGGAGCGTATTGGAGCGCCAGAAATCTACCTAATATTTACTTCACAGACGGAGATTTCTTTTTGTGCGCGGCGACTTTTCGTTGCACACTTTGTAAATTTCTTTTCTCTTTAGTCTTCTTCGGAAATTGCTAAAATTGTTTAAATATCGGATTTATCCTAGTGGATTTTATGCGAAAATATTACCTTTTTTTTTTGCTGGATGACTGCGAGAATTCTTGATAATAAATTTTTCGGGAACGTCTCCCATGTCAGCACTTTTAAGAAAATACGCCAGTCTCATTGTCTTCTTCTTACTTGCCAGTCATGTCAACATGGCACCTGAGCGTGAGGAAACATTACTCTCGGTCGGGGTGCATTCAGTTTTCCAACTTGATCGCGGCCGGCTCACACGCGTCAGCATTTCGTGTAGCATATTGCTATATGCAATACGCTACGACCATAACAGGGCAGAGTGGTCTGCGCCACCCATGGTTCAGAGAACGCTGAAAAATGGTCGACTGAGCTAGCCGGTCTTAAACATAGGCCTCATCACTGCGGGCGCTCAATGTGTGTCTCGACCCACGACCCAATGCTTTCCTCATCACTCGGACTCTACCGATGACGCATCGAAGACACATCCCCGAAGTCCCGCCAGTCGTTGATCGGACTTCGACATCCTTCTCCGTGTGGGAAGCCAAAGCCACATCGACAAGCTGGTAACCTAAAGAATCCACCCCGTCGATGTCTCTTTGTCATCCCCAACCGAGATGCTAGGGAAGCCAAGCCTGGCGATCAGTAACCTAAAGAACTGGTCACGAGGCTTTCCCGGCGCAACATCTCACTCCGACCTCAGACCGCAATTGTTCAAGAGTGTGCTTCCAAAGCGTCGTCGAAGTAGTGACATGTTGACAGCTGAATATGGGAATGGATTCCAACACGTATATCACCCACCATTGACGGGGCAATAGGAGGGCTTCGTGATATCCTATAGTTTACCAGTTAAGCTGGCTGGATGCCTTCTTAGGGCTACCAGGAATAGATTTAATACTACTATGTCCGACGATTAACGAAATGTTGTAGTTGGACAGACAAGAAAAAATTTTCCTCCTAATGAGGCCGATCCGGAAGGGACTATAAAAAGTTATCTACTCATAAGAGGTAGAGGTACGCTGATGAGATTGAATTTCAACAGGTATATCACCAACCATTGACGGGGCAATAAGAGGGCTTCGCGATATCCTATAGTTTACCAGTGAAGCTGGCTGGATGCCTTCTTAGGGCTACCAGGAATAAACGTGACAATAGATGGACGACGTTTGCAGACTGATTATCACTGCCTGATGTCTTTGGCGTGATAGACTCCCAACAGTTTCTCCTGCAGATCTTCAAGCTCATACAGGGAGTTTCCTTTTTTGCTTTTAACAAGACATTTGACAAATTTCCGTCCCAGTTTAGCACTAGTCTGCTGTTGGAAATTGCTTTGATCAAAATTTCGTCTAAATACTTCCTGACCAACTCTGAGCTCGACAGGTTTCGCCCTGAGATTGTAGGCTCTTGAACCCTGTTCGAATGCATGCTGTAAATTTTCCTGCACTCTCGCACGGATCAATCTCATTTTATCTTCTGCGTCTACTCTCAATGGCTCACTAAGAGTTCCAAGGCTCCTCAAGATGGAATACGAGCTGCTATGTTCTATCATTTGCTGACCGAAGTGTTCGATAAGGAGAGAAACCAGTAGCTTGATGGAAAGAGCTCCTGAGGGAACTAGCTACTTGGCTTAGCAAAACTGGACTCCATTGTCAGAGACGATCATTTCCGGGACTCCAAACACGTGGAACACTTCAGTCTCAATGAATTGGCACACATTGAGTGAAGACGCTTTTCTCATAGGTTTGAGAATCGGAAATTTTGAAAAGTGGTCAAGAACTATTAAGATACAGACATTCCCTTTCACAGATCGAGGATATGAACCTAGAAAATCAATGTACAGCTTTTGCCATGGTCGTTCTGTCACAGACTGGACTTTCATAGGTGGTCTCAGAATAGTATTGGGAGACTTCGTTTCCTTACACACGTCACAGGCGCCCTCGTAGTTTTTGACATCAACTGTCATTCGTGGCCAGTACAGATGTCTTCGCAGACGTTCCAGTGTTTTCCCTATACCTCCGTGTGAAGCTAGCGGCGGATCATGAGCCCTTGAAATGACGTCGGTGACAAGCCCTCGTGGAATCCAAAGCTTCCAAGCTTCTTCTTCCTGAATCGGATCGCCTGTTCTCGGAACAGTCCGAATGTAAACGAAGCCATCCCTGACGCAAAGATCTGGTAGTTTACCAGAAGTCGTTTTAACCTCATGCCTCAGTTCCTCATAATCCAACGAGTTGAAATATGGCGAACTAAGGTCAACTTCCGGGCCGGGATCCTCATTTGTGGTCAGGCTGTCACAATGAATGCGTGACAGCGCATCAGGGACGACGTTCAGGCTTCCTTTTCTGTGGTCAATAGTGAAGTCGAAGCCCTGAACCTTCAAACTCCACCGCGCAAGTCTACCGCTGAGGTCCTTTTGAGACATCAGCCATTTCAAGCTCACTTGATCCGTCACTATCTTAAACGGCATAAGTTCAATGAAGGGCCGGAACTTCTGTACGCTCAAGATTGCAGCTAGGCATTCCTGCTCTGTGACGGCATAATTTGTTTGTGCTGAATGCAACTTTTTCGAGACGTAGGTTATTGGCTTCTGGTGGCCATCGTCATCTAGTTGAATCAGCACCCCACCAATACCTTGTTGGCTCGCATCGAACTGTGTAACGAATGGCTTGGTGAAGTCTGGACTCACTAACAACGGAGCAGAGGTAAGTTTTTGTTTGAGAAGATCAAGAGACGTCTGGGCTTCAGGTGTCCATTTGAACTGACTAGGGCTTTTCAAGGTGTCTGTTATGGAGGCAGTTACATCAGCATAGTTCGGGATGAACCGTCTATACCATGCCGCCATACCTAGTAGGCGTCGGGCTTGCCGAACAGTTTTAGGTGACGGATAGTCAACTACAGCTGAAATTTTGTCAGGGTCAGTTCTCATACCTCCCTTTCCGACAATAAAACCCAAGTTGTTCAGTCCACCTTCGGAAATACGCCCCAAATCCTTACATCGACGAAACAATACCTCCTAAAAGGAAAGAAAAAAAGAACACAAAGTATTAAGACTAATTTATCTAAATACTTATCTAAAAACTGACGAATTATTTATCTTCCACGAAAATCAAGTACAAAAATGCAAACTGCACATCCACAGCAAATGACCCTTATCAGGTTACCTCTTTAATCTGAAAATAATCCAAAGGAAATCATTTAAAAAAAGGAATAATTAACAATAAATCACAAACTTACCAAATCATATGTACCTCTGTATTGTCGACAACTTTTTTCATGTGATTTAATGACATCTACACAGTCAGCTGTCTTCGCCTTCGCCGCAGTCAGAATACGAGCAATTGCAATAAACGTCGCTAGGGCAACACCGAGAGGCGAGAGCTAATAACTGGATGCGGCGGCTATAAAAGGCCGACGAGTTGCAATAGATGGCACCATTCTTTTATCAGAGTTCATCTGATTCTGAGTCTAATCTGAAAAATAAGAATCGTGTTTTTATCCTCCATACAGAAGTATAATTCTGTTCAGAGTTTAATCTGAAAATATATTCCCATCCTTACTACAGAAGTATAATTCTGTTCAGAGTTTAATCTGAAATTCCCATATTTATTACAGAAGTATAATTCTGGTCAGAGTTTAATCTGAAATCATTTTTCATATTTATTACAGAAGTATAATTCTGGTCAGAGTTTAATCTGAAATCATTTTTCATATTTATTACAGAAGTATAATTCTGTTCAGAGTTTAATCTGAAATTCCCATATTTATTACAGAAGTATAATTCTGTTCAGAGTCTAATCTGAAAATTTCGTCTCATTCTGTTTTGAACCACACATTGCACCCTTTTTTCTGCTTATTCAGCTTTTCTGTCTGACAGATTCATAGAAAATTCTTGTGTGCGTCATTTTTACTGCCTTAGTGCCCACACGTATTAGCAGCATTATTATTCTAGTAGTTTAGAAGGTGACAAAAACTAATTCCGATCTTCTTCTTCTTCTGTTCAGAATTAAAGAGACGGACAACGTTTTTTGGACCACTTTTTTTTCTTTCTTTTTATTATTGAATTTTTATATATATACATACTGAATTGTTGAATTTGTGATATTAGGTTAAGTATATGAATTATGAAAAAATAAAATTTTGTATTTGAATTTGAAACACCGGCACTCCCTCCGACGTTCGAGACTAGCTCTCACACAAGTATTTGGTCTCTTTGATACAAAACTTGCTCTTCTCGACGTTGATAGTGAGGCCAGCTTTCCTCAAACAATCCGCTACACGGGATAGTAGCATGAGATGCGTGTCGAAGTCTGATGACAGAATTAATAAATCGTCTAGATAGACGAGAACGTTCTCACGAAGATCGAAAGGAATGACTTTATCCCTGAGGCGGCACATTGTTTGTGGAGCGTTGCATAGGCCGAATGGCATCACTGTGTACTGATAGAGAGGATGACCAGGCACTGTAAAAGAAGACTTCTCTCTGGAATCAGTGTCTAGTGGGATCTGCCAGAATGCGTCTTTCAGGTCCAGGCTCGTTATGTAGTTTCTATCTGCGGTAGCGGATAGGCATCCTTCTTCGTAACAAAGTTGACCTTTCTGGCGTCAAAACAAAGCCGGACCTTTCCAGGCTTTCTTACCAGAACAACTGGAGAGCTCCAAGGACTCTGGCTATCCTCTATCACACCCAGTGACAGCATTCGCTCTAATTCGGCATCCATCAAACTCTGTACTGCCGGTGAAATCGGATAGAACCTCTGTTTTATCGGAGCTGCGTCATTCGTTTCGATCCTGTGAGTGACCAATGATGTTTGTCCCAGGCCTAGAGAGGCGAAAGAGGGGAAAAGCTGTTTGGTGGCTTCTAAGCGTTGTTGATCGAGACTAGAAAGAATATGGCAGTCGGTGTCAGAGGTAGCTATTACACATGGATTCATTTGTGCGACTATACCCAGGACATCTGGAGCCAACCCAAATAGACGCCAGAAGTCTATTCCCAGATATATTTCCTGTGTGAGCCCAGGAACCACGTAAAAACGCACGTTTTGGGTCTTACCACGGAAAGTGACATCCAAGTCCACATGACCATGCACAGTCGTCATGGCACCATTTGCTACTTGGACCTGTGTCTGATACTTCTTCCATTCGACATCTGCTTCCGCAAGCTTCTCTAGAGCTCCCTGGCCTAGAATACTGACAGTGGCACCACTATCATGTAATCCATTTTCAGTTCGCCCGAGCAGCTTTACTTCGGCGTACGGTCGAATGTCGTCTGGCATCGACACGGAAATCTGTGCCAGTTTTTTTCTTTCCAGTTTCATTCGTCGACAGTATTCCCGCCAATGAACGGTTGATCTTTTCTTTTTCGGTCTCATATCCAGGTCAGGAAACATAATGTCAGCTAACTCCGCTACCGAGGAGAAAATTCGGTCTCTTGCTGCTCTGTATTTCTGCAGGAGCGTATGATACGGCGTCAGCGGATGTAAAACTGGCTCACGCCCACTCGTCATAACAGAGCTTGGTGACCGTTTCAACACAGAAATGACAGGAGGCCAAATCCTGCTCAATAACTTTGTCAGCTATGCGTGCTATGGGTGTCAACGGGACATCGAAGATTAAAGATTCTTCTAAGGAAGTGTCTAATAATGTCATAGGCTCCCCAGAAGTGGAAATGGGAGCTTGAAGATCTGCGGAGAAGTCTATTAAGTTCTCCGCCTCTGCCAATGAAGTAATCGTACAATCAGGTGTTTTACTGATATCATCAGAGTCACTGAATGACATCAGGGGACATTGCAAGGATTCGTCATTGTGGTCTACTAATGAAGCGGACCTTTCTCCTTGTTCAAGGCTTGAACTGGAGTGTTCGTTGCCGCTGTCGCTCGCGACGTTGACGCTGGTCGGAAAGAGGTTGTGGTATTCCCGACCCGTCTCAAGTTTTTCTGTCTACAATGGTGGCAATCAGGCTTGAAGACATTCTTGCGTCCGCATCCATAGCAGAACACAACTTGTCTCTCTTGCCTGCAGTCTTGATAAAAGTGACCGGGCTGGTCACAATTTCAGCAGGTTACATTTTTCGGGGTTGAAATAGCAGATAATGAGTCTTCCTCACTGCGTTCAGGTGACGTATTCCGTTCAGCCTCAGTCGAATAGTATCCCTCCACCTCACTGACTCTTTGTCCGCGATAAGCGTTCCAACTACTTGCTGTCGCGATGCACTGCTACGTCGCTTGAATTTGATTGTTTGTAGGATGCAAACAAATTTTGTTCTGGATCTCTGGCAGTAAATTTGATTTGACTATTTCCAAAAATTCAACGTCTGGCAACGGGTTCCGCAGTTGGTCTCGTAGCTGTACCAGGTGCTGGTAGTACGTAGCAAATGACTCCCCTGCTTTCTGCTTGCGCAACATAAGCTGGACCTTGACCTTAAGGTCGGTCGTCTTTCGGCACTCCCCACTCAGCTAATAGAGCTGCTTTCACATACTCCCATGACGGCGTGGAATTTTGCCTCAGGAGAGACCAGTACCAGTCCATTGCTGGTCCAGAAAGCAGAGTCGTCATGTGACGCACCAGTATGTCGACGTCTCCTTCCAAAGCAGAATAAGTCAAAGCTTCTACCCGAAATACAAATTCATCGACTGTGAGCCGAGAGCTGTCACCGCTGTAGGATATATTCCACCTGCGGATAGGGCTGCCAGAACGTCGATGTCCTATGCCTGCAGGGACACGGATAGGGGGCGGTGGTGGAGGTGGAACAAAGTTTGGTGCAGGCTGACTTCTAGGCTGACCAAAAGCTGATGAAGGTCGATTAACGGATTGTCTATGCAGATTAGGAAAATCGTCAGATGGTCTGGGATTTCCCATAGCCGGAGGAGGTCGTGAAAAGTCTATTGGCGGCATTGCAGCTGCTACTTGCTGTCGGACACTATTTACTAACTTAGTCCGCAAAACATGAAGGCTCTGTTCGAGACCTTCACGTACCAAGTCCTGCATTTGTAAGCGTAAGCCTGCCATCAACGCATCCGTAGCTGGGGAATGGCCTTGAGCTGTACGCGCTGGACTATCCTGTCATGGACTCGGGTCCTAGAGTGCCAATCGGGCATTCCTGGTGATAAAGATCGTCGATTCGGTGGTGGTAAGTCGAAGGTAGGCAAGTCAAAGGTCGGCAATGAATCGCGCCTAGCTGACTTCGCGGGCTTCACCTTATTCGTTCTTTTAGGAAAGGCACCAGGGTAACCAGTGAGGTCCTATGGCGTGAGGCGGCGTCTGCAGTTAGGACAACTGGAATGCTCGCCTATCCAGGTCTGGATACATGCCTCATGAAAGACATCCCAAGAAACAATTTTTTTTGTATAGTAGTAACCGTAAGGTTTCCATTACCAAATTATATAACTTGAGTACTCTAAACGTCTTTGTAACCACTATAAACCCCATATGGAGGATTATATAAAGGTTACCGTGACTTGATTTAGGTAACGTTATATAACTAAAAGTTTTATAAAATGAGTAACCAAAATATTCTGGTTACCTTAATATAACTTCTTATATAACCCTTATATAACCCAAGGTGTTCTCGATTAATTTATTTTAGTTATAGCAGTGGTTGCGGTAATGTTTAGGTTACCTTTATAAACTTTGTTTATAATGGTGATGGTAACGTTTCTACAACGCTCGGAATTCTCAGACTGATTACTTTCAGTGATAGAAATGTTAGGGAAATTATTTTTCGTTACCTTTATAAAACAATAATATGCAAATATTTACGAAACCTATCTTGACATAGAATTTCGATTTTTTTTTGTATTGTATTTTTATAATGTAAGGGTTTAATATTTTTACATTTTAGAAGTACAATTTTTCGGCATATGTGGTGAAATTCAGCTGCAATTGAAATTTTACTATGAATATCATCATAGATACTTCCAGAAAATACAGACCGCTCCAAAAATAAGCAATATTTAATAATTTTAATTAAATATGACAAAATTTAAGATTTTCACTTATGTGACATTAATTCAGAAAAATTACATAACACACCTTAGAAATGTTATGTACCTAAAATGATGTATTTTCTTCATATAAAAATAAAACGGAAGCCATATATCTGCAATTTAAAAAATTGCCTTAACCGACATTTTCGTTTTTATCGGCAATGGACAGATGAAAAAATGGCGGCTTGTACTTAAATGAACAAATTACCATTATAAAACTTCAAGTAGTTTTATATAAACTGAATGACCCTTATAAAACTTCTAGAAATATTTTATAAACTAAAGGCACTACCATGCTTCGAAAGTTGTTCTTATATACCCTTTAGTCATAATATGTAACATTTCTTATATACCCTTTGGTTATATTATGTTATATAAATAAAAACAGTTTTATAATGGCTCCATTCGACACTAAAAGTAATTTGTTTTTATAACGATCACCGTAGTTACTAAAGCACCACCAAAAAATGTTACGATATTTTATCGTGGGTATATGTATTACCGAAAGTTCCCAATTTTTATCAAAGTCAGCTGACCAACTTATGTCTCTACAGATCGTGCATGGCTCACGCAACCTAGTCACACCGTTCCTCCCAGGAGGTGGTGTCCTCTGTGTAGCCATTATGAATTTAGACGTAAATCAAGAAAAAAATTCAAATCAGGGTTTGGAATAGTTATCCCAAAAAAAATTCAAGAAGTTTGCAAGTTCGGAAGAGACACGCTCTTCACATGATGATGGCTAAATACTATTTTAAAGTCGGAGGTTTTGGGCGAGATACTAAAATTCAGACAAAAGTTTTCCCAAGCGTTCGAAGAAATTGAAAAAAAAATTAGAAAACCAAGGATTCGAAAAGTTAATTAAGGCTTCTCAAATCGAGATAGTGTAAAGAATGAATTCCAAAACGAAAAACCAATGTCGGGAAGCGTTAATAACTTCGTCGACTAAAAATCTTCACAAAATCTGAAAATTACGAAGAATCCAATAGATCGAAAGTAGTTCAAGCGTAAATTTGTTTTTTTTTTTTATTTTTTATTTTTTTTTTTTTTTTCAAAAAAATCATACAATTCCTCCTTCACTTCCAGAAGCTAACTCTCACATAAGAGGTCAGGTCGCTCTCCCTCTTCCAAGGTCAGAAACAGGATATAGGCAAGTGACGTGAGTGGTGCATGAAAGATTTGGTTGGGTTCTCACAGAACTCTGGGAAAGTCAAGTTGGAGGTGTCAAAGGCTGAGAATGCTACTAGAGATTCTTCAGCCAGGCAGTTAGCAGTATGCCAACTCCTGATTACTGAAGATCTCCAGCATAACTCCCACCCTCAGAGAACTCTTCCTCTCCTCATCACGGGATCCTCATGTCCAGATAGTTCGCCAGCTGGGCAGAGTCATGAATCTGGTCAACTAATTAGCTGGAAGCCAAAAAGTCGTCTCACAGACTCATAACTCTGTCCAGCCAGTTGGCCAATAGAACAATTGTCCGCGAGAACACAATCCAAAGTTTAGGGGAGCCACCTACCATTTCCATGGCAGAAGGCCAGCGGGAAAGATCATTAAAAAAAAATTCCAAAAAACTTCAAAAATGCAAAAAGCTAAACAACTGTTCGGACTCGAGGCTTGACCAAAGTCAACCCTAGAGTCGAACTTCAATTCAAAAACAAAACTTTCAAAACTTTCAAAATATTACGTTACTTTAATCATTCAAAAATTCAAAATCTCAAAAACTTTCAAAAACCTTACTTTACTCTACAAAAATTCTCAACAAAAACCAATTAGATCCAGGTCCACATATAACTTCCACTGGATATGAGACTTGAGGTCACTCAACTAGCAGTTACCAGATGATCATATCGCTCAGAGTCCCAGTCCCCAGTAAAATTTATACTTAGACCACCGAAGTCTAATTGAGGTGGCCCCGCGTTGGGCGCCGTGAAGTCCAAACTGCCAGCATGAGCTGACAGATCACTCGATAACAGCGTTAGTGCAGGGCGGCATGCTAGCACATCGGCTAAGGGAGCGGAGAGTGTGGGGGGTTCCCAAAAGAAACCTGCCGCTGTCACCAACCATAATCAAAAAATATCATGCCTGCATACAAAAACTTGCACTCACCCAGTCCTGAAGGGACCTTCACGTCACTTACCTAAGTTCCAGTGAAGGCGCAGATGTTCTGCCTTCCTTGCCAAGCCCCATCCTCCCATTGACTTTAGCTGGCAGTGTTTCCAAAGTCCCTTTGTTGACCTGGAAAAGAGATTAAAGCGGACCTACACGACCCTAGGATGAGAGGGCTCCAGGATGTGAGAGGAGGAAATAAAAAGGCTCACCGTATCATTACGTTACAAAAGTTCATTCGTCACTAGTATTAATGTGGATTTTAGGCTAAGTTACATTTAGGATACTAATGGCAGTAAAGCCCAGCCTAATCTTTAACACAGTCTTGTGATGCCAAGTTAGAGCTTCATTTACAAAGAAAATAGAACTGTAGCGTAATCTACAATAAGGTTTGTACTGCAGCTGAGGGACTGTGCTAAGTATACCTAAGTATATCTATGCCAATTGAAAGTCTAAATGCTAGTTTAAGTGTAATTGTTAAAATATGTGAATATATAGTATATAAGTCTACCGTGAAAATTCAAGTGCAAAAGTAGGTAAGTATATAAGACGCATGCCTAGCGTAAGAGTTCAAAAGCAAAAATATATGTGAACATATGATAAGTGTGCCTAAGGGACAGCTAAAATGCAAGTATGTATTATATATGTCTAACATGAGCGTTCAATTGCAAAAATATATATATGCATATATGATAGATAGATACAATGACACAAAAATAGACAAAAAAAATATAACAAATAGGTATAGAAAAGTTTTCAAACAAAATTAAAGCATAAAAATTTGTAGCACATTCTATAATGAATCTGAATGTTTGTTACTATCGCATCTTGAAAACCGTGCGTGTTCGATTTAAATCGACATACAAGAATTTAAATATAGACTTTCATTCATTGCTTTTCAATCAATTTTACAGATTCAAAAAAATTCAAAGAAAAACGTCAAAAGCAAATCAAAAGGATACTTACAGTCAAAATCCTCTGGTCTGGTGTAGCGCTCCAACAGTCGATAAGTATCTGTAGTTATTTTCAATATATATAAAAAAATTATTAATACTGATAGGCATTCGTTCCCTACTTACGCTGTCGTTGATGACGTAAACCTTACTATAGAACTTAGGTAATCTGCCTAGTCTTATGACTAAATCGCCTTTTGTGTGCGGCGTTAAAACATTCAATACTTTTTTTTTTTGAACAAACATAACAAGATAAAAGTACTATAGAACCACTGCACTTGGTGAACTTAGTGTAGTCTCCTCGTGTTTTACATATACATCTTTTAAAAGCTGTTAATAGAACGTTTGGAGTCGTATGCCGCTACTCTTGTATATCTTACGGGCGTTTGCTTGGCCTCATCGGGCCTAATGCAATCGAACTGAGTTTCTTGGAGCCCTATTTCTAGCTTCCCGTCAGGAGATATTGTAGCACTAGCCCTATACTACTTTCCGTGGAATCCCAGATTTTTGTCTCTGGTTTTGAAATTTTTCTTTATTATTTTAACTGAATACTCCTTTTAGCTCATCTATTCAACCAGATGAAAATATTTGTTTTTCATTAGGTAGTATACCTATATGTGTATATATATATATATATTAAATTTTAATTCTAAAGGAATCACTCGAGTTCAATCGCTAAATATATAGATACAACTGGCGTCGATCTTTTTACTCCTGTAATTTCCTTCGTCGATTTTTATCGTTTGTGTTGCTGGATGAGATACCTTTTTTCTTGTCGGAGTTGCTAATATTTTTAGGCCTATTATATACCATAAAGACGTTGGGATGTTGTCACTTTGGCAAATGCGGCAATATACGTTTTTCCTCCTTTTGTGGTTACTTTTAGTAGAGTTTCTGAAGAAACTTCATACCTCAAACAAAGTCAGTTACTGATCTTTGCTTTTATAAATATAATATAGGTTATGAATGCCTGCACAGCACAACGTGAGATCCTCTTCTTTATTTTGTACCCGGGGTAAGTTTAGTTTATTTTTCTTTGAGAACAAACTCCCATTTATTGGAGCGTATTGGAGCGCCAGAAATCTACCTAATATTTACTTCACAGACGGAGATTTCTTTTTGTGCGCGGCGACTTTTCGTTGCACACTTTGTAAATTTCTTTTCTCTTTAGTCTTCTTCGGAAATTGCTAAAATTGTTTAAATATGGGATTTATCCTAGCGGATTTTATGCGAAAATATTACCTTTTTTTTGCTGGATGACTGCGAGAATTCTTGATAATAATTTTTTCGGGAACGTCTCCCATGTCAGCACTTTTAAGAAAATACGCCAGTCTCATTGTCTTCTTCTTACTTGCCAGTCATGTCAACATGGCACCTGAGCGTGAGGAAACATTACTCTCGGTCGGGGTGCATTCAGTTTTCCAACTTGATCGCGGCCGGCTCACACGCGTCAGCATTTCGTGTAGCATATTGATATATATATGCAATACGCTACGACCAAAACAACTACTATAAGATTTCTAATCTTGTGAACAAATTACATAAAATATATGATTGATTGATTGATTAGTGCTCTAAATATCTCTATTTGCACGAATATGTTTCTTATCTTTACCATGGTAGTAGGTAATAAGACATTCGGTATTTTCGTCTTATTATGAAGTGCTACCACGCCTTCGGTTGTTGGTTGGCTTTGCCTTGCAGAAATGGCGTTCTGCCGGTTTGTTGACTTAAGTGTAGTTTTGCTACTAGATTGATTTTCTCCTACCTCATTATTGCGGTGAAGGAAGGTGTTTAAGTTAAAGCTCTTTTGCTTTAACTGAGATGTATAGGCCTAGATGCACAATCTAGACCGCTGTAAAATTGAATATCGATGCTTGTATCGATACTCAAAATAATGGGGAATGGCTGAAAAGCTGACCGTTCTGACTTGAATTAATAGAAACGCACTGATTGTCGATTATAACATAACTGATATGATTATTTATTTCATTCAATATATTTATAACAAAATTGAACTTGCGTAATCAATATTAATAAATCAGTACACAAATTGACCTGTAAGAAACAGGGTTCATCGACTTAAGCGATTAATAATTCACCGCAGTGAGAATGCTGACCCAGCAGTAATTCCCCTGGCGTAAATATTGTAAAAACTGCATATAAAGCTATAAAATGGAAATTGGCACTGCTCACGGTGGTGAATTATGATCGCTGGTTCAATAAACTTAAGAATAATAACCCTTTAAAATGCTTACGCTAGATTAAATGAAATTCTTGGTTTATCATGATTATGCTGAATTTGAATATCTTGAATTAGTAATACTAATTTAATTTTTAACTTAATAATTATGATTTGGGTCATAACAGAAGGTGTAGTGCTTCTTTTTGTAATAGAAGCAGGACTTCTTTCTTTTACATTTTTCTGTATTTTTATGTGCTAAGCAATTAGTTCAGAGTTTCTGCTGGGTAATATATAGACCTCTGTCTTGTATACTCAATTTTTAGAATTCGAGGCACTGGCAGATATTGTGGTCTTTATTGCAATAGACGCAAGACCGCTTCAATGTGGTATGGAAAGTTCTTGTTTTGTTGCAAGAGATTGATAGCGTCGAGCACCTGATAACACTTTTCTAGAAAATTCAGCAATTCTGTGGTGGATGGCATTTTCCTTGCATTTATGACCGTTTTTTCAGGCTATTTGAAAATAGTCTAAGACTTTCTGCATCAAGTTTTCTTACCGCGATGCAAACAATCATCGGACCCCATTCATTCGTGTGGCAATTTAGGTTATTTAAGGCCACTTAGACACTCTCTTATTATATCATAGAGCCTTATTATGTCTTTTTGACATCTGTACTCTACTCGTTTTGCATCCATTATGGTGTTGATATAAGTTGTTATTATCTTCCTATGGTTGTTTAATCTAGTCTGAATTAGTTGCAAAGCTGTATTATAGTTGATACTTCTTAACTGTAAATGATTTACAACTTTCCTTGCATTGCCTTCTAGGTGATACAGAAGATATTGCATCTTCTCGACGTTGCTCAGATAAGTATTGCAGTATATTACGTTAAGAAATATGTCGATGAAAGACTTCCATTATTTGTAATTCCCATTGGAGTTTGGTATCTGTATGGATGGAAGCTTTGGAAAATTGTTTCTCATATTTGTATCTAGATATGATAAATTAGCCGATGGTTGTTATCCAAGGCTTGTAGGATTTGAAATAGTTTTGGCGAAATGTAACCCTTTCTGCGTTTTTTGCACTTTTTCCTAAGCATCTCCAGCATAAATGGCTGATAAAGGTTATTTCCAAAAGATAATTGCCTACTTTCTGGCACTTACTGAACTTTTTAAGCCATTTTCTCTGGAGATGCTTAAGGTTGAATGGCAGAAAATAAAGCTCTCGATTCCGAGCTTCCATTTAACTATGTAATAGTAGCGTGAGCTTTCGTACAAAGCTTTCGATTTAGGGCCACACGCAGAAGCAGTACTCGCTGTATATAAGTATCTTGACCTAGCAGTAGTACATAATCAATGCTGTATTGACATGGCAAACAATTTTTTTTTATTTTCTCTAGGAAACATGTCTGCCATATTCAAACCGTAACGTATTATTTTGTTGTTGTTTGAACTGTTTTTGTAATTTTATTATTGCTTTCCATACAGCCTTTGGGATCTTTACATAACATCCCTTGCCTTCAATGTATGTAATGTACATATACATATATATATACTTTAATCATTTGCCGAATTCACCTAGAGCGAAAAAGCCGAGTATTTGCATGGATTATAAAACAAATTCCCAATCTCAAACAAATGCCATAAAAAAGTGAAAAGAGAAAAAAATTCCAAATAATTTTCCCTCGGCTTATATTCGTCTCTTTAATGTGCAGGATAGATACTCATTTTTTGAGACACATAAGATAAATTTGTTGACCTTTTTTTACTGGAGCCTATCGCCATCTCGGAAAGCTTTTGAGAATTAAAATGAATAAAAACCAATTTTATCACGATAGAGGTTTACAAAATAATTTTTATAAAATAAACTACTTTCGGGACTAATCCAGTTTTTGGGCCACTGAAAAGAATAACCTCGATCTTCATTATAGTGTTAAAATAATCGTGTAGCAACAAATTTTATTCAAGTTACAACAGTCTCAATCTTAATGTTATGAAAGTAATTATAACATGAAAAATATTAACAAATTTGAAAAAAAACACCTCCGCTAGCATTTACAAATATGTTTGGAAAACCTATGTAGGAAAAATAATAGAAATTAGTGTATACATCAAAAAGTTATTCGGTGGGAGAGGAAAATAATACTGTTTTTTGAGATTTTTGATTTTTTTAAAAAAACTCAAGTTTTTTTCAAAAATCTAAGCCCGGTATCATTTGAACTGAAGAGTTTCTAATATTTTGCCGAAAGTTTCAAATCAATATCATAAAAACTGTGGAAAACAAAAAGGGGGAACAAAATGCTTACAAATTTATTCAGCCTTAAGGGGGGTTATCACAAAAAAAAAGCTCAAGATTTTTGTTCTCAAAAGCACAGCGAACGCTTAAAAGTATGCAATTTGAAAACCGAAACAAAGCATTATTATATGTACATGCAAAGCTATATGACTCCAAAGCATACCGGTCGTCTGCACACCAGTAGGATTGCATAGGCATGGCGAAATATTAGATTTGTCTGTCGGATTTTTCATACATTTTTTTTTTTTGGAACTTAAAAACGTTTTACGTGAGGAGCAGGCAAAGGGCGAACGAAATGTATGCGCTCTGTGCTGCTTTTCCTTGTAAAGACAATTGATTGCAGACTACGTTATAGTAGGAAAAATACACATGCGCGCCACTTTTTCTTACAAAAAAATGTACACAAAGTCAAAAAATTGGAGTTCCGGTTCCGAATTTTCGTTTTAAAAAAATTTATGAAAAATAGAAAAATTAAATATTCTAAAACTTAAATGCAATAAGTTCATAACCAGATTCCCTCAAATGGAAAAAAGAATCAAGAATAAATATTGTCAAATTAAACAGCTATGAAAGGAAATGTTGAAACAGTTTTCCTGAAAGTCCAAAACACGCAAAAAATCACTATTGGAAATCCATACAGTTTTGGGCCACCCTAATGTTCATATATATGTATATGTTATAGTCAAAACACGAAATCCGTCAAAACCCGATTTTACTAGGAAATTCTAGTTCTAACAAAGCGCTCTCGGTAATTCTAGTTTTAACTAATATAACACAGTTAAAACTAGAGCTAACGAGAGCGCTTTGTTAGAACTAGTATTAACTAAAGAATATTTAGTTAATTCTGGTTGTGGCTGAATTCTCGCGTAGCTCTTAGTTAAATCTTGAACTGACTGGTTGCTATTAGTAAATTTGCGTTACAATTGAATTCTATCGCCATTAAACCTTAATGTTTATTAAAGATGTGGCTATTTATACTTACAGTATGTATACGCAATAGGTGTGGGGGGATACGTACAAATCAGTGAACCCGCCCCTTCACCTATTGCGTATACATACTGTACGTATAAATAGCCACATCCTTAATAAACATCAAAGTTTAACATATCCCTAAAAACGTTCAATGGCACCCTCTTTGGTTGAAAAGTGTACCTTTTCGTCCGGGAATAATTTGTTTTGATATTTAAATGTCATTGTTGAAGTAATGTGCTCTCTTTTGAGAGAAATTTTGACATTTGTAATTTGACCTGATCGAAGACGCACGTATTTTGCAACAATTCTTAAGTTTAACTAAAGTTTTTAGTGGTGAATACACAAAAAAATATTTTTATATTATACAGTTTTTGCTAAAAAATAGTTTCCAATAGTTTCGGTAAGATAATTTCTGTAATAAGTAGTTTTTTTTACATTTAATTTGAAATGGTACATTTTTGTACCACTCGTCTTTTATGTAACCTCATCTTGGTGCTAAATTGTACCATTCCGTCCGCTACAAAAAATTTATGCTATGAATATTTTTCCAGATAAAAATGAATTATGAAGATATTCGAAAAGTTTTGGGAGATGAATTTAGTGACAGTGAAGAAGAGTTCACTTCTGGAAGCGAAGAAGAATATTCTGACTCTGGTTCTAAGTCGTCTGAAGAAAATGCTGAGGAAGAGGTAGTAGATGTTGAAATGGAAAAGTTGAATGAAATTCAGCCAGATTTTGATTGGCATACACCTGATTATAATTTTTCTCCTAAAAAGTTGGTAGAGAAGTGCAATCCTGCTCAATATCGCCGGACATATAAATCACTGATTCAATTTATGATATTTTTCATAAATTATTTCCTAAATCGATATATTTTAATATAGCTCAATCAACGAATGAAAGAATTAATATTTACAACACTAAAAAAAAAAATAAAAAAAAACATCGTCGATACAAATGCTGGTGAAATAGAGTTAGTCATTGGCTGCATGTTTGTAATGTGCTACAACAGATTGCCTTCCATAAAGGATTATTGGTCTTGTCATAAATCACTTGGTAACGAATCAATACAAACGGCAATAGCTCGAGATCGTTTCGCAGAAATAAGTTCCAAATTATATTTCACACGTCCACAGAAACCAACTCAGGCTGTTAGGAAGACATATTATGTTGATGATTTGGTAGAATGCCTAAAAAAGACATTTCAAAAATATAGGCAAGATAGCTCATTTCAAAGTATTGACGAATCAATGACTAAGTTCAAAGGGCGCAGCACACTCAAGCAGTACACGCCGCTCAAGCCTACAAAAAGGGGTATAAAAATGTGGCTACGGTGTGATTCATTAAATGGTTACACTTATGACTTATCTATTCCGGTAAAGAAGCTCAAAGTATATCTGGAACTATTGGAGAAAGAGTTGTCAACACATTAATTAGTACAATTCAAGCAAACGATGTAGTTGTCTGTTTCGATCGTTTTCAATTTCAATTTCAATTTCAAAAAAACATTTATTGCTTGAACTCTAGCTAAGCCTAATACAATAAATGTTCAATACCCACGGCTACAAGGCCATCTGGGCTCCTCACCTCAGTTGTATTGTAATTTTTATTCTTACAGGTAATTTGTAGCTTCCTTTTCAGTTTAGTGCTTCTTATATGCTAATTTTACAATTTTATTTCTTGTCTGCTATCTTTAATTTAGTTCATAGTTTTTCGAATGTAGTTTGTATCACTTAACATTTTTAGATATCTCTACAATTTGCATTTTGCTCATGACTTATATCTAGGAAATCATTGTGGCTTAGAAACTATTTCCGCATCTAACATAGATCTATCAGTACATTACTTAAGCCTAAAATCTAAATTATGTATTAGTTTAGTATGCGTCCACTATAAAAAATAATATAATAAAAGTTAACAAAACTCACGTTTTGAGTGAACTAAGACTAGTGAATCCTAATGAATGAATATTATTAAAAATATTGCTTATATTTACTTTATTTACGTATTATATCCTTGCGTTTCCGTTATTGTCCTGTAAGTATTGTCTTAGTGCGGTGAGAAGTACGTCGGAGTCCTCCTTGTTGTAATTAAGGAGCTCCCTAGGTTTTTTGGTGGTCCCTAGTATGTGTAGTCGTCTTTGTAGTTCACCGCACTGTAATAGGATGTGACGAGCTGTGATAGAGGAGTTTGGGCAGTATGTGCATGTGGGACATGCGCTCCTTTCGAAGAGATGGCTTTTGACCGCCAGGAAGTGTCCCAGTCTAATCCTGGACATGGAGATCATTTTTTGCCTCGGAAGATCCGGCATTATCGGTTTTTCAATTGTTCTGTGGTGCGTTGCCAGAAAGGTGTCCGAATCAAGCCAACATACTAGTCGTCCTGGCTTGGAACCTTGCAGCTTTGTAGGCTGGAAGGACAATGTCTGGTTCGCTTGAACCTGCCGCCTGTTTAGCCAGTTGGTCCGCAATTTCATTACCACGGATCCCCACGTGAGCTGGGCACCATGCCAAAAGGATTTTGTTTGTGGCGAGAGAGTGACGTATATTTTCGGCTAGAGGGTTTTTGTTTTTTGTATTCTCTATTGCCTTTAGGGAGGAAAGGCTGTCCGTGAAGATAGCCGTGCTTCCATCCTGCTGATTGGCCCATCTAGCCGCTTCCCAGATAGCCGTTAGCTCCGCTGAGAAAACGTCCATCCATGCAGGCAATACCTTGCAGATGTTCTGTTCTGTGTCCAGCTGGTTGGGGATATTAACCGCAAGAGCGACGCCTTGGTCCCCTTTAGTTGCATCTGTGTATATAGCACTAGTTATTTTATACCTGTTATTGAATTCTAAGTGCAAACGCTTTTTGTTGTCGTCATCTAGTTGTTGGTACTCTTTTTCGTTCGTATGTATTTTATTAGATGAAATGAGCCAGGGTGGGCGATATGCTATCGGGTTGGTTTCTTTGGGATCAAGTGGAATTTCTTTGCGGGACGTGGGGATGTAAGTTACCGCCCTGTGTAGACCCGAAAGCGTTCCCGTAGTGCAGGTGTGGTTGGTGGAGATGAGATCTAGTATAATGTTGCGGAGAGGAGCGTTAGGATTGTGAATGCTCTTAAGGACTAGATTGCAGTTCAGAGCCTCTCTTCTTTGTTGGAGGGTTGGGAACCCTGCCTCGATTAACAGGCTTGGAATTGGAGTGGTTCGAAGCGCACCTAAGGCTGTCCTAGCAGTGGCGTTTAGCGCAGTTTGGATTTTGGCTTCGCTTTTTTTGCTCATATGGCCATAGATGGTCAAGCAGTAGTCTATTCTACCTATAACTAGCTGTTTTGCGATTTGCGTAGCTGTGTTGAGAGGTGGGCCGTTGTTCCTTCTACAGATCAGTCTAAGCAGATTGTTTCTCTTTTTGATATCCTCGGCCACTATACTTGCTTGCTTGTTCCAAAGAAGATTGTGCGCAATGGTCAGACCCAGTACTCGAAGTTCCCTTAAAAGGGGGGTAGAAGCTATTTCATCGGAGAAGCGTGTTTCGTTGCAGCTTCGTCTCCTACAGACATGTAGAGCTTCTAATTTACTGGTAGATATTTTGGCTCCGTTAGCGTCGGCCCAGACAGAGATTGCTCTGAGAGCTCTGCTGAGTACGTGATTTACCAACGGAACTTCACCAGAAGCGTAGCAGATGACGTTGTCCGCGTATATGTGGAAGTGGAGGTTAGCTATATCATTTAACTTTACAGATAGTGAATGGATATAGGTCGAGAAAAGATGAACCGAGAGTGGAGAACCTTGGGGTAGTCCGTTTTCTAAGTTATGGATTTTCGAAAAGTGTCCGTTTACTCTCACTTTGATTCTCCGGTTCGAGAGGAATGAGTCCACTGCTTTGACGAATTTGGTGCCAACGCTCCACTTCCGCAATTGTTGTAGGACGGAGTACTTCGGTGTTCTATCAAACGCTTTCTCCAAGTCTATTGATAGTACAACAGTATGCTGACGTCTTGCGAGTGCGTGTGAAAGATTATGCTCCAGTTCCTGCAGGAGTGATTGGGTTCCTCTGCCCGGCCTGTAGCTTGTAATCGTTGGCAGCAGCTTTTGCTCGAGGAGCCAAGATAGTCTGTTGGCCATCAGTTTCTCTAGAATTTTAGAAGTTGTTCTTAAAAGTGAGATAGGTCTGGTCTCAGTGGGAAGGAGATTTCTATTGTACCCTTTTGGAATCGGGCGGATCTCAGCTAGTTTAAATTCCCGTGGAAACCTGCCTTGGTTAAGAATATGGTTAAATAGCCCAATAGCTCTTTGGCGCCAAGCATCTGGCACTTGTTTTAGCATTCCAAAGGAAATATTGTCTAGTCCTGGAGTGGATCCTTGGAAAGAGTTAAGTGTGAGCTCGAGCTCCGGCAAGGAGAAGGGTATGTCAAGTGGCGAAGGTGCTACTGGTTTTGGAGTACTACGACTGAGCGTCTCGTCCTGTGTCTTACTTGCTAGGTATGTGGGACTACAGTCAACGTGCTTTGCGTATAGCGCCAAGTGTTGGGCTATGTGCTCAGCTATTAGCGCTGGGTCTTGAATAAGGTCGTTCCCTATCCTAAGACCTGTAATACCTGCATTGGTAGGGTGACCGCAGATAGCTCTGACATTCCGCCAGTTCTCTTTCATGGGTGTGTCAGCGTTTATGTTCGAGGCGAACTCTTGCCATGCTTGCTTCTTCGCGCTTTTTATTTCCCTCCGCATTTGCGCATTTACTTTCCTGTATTCCATTGCATTCAGACTGGTTGGGATTCTCTTGAACTTTTTCCAGGCCACATCCTTACGATGTATGTACTGACGGACGCTCGCTGGGAGCCAGGGCGGTTGTACCTTGATTGTCTGTTTCGTCATAGGGATGGCATTGTTGGCCGCTGATCTTATAGACCTTGCCAGCAGTGCTACTTCTTTGTCCACGTTTGGACTGGACGGATAGCGTAAGAGGTATTTTTCAACCTCTGTATGGAATCTGGGCCAGTCTGCGCGATGTTCTGAGTATCTCGGGATGTGTGCCTTCTTTGGGAGAGTCCTTGCCAATCTGATTACAATTGGGAAGTGATCGCTGCCTCTTGGATTCTCAATTGTGTGCCAGTCCGTTGCTGCAGCAAGTGATTGTGAGGCGATGGAGAGGTCGATGTGAGTAAGTGTGTTACGGGTGTTGAAGATAGTGGGAGACCCGTCATTGAGGAGAACGAGTTCTGAATCATCCAGCCATTCCGCGATCGTGTTTCCCCTTGGGTCACTTCTTGACGATCCCCAAAATGGGTGATGTGCATTGAAGTCTCCCAAAAGGAAAGTCGGACCCGGGACTTGCTCCACTAGAGAGCTTAATATCCTGGAGTTGATCCTGTCCTCGGTCCCCACATAGATGGATAGGATGTAAATAGAGGGGTTAGTATGAACTCTGACAGCTATAGCTGACAGTGTGGTGGAGAGGGGAATATGTGTGGATGGGATGTCATTTCTGACCAACACGGCCACTCCGCCTCTGCGTCCTGGATGTGTGTTGGCAAGATATGGGGTGTAGTTTCGGATTCGGATGGGAGGATTTGTGGCAGGGATGTGCGTCTCCTGAATAGCCAAAATAGCAGGGCAGAGGTCGGAGATGAGCAGCTGGAGGTTACCCAAGTTATTGTAATAGCCGCAGAGGTTCCATTGGATGATAGTAAAATCTCCACTTCTATTCTGGGCTTGAGAGAGGTTGCGTGACATAAATTCTAAAGTGATTTAGGACCTGAAAATTAGTTTCTGATTGTTTTTTATATTTATGAGGATATTGATTCAAAACCGTTCATTTCTTCGTCTGTATCCGACACCGGGGGTGTCGATTCATCTTCACCTCTTTTGGTAAGAGGCGAGGTGATTGGTGTTTGGGGGAAATCCAATCTTGGTGCAGTAATGGATTTGAAGGTGTTGGGGGAGAGGGAGAAAAGTTTGTTTGCGTCTTCCAGGGTTGCTAGACCGCAAGAGCCTGTAGTTCCTGCCGTGAAGGCGATGTTTAGTTCTGTAGGTTCAGTTTTGGTCGTGACAGTTTCTGAGATGTGTGTGAAGAAATTTGTTTTTGGATTAATTTTTGGGGATGTTGCGAGTGTTTGTTGTTGTATATGAATTTGTGCAGCTGTTTTGATTGAGTTCTGTTCCTCTTTTGTGAGGGGTTTTGGTTCTTGGTTCGCTATGCTTTCGGTAAATTTACTGGGCTTAATTATTTTTTGTATATTTGGCTGTGTTATTTGTTGGATAGGGCTGTTAGTTTTGTTAGTGGGTTGATATTTAGATTGAATGTTTATATTTTGCAGTGTTAGTTGTTCGGTGGGGGTGTAAGGTTTGTTAGCGAGTGTGGGTTTGGATTGGTGGTTTGCATTTTTGTTGTGTACGTTGCTGCTAGTGGTCATGAAGATATTCTCTTGCTTCGTCTGCGAGTTTTCGAAATGTTTTTTACTGCGTTCGCGAACGATGTGCCTGGCAGGGTTCTGCTCTGGCTTTCCTACACCGGAGCAAGATCCCCATACACGGCATACCACTTCTTTCTTGCATCATAACGGGTTAAGTGAAGGTCTACTTGCATTTTGACGATAGCTTTTTCCCTTTCAAAGCTAGGGCAAATACGGTCGAGGGTATCGTGGTCACCTTTCTTTTGACAGCCTATGCAAAATATCTTCTCGCATTTGTGGTCCTTTTCGCCTTGTGCTTTAGGATCGGCGCAGGTTGGACACCTGGGCGTATTCCTGCAATTCGTCTTGTGGTGTCGAAATTCGTAGCATCTCCTGCACCTTAAGGGCGCTGGATACCATCTACGAACCGGCAGCTTTTCGAGACAACAGACGATTGCGGTGGGAGGAGAGAAACGGTCAAAAGTTATTTGTAATGCTGCAGTCGGGACTCTTTCATCCTGGGTATTTCCAGGGCGCGTCATTTTTTTAACACCTGTGACAGTTTTATTTTTTTCTCTGAGCCCGTCTAGGATCTCTGCTTCAGTGAGGTTCCTAAGGTTTGGGGCATAGGCGGTACCTCGGGAAGAGTTTAGCTTTCCATGGTATTCCACCTTTACGTCATGCTCTCCAATTTTCGATAAGTGCTTTAGCTTCTCTGCATCAGCCTTAGATGGAAGGAAAACTAAATAGTTGCCATCGCGTAGAGCTTTGCATGTTCTGACTTTGGGGGCCATATGCTCGATAGTTTTGCAGACCACGAACGGATTGAGATCCGTGATCTTTTTATTGGGCTCTACTAATGAAATGGTAACGTATTTGGGGTCCGGGCCTGTGAATGCGTCTGCAAAGGTTTCTTGTATTGACGGCAGGTCTCCCAGCCGTGTCCCTCGATTATGGTTTTTACGTGCATGCTTCCTGGGCAACTCCTCCATGTCCAGGATCGCAAAGCGGTTTTGTGGCCTGTCGGCCGTGGCCATTATTTTTGCGCCCTTTTGGGCGTATTATATTGTTGTCTTCAGTCTCAAGTCGGTGTGTTATGCGTTTCGTATAAGTTTATATGATAAATTGTAATTATAAAGAACAAACTAAGACTAAGCTTTCCCTAGGAATATTTTGAAAAGAAAACCAAATTCAAATTCAAAAACAACAAACAAAATTTTTATAATTAGCGAGAAAAAACCTCTTTCTATCCAGGTAATTAATCCCACCTACCATTCGGTAGTGGGGTGACTACTGGCAGCAATTTCTAGATATTATTGTGTTGCTTCAACCTCTTGGGAAAATTGGACGTGAATGCGTTTTTCGGATTCTCTCAACAGGTTCAGGAACTAATCAATTTAGAGCATTTGACATATGAAAGCTCGTTGTTTACTGGTTGTGTAAATCAGTTCAGCGTTGGCAGGGCAACTTGGAGTTTTTCCTTTCAATTCGTACTTCAGAATTTTTAATTTCACTATTTGTGTTCTTAAAAAAACACGAGACACTGATATAATTTCTGCTTTTTGCAATCACTTTTGCTTTTATGTGTACTACACCAAATTACTAAATTATTTCCTTTTAAAAGCGCGTAAATTAATACTTCTGTTTCGCTCGGCTGCCCTTGACAGAATTTCGATCGTTTTTTTACATCAGTAAATTTATTAGAAAGTATGCGATTTCCAGCTCTTGGCATTGTCATGGCAAACAGCCAGGGGCCGATTTCCCTATATGCCGAGTAGGCCCGGGCCTAGGGCGGCAGATTTAGGGGGCGGCAAAACTTGGTGGGATTTTTGATTTTTTCTTGTAGTTGTGGGTATTTCATTACATTTTTATACTTTTTCGTTTTTTTAAATAAAATAATTCGTTGGAAAGTGTTATTTTTAATTCTACTCCATTTTTTTCAATTCTACTCCGATTTATGAGGCAGCCTACTCCGCTAATTCTAGCCTGGGGTCCCTTCACTGGATATAGATCATTCAATTTTTCGTGTTTTACAGGGAGTAGGGGGGCGGCAATCTTCCATAGGCCTAGGGCGGCCAAGTGATCAAATCCGCCCCTGCAAACAGCCTAAATTTACTGCGAAAAAATGAAACGGGGAGATGCTGAAACTTATGTAACTTCTTCAGGACTACTCTGTGTCAAATGGCAGGACACGAAAGAAGTAATAGTATTAAGTAATTGCTAAAATCCTGGAAGTTCTATTGTCAAAAAAAAACATTAAAAACTGACAAAAAGGTAGAAATACCCTGCCCCAATGCCATAAAATTTTATAGGGAGATAATGGGAGGTGTCGACATGGCTGACCAAATGTGTGGCCTTTACGAATTCGATCGGAAATCAGATAAATGGTGGAAGAAAGTTTTCTATAGATTACTTATGATGACTGCGGTTAATGCTTGGGTGATACAGAACGAAATCAAGCGAAAAAGATTCCTTTCAAGACATTTTTGGTGTCACTTGCTGAAGATCTAATTTCACATGGTTTCAAAACCTCAACGGTGCGTCGATCAGGGAGACAAGGACGGCCTCTACGGCTAACAGGCAAACAAAATCATCTTCCTGTTCAAGGAAAAACGAGGCGCCGATGTACAAACTGTTGTTCATATTCCATTGTGTAAAAAATGTTTTGAAATTTACCACACTACTCAATAAACAGTAATAAATAATATTTTCATTTCATTGCACTGAATAAAGTGTTTTTTTTTAATTTTAGATTATCTTAACATACCGGATTGGTACATTAATGTACCATTTATTATGGTCAAACATCCCGAGTGGTACAAAAGTGTACCACCCTCCCCTTAGCTCCCCCGGGGATATAATTGGTTTTGTTTTTCACTGATATAATATTTAAAGTATAAAAAAGCAATTGTGCAAGAAATTTCTCTTTAATCGATGCTCCTCGATTTTCGGGTCGAAAGGGTGGCGAGAGAATTCAATTGTAGGCGGAATTACAATGGACGCAACGGAACGCAACTGAACGGAGAGAAATGTCAAATCGGTTTTTTTTTATGCTTTTCAAATGCAGTTGCGCACAGTGGACGGACGAAAACGCAGTCGTACGCAGCAAGTTTAATAAAATCTGAAATTAACGCAACTGAACGGATAAACATAATCTCAAATTAGCTTTGGGATTGTTTATTTTGTTCCGTCAAGTGAAACTGTGCTGCGGTAAGTGTGTAATAAGCAGATAGGAAATGGAATGAAAAAAGTTTTTTTTATTTTATCCATATTTGTTTATAAATTTTGGGTCAAACTTCACTATCACTTTCAATTAATCCCGCGTCCATTATAAGCAGCTAACCTCGAAGTCCGTTTTACTGCGTAAATTTGACATTTCACACCGTTCAGTTGCATTCCGTTGCGTCCATTGTAATTCAGCCTTAACGCAAATTTACTAATAGCAACCAGTCAGTTCTAGATTTAACTAAGAGCTACGCGAGAATTCAGCCACAACCAGAATTAACTAAATATTCTTTAGTTAATACTAGTTCTAACAAAGCGCTCTCATTAACTCTAGTTTTAACTGTGTTATATTAGTTAAAACTAGAATTACCGAGAGCGCTTTGTTAGAACTAGAATTTCCTAGTAAAATCGGGTTTTGACGGATTTCGTCTTTTGACTGTAACATATATATCAAACTGAAAAAACTGCTTCATTTGTAACATGGACCAATTTTAGTTATCGTTGGAATCAATGCTCAAGTCTGATTCGATATCTTAAATTTGAAAGGTAAGCGGTGTTATCTGGACACTCCTAGGTATATTATTGGCATACTTTATCCTACTTACTTACCGAGCACACTGTATATAATCTGACGACTCACCACACTTCATCAATTTTCGATCACAGCTTTCTAAATTACATATCGTTCACAGCTTTCTAAATTACATATATATATTTAAGAAATAACTAAATCCAAAGTTTAACTAAAGCCCATTAGTGATTAAAATACAAAAAATAAGAAATATCGGAACTACACATTTTTAGATATTCAAGCGTAACCGAAATATCCATTATCCTTGAAAGCAAATTTTCAGAAAAATGACTTAATTAATTTTTCTCGGAAACCTCAAGGATTTCCAAAATAAATAATGTTTATTTCATGGAGATGCGATGAGTATATTCTAAGATATAAACTTACATCTACTTAGCAAAATTTGCCACAATTTTCAAATTTCAAGAGGCCGTATCTCGGTCTTAAATGGATCGGGGCAAAAGGTTACTATTTTCAATATTGCCAATCTTCCTATAAAACTTCATTAAAATCAAAAATAGTCTATTCACATATTTACACAAAATTGGTCGATTTTCTGTGTAACGGCCTTATAGTATTATACATATACATATCACAAATTTGCATACCTAGCAATATACAGTTTTCTCTTCTTTATTCTATAATATTGTTACGTGCAACAGAAAGAGACAACTGGTGAGATCTACTGGCAATGGAGAGTAAACAACTTCAGGTGCGGAGAATCGATGATGGAATCTTCGGGAAGGTTCAGTAATAGAATGAATAGAATAGTCAAGAAGCTTCTGGAATAGAACACTCGAGAATAATCTGGAGAGTTTCTAGAGTATAAATATAACAGTTGTCACCGCCAGAAGAAGAGTCTTGTCTTAGATGTTGCAGTGTGAACAAGCTAAAGTAATAAACTGGCGAAAGTAATTGGGTTGCGATAATTGAAAGTACGATATTAGCGATAATTAAAGTTGAGTTGATTAATTGAAGGTTTATGAATTTTATATGATTAGAAGTGGAATAAAGAACTCGTATATTAAATAATTAATATTGTGTTTTAAATAACGCACCAAAGGCCTGTTATGGTCGTAGGGTACTGCATATAGCAATATGCTACACGGAGAAGTAGTGCAGCACGTATGCCGGCCGGCTGCCATACCGACAGTCGCACGCACCCTAGCTCGGAAAATTCTTGCTTGTCGTTGATGGAGAAGAAGAAGACAATCTTCTCTTCGTGTCAAATCGTCCAGTCAGCAACAGCGCAGAGAAAGAAAATAAAAGATTTCGTATACATCGGCGAGGAAATAAATCCGGTAAGTAGATTTAGAATATCTTTCAGTTCTCATACTGATCTATTTTCAATTAATAGAATTATTTTCATCTACCCCGCACTAACAATAAATTAATCCACCACCTGTAGTTCGTCTGGCTAAAGTTATATTAAGACTGCAAGATTACTACCTGTGAGGAATTTGCTGAGGAATTTCGCTAGCTTTATCTGGCATTACGTGAGGTCAGTAGCACTGTGAGCTAAGTTCCAGTATTTACACGGGCTCTGATTACAAAGATTGCTCAAACTCAGAGTGTCTTCATTTCCAAACCCGTGCTTAAAGAAATGTAAACTCCTAGATCTAAGCCCGTAAATAGTTTGGCTCCTAGTACATCCATCGCAAGCACTTGAAATAAATGCAAGAAAACCAGATAATAAGCGGGAATATATGCCGTATGGAAATTCGTCATAGCAATTAGGAATAAAGAAACAACCAGTAATTATGGCAGAAGCTCGAGAATACCCAACATACTGACACGATCAACTTATCCAGGCGAATGTTTTGCAAACAGATTGTATTTAATTAAGTACAAGCAAGGTTCTGTACCTCGGTTTACTAAGTAAATGTGTACGATTGTAATTGCGACATATAGGTAGAGTACCTTATTTTGCATAAATTTATTTTTCGTTTTTCCGTAATAGTATCAAAAAGAATCCAGTGGCAAAATGGAACCTCACGGAGGCGCCTCAGCGAGGGATCCTCATCAACATAAAAATCATGTAAGTTGATGCCAAGTTTGTATTGATTATCTCAGAAAAATGTTGATATATATTGTTGCGAGCGTGGCCTTTCGGTTCGTTATTTAAAACACAATATTAAATAATTAATATATAAGTTCTTTATTTCACTCTAATCATAAAATTCACAATTCCTCAATTGATCAACTCAACTCTAATTATCGCTAACACTGTACTTTCAATTATCGCAATCTAATTACACTCTTTCGCTTCTTTATTACTTTCGCTTGGTAACACTGCAACGTCTAACACAAGACTCTTTTTCTGGCGATGACAACTGTTATATTTATACCCTAGAAACTCTCCGGATTATTCTGGAGTGTTCTATTCCAAAAGCTTCTTAACTATTCTATTTCTTCTATTCCTGAACTTTCCTGTAGATTTCATAATCGATTCTCCGAACCTGAAGTCGTTTACTCTCCGAACCTGAAGTTGTTTACACTCCATTGCCAGTAGATGTCACCAGTTGTCTCTTTCTATTGCACGTAACAATATATATTGATTGATGATCTGCCCAGAGGGGCCCAAATGAATTAGCCTCATTGACTTTTTGTGATAATTTTGTTGTATATTAATAGTGGAATGAATATACTTAAATCGGTCAGTTCATCCCAGTGAATTCACACTTTGCTATCTGCATATATACATAAATGGAATGTTAATCTATCGTACTTCTACATTAGTCGTAGTGAGATATCTTGTTCTTTATTAAAATTCTTTTTACACTATGTATATGATAGTACTTGATGTTATTATTGTTTACTAAAGTTCTTTTGCACTATATACATATACATATATATAAAATATTACTGGATCAGACGTAATACGATACTTTAGTAATAGATACTTTATTAGAACTCTTGTGCGCTATATATATATATATATATAATATCATTTTATGCTATTACTAGAATAGATGCAGTGAGATGCTTTCGCATTTATTAAAATTCTTTTCGAACTATATATATATCATATTACCGCATGTTACTATTAGAATGGAACTATATATATATATATATAGGTATATATAAACTATTATTTCTTTCATTACTATTGGACTAAGTGTGCCGAAAGCAGGTAGTTTTCATTGTATTCGCTTCTCGCAACGTATACAGAAGCTTGCTTGGTAGTATTGTTAAAATAAAGAATTCTTTTATAACGTAATGGCGTACTGAGGAACTTTTTATTTCTCCTTCTACTCTCCTGGAGCCCTCTTGACATGAAGGTTGACTAGGTCCGCTCTCATCTCTTTTTACAGGTGTACAGGGGACTCTGAAAATATCTGCCCTCAGAGTCAGTTGGGTGTTTGGGGCGTACAATGAAGTCCCGTCAGGACTGAATGTGTGCAGCCAACGCTGTCCCCCGAGTGATCTGTCAGCTCATGCTGGCAGTCTGGACTTCACGTCCGATGTCAAGTCACTCCAACATACTACCATAACAGGCCACGCTCGCAACAACTGGTGTCAGAAGTGAAGTAAATTTGCGAAATAAAGTGGTGGCAATTGACTTAAAAATTCAAAGTGAATTATTAAAGTAATGGGGCGCAAAGTGGAGGAGCTTCGAATACAGGATTTGAAAGTGGAGTCAGGGAACCGGTCATTACAGACGACAGGTGCAAAGAAAGTTCTAGTCGAGCGACTTAGACAAGCTTTGATAGAGGAAGGAAAGAATCCTGAGACATTTGTTTTCGAAGAGAACTTTGAAGAAATCGAAGGTGAAGAAGAGCCTACGATGAAAGTGGAACAGCTTTTGAGTACTTTAATGAGCAAAATGGAAGCTCGTTCTGATAAACAAAAGAAATCTATGGAAGCCCGTTTTGATGAACAAAACAATTCCAATGATGAACAAAAGAATTCTCTGGAATTCCGTTCAGATGAGCAGAAGAAATCTATGGAAACCCGTTTGGACGAGCAAAAGAATGCTTTTGAGGAACAAAAGAAATCTCTGGAAATCCGCTTGGACGAACAAAAGGTCTCTTTGGAGAATTGTCTAGAAACTGGTTTGGAGGAACAGAAGACTTTCCTGAAAAACTCGTTAGACGAACAAAATTTGAAAATTGAAAGATTTGAGCAGGAAGTGGCGGAAGCTCAACAAAAAGTCACCGAACAGCTTGACAGTTTTAAAGCGGATCTGGAAAGAAGAAAGCATCGTCAGCCTCTAAACGTACCAGCTGAAATATCCGGCGCAGGTAGAATGAAACCTCCCAAAATTCGTGGCATATCTTCAAGAGACAATTTGAGGCAGCTTCAGAGGTAAATTGATGGCATGATGAGGACAAAGCTATAGATCTGGTGTTAGCACTTCGAGGTCCAGCGTCAGAATTCTTAAAAACTGTACCGATTGAAAAGCAACGTGAATACATTTATTAGTACAGGCGATTGAATTACGTTACGGAGTTGAATACATGCAACAAGTATATCGCCTACAGTTGTGCAACATGATTCAAAAACATGGCGAATCACTTCAACAACTGCAGGCAGATGTGGAAAGATTAGCGCATCTTTCATACTCCAGCTTGAATGCGGATTTTCTCAATGAAGTGACGACGGAGGCATTTGTGAATATTATTGCAGACGAACGTTTACAACAAGCGCTAAGGCTAGCAGGAAAGAAATCAACAGCAGAAGCACTAGCCTATGAATTAGTGTATGAATCTGCCAGACAAGCTTCGCGGAGTTCAGTACTAATGAGAGACATTTCGGTGGACGAATGTACTTGTAACAGAATGCAGTCATCCCAGAGCTCATCTTTGCGTGGTCTCCTTCGATGCTGGAATTGTAATAGACCAGGCACCTACAAAGAGACTGCAGAAAACGCCGACGAATGTAAGCATTACGGCTGGGAGAAAGAAAATGAGAAAACAGCTACTATACAGTTGGTACAGTGGAACCATCAACAGGTCGGGACATCAAGAGTTTGGGAACAGCACAACGAGAAGATCCGGACATATCGCCTATTCTTGCTTGGAAAGCAGACATAGAAAAACAGAATGGAAGGATATTTCGAGGATGAGCGAAAAGCTGAAAAGCTACTGGGCTCAATGGAATTCTCTTTCTGTTGAATGCGGTATATTAAAACGCAAGTGGGAAGCACCTAACTTTAAATCGTTCCGAATGCAAATAGTCGTGCCGGCATCAAAAGTCAACGATGTTCTAGGTAAAATGCATCGTGGAACATCTGGAGAACATTTTAGAGTGAATAAAACAATTTCTAAAATACGCTAAAAGTTTTATTGGCGGGAGGATGTAGAGAAGTAGTGCAGAGACACTGTGTGTGCTTCTTACAAAGGGCCGCCACGTAGCAGCATAAAGGAAATTGAAACGGAGAGCTGATGTACAGGCGGCTACGATGGCAAAATTAGCAGTAAGTACCAATCGGATGAGGACCCTGTTATGGTAGTATGTAGGAGTGATTGGCTTGGACGTGAAGTCCAGACTGCCAGCATGAGCTGACAGATCACTCGGTGGACAGCGTTGACTGCAGGGCGGCACGCTAGATCACCTCTGCTATTGGCAGAGAGTGTGGGGAGGTTCCACGAAGACCTGCCGCTGCCACCAGCCATATACAAATATTTCGTGCCTACAAATCAAAAGGCCGTAGCACACATTCAGTCCTTAACGGACCCTTACATAACTTACCTACATGCATTGGGAAGGCGCAGATGTTTGGCCTTCTTTGCTTGCCCCCCAAATGACTCTGAGGGCAGATAATTTTCAGAGTCCCTGTGATGACCTGGAAAGAGAAGAGTAGCGGACCCAGACGACCTTCACACCAAGAGGGCTCCAGGAGAGTGAAAGGAGAAATAAAAGTATTTAGAGCATAATTACGTTACATTTCATTTCTCTTTAAAGAATATAGTATTATTATTTTAAATATTACTGTTAATCTCTATTAAGTATTTTAAGTATAACATATATATACGAACATATATTTCTATTTTATATAATATATAAATTGTTTTCTTAGTTTTTTCTCATTTCTTCATAATTTTACAATAATCTTTCTCTTTCCGTTTATTACCTACACAAGAGTTTTATGAAGTTTTCAAATAATAGTAATATATGTACGTATTTAAAAAGTTTGAGAAAAAATAATGGTCTTTGACCTATACATTTTCTTATTTTTGTTATATTATTCTAAGATAAAACCTTTACTATTTGTTTTTATTAAATATGTAGTTTTTCTTTATATGGAAAACTTAGCTAATGAATATGTAATTAATTCTTTTTTATAATTTAATTAATAAGAAAATTTTAAGAATTAAGTTTTAAACATTGGAAACAAAATAAGAGCAAATGAAAAACCATAAATAGCTTCCCTTATATACAGATAATGGGAATAGTTTAAATCAGATCTCTATGAGTTCAGATCTACTATTACGTGAAATATCCCAATTATTTATTTAACTGTATTTTTGTTCTTTTATTGTTAGCTACCCTATAGTAATATATTTTTTTATATAAATTCATACTATGTTTTTTTTCTAGAGAAATAAATCTTGGCTAGAGTTCCAGTTTCTCTCAATAAATTGACTTCTTTCACATATTTGTTTTTCTTTCTTTATTCTATTACAACTCTCCTTTTTGTTGTTGTATTCCGTCATCTGTTTTTCTTCATTAGAATTTGGAGAGCAATTGTCTCTACATTTCGGAAAACTCTCGATGCATAATTTGTTTATATATTATTTTAATGGAACGAAGATTAGAAAATTCTTGTTAGATTTGAAACTTTAAGTTCTCCCGCTATTAATAGTTCTGATTTAATAAGCCAAATTTAAAATCTCATGTAAATCTGAATATTTTTTTGTTTGAATATTATTCAAATATATACAAATTTGTTCCGAATCAATTATTGCAAATGCTCGCATTTCAGAATTCACTTCCTCGTCAGATCATTGGCGATCATACCGGAAAGCCAACTGTTTGAATCGATTTCGCAATTACAAACTAATGCTTGTAACTTGCAATACGCACCGAAAATGTGGGTAAAATATGCCTGCGTAAATAGACGGATATCCGTTTTTAACCTTTGAGGGCAGGCGTGAGCAGAATATGTATGCTTTTCTGTATAAATCTCGCAATACAGATATAATCAGGCGAGACTTTAACAAGTTTTCTCGTTGTAAATAACTATCCAGTTAACATTGTTCCAAATATAGTTATTTTGAGAGATGTTAGATGGTTTACAGCTCGCTTGTTTCATCAATTGAAAATTTCGATTACTATTTTTTTATTAATTGAAAAACCACTCACTTTCTTGCTCTAACTCTCCTGAATATTTCGAAAATACTCTAGGTTTTGATGGATATGCATAAAACGCATGCCGTGAGGAATTATAATTCCGCTGCCGATGTTCGATGATTTATTGAATTCGAAAACTGCATCCAATCTATCACGCATGGTTCAAAGAGACCAAAACGCGAGGTCCAGCCTTGCATTTCCCTGTCTGGGCAGGCTTCTTGAAATTTATATGGATGTAGTCTCTTGTCCATCCAAAAAGTGATTGCTCAAAGCGAATTCCCTGTATTGCGTGAATATTCCAACAATCAGTAAGGTAAATTATTTAAATATTAGTGCATCCGAAACTTACGTAAATATTTATAATTTCGACGTTGATGTCACAAGAAAATTTCAGATTTTTTCCGTCTGATTTTGCACTCGCGTGATGAACTTGAACAACAAGACAGATGTCTACATTCTTCTTCTTCCTTTTCTTTTTTCGGGTGCGTTCAGCACATATGGCTCTCCATCCATATAGGACACAGTCCGCACACACACCTCTCGCTGCTACGGGTCGCGTAGGCGTGTACCTAGCTCAGTTTAGCATATTGCTACATGCAATACGCGACGACCATAACAACCCGCTATGACTTACGTGCGAATTCAGCAGGATTCAATGAAGGTGATCTTGTTTGGCTATACAACCTGTTGTAGAAATGTTGTGTAAACCAACGAATATTGCAAAGTATAAGCGTGCTCTATAAACAAGGCAAAAGCTCTTGTCATATAACGCACTCACGTACCAGACATCGACAAAGTAAAACGCCATATAGATTAAGTACAATATTTATAAGAAGCTATAAAGTCTAATAAAGAATTATTTTTAACAATATAATATTTAGTGTTTTCTATAAAACATTACATGGTGCCAAGTGTAAACATCCATAAAGATGGAACAGGATTTAGCCGATTTGAAATTGGAATTTGAAGAGATGAAGTTATTGCTGGCAAAGAAAGATCCAGTAACAACCTCGCAGGCGGCTTCAGCAACAAGCACGCTTGTGCCATTACCGAAATCAATAGATCTGAAGAATCCAGATCTAATACTCTTCAAGGAGGCGTGGGAAAATTACGTAATTGCAGCACAATTAAAAAATCTCACAGAGCACGAAAGGGCAGCCATACTTTTGACAGCGGTAGGAGAAGAGTGCTTTCGCGTAATACAGAATTTAAGACTGACTGACGATAAAAAGCAATCTTGCAATGAAACTTTTACAGAATTACAGAAGAGCTTAGTACCAGAGACTAATGTTATTTATTCCAGAGCAAAATTCAATGAAGCTAAACAGAATTACGAGGAATCTGCTGAATTGTACATCGACACACTTCGTGGATTAATTAAATCTTGCAAATATGGCGAAATGGAAAATGAACTGTTGCGTGATCGTCTGGTGGTATCGATGAAATACAGTGAACTTAAACCTCGATTTATGTCGGATAGCAAACTAACACTAGAAAAGGTCATTCAGGATATAAAATCATACGAATCAGCACAGAATCAGATAAGATCAATCAGAATGAGCGATAACGAACAAGGTCAAGTGAACAGAATAAGACGAAATCAAAGTGAATATAGAAGGCGCGAGTTGAGCAATAGTAGACCAAGAAGTAATATAAGTCATGATAAAGACGACAAATGCAAATATTGCGGATATAGGCATATTGCAGGCCACAGAAATTGTCCAGCGTATGGTAAGGATTGCACCAAATGTGGTAAACAGCATGATTTTGCTAAAGTATGCAAGTCAAATTCGAACCAACGTAATGTACTTGAAATACAAGATTCAAATCCCGTGGGAAGAGAAACAAATAATAATGATCAACGTTTGGAAATTGAAGGAATTTACTCCATGGGCGCACCAGAAGGAAAAAAGATGTTCGCGGAAATATGTGCAATTAAAGAGAATGGAAAAAGGTTTTCATTCAAATGTCAAATTGATACTGGAGCAACAGTGAACGTAATTTGATTTCAAAATTTTTACAAAATTTTAAAATTTAGACCGAAACTTACTAAGACGAATATTCAAATAAAAACACTTGGAAATTACGTAATCAAACCGTTGGGCGCATACACGATTAAGATAATGAATGGAAATGATAAGATATATGAACTGAATTTCTTAGTGACAGATTTCGACCATGTTTCTATGCTTTCAAATAGAACATGCTTGGTTTTAAAATGAATCAAATTGAATGACTGTGATGTTTTTAAATTAGAGGAGACCCAATTTAATAATGACTGTGATAAAATAATGGAGGAATTTAAAGACGTTTTTAATGGATTCGGTAGCTTAAATCGCACAGTGAAGCTAGTGACACGGAAGGATGTGCATCCGAGCATCGAGTCACCTCGCCGAGTTCCTCTTGCCTATACAAAGGACTTGAAAGATGAAGAACCTAGAAAAGGACGACATCATTAAAAAAGTAGATGAGCATACACCTTGGGTTAGCAATCTGTTAATAGTTAAGAGAAATAACAAATTACGATTATGTCTAGATCCAATTAAGTTGAATCAGGCTCTAGAACGGGAAGAATATCCTATGCCGACAATCGACGAAATCTTACCTGAGCTAAAACAAGCAAAAGTTTTCAGCACTTTCGACGCGAGAAAAGGATTTTAGCAAATTAAATTAGACGAAGAGAGTAGTAAGTTAACTACTTTCTGGACACCTTTTGGCCGTTACAGATGGAAAAGAATACCTTTTGGAATAGCTCCTGCACCGGAAATTTTTCAGAAGGTAATACACGAAATTATTGCCAATTTACCGAATGTTGAGGCCATCGCACATGACATACTAATGTACGGAAAGGGAGAGACAAGGAAGGAAGCAATTATAGATCATAACAACTACCTCAGAAAATTATTTATTAGACTACGTGAGGTACATTTAAAGTTGAATCCTGACAAAGTGAAGTTAGCTCAGAGATCAGTGAGATATTTTGGACATGTTTTGACTGATACTGGTGTTAAGCCGGATGAAAAGAAAGTGGAAGCGATTGACAAAATGCATACATCAAAGAACAAAAAGAAATTAAGCACTTTCTTAGGTATGATTACTTATCTAGCTAGATATTTACCAAAACTTTCAAACCTAAGTAAACCATTGCGCGATCTAACGAAACTGGATACCGACTTTTTGGGGACCAGGAATCATGAAGTAATATACGCGAAATTGAAGGATGCTATTAAACGAGCCCCAGTATTAGCTTATTTTAACGTAGACAAACAAGCAGACATACAGTGTGATGCATCTGATTTTGATCTGGGTGCAGTTTTACTTCAAGATGGTAAGCCTGTTATGTAAGCATCCAGAACTCAGACAAAAGCAGAGATTAAATATTCTCAAATTGAGAAAGAGGCAATTGCGATGTTATTCACATGCACGAGATTCAACCAATTTATCAGCGGCAAGAAAATAACAGTACACAATGATCATAAGCCACTTGAGATGATCTGGAAGAAGCCTATTACAAAGCACCAAAGAGGTTACAGCGCATTTTATTGAACTTAGTCCCTTACTTTATTGACATTAAACATGTGCCAGGCAGAGAGATGTACTTAGCAGACACGCTATCAAGATTTCTAGGCGAGTTTAGCATTGATGAAAGCAGTGACATTGCGGATACATATGTGTATGAAATTGAAAATTTGAATCCTCTAGAAGACATTGAGGTAAGTGAAAAAGTTTGAAGCGAAATAAGAACAGAAACGGAAAGGGATCCAAGGATGCAAGAATTAATTCATTATATTAATTCAGGTTGGCCAACAGAACGGAAAGATATTAAACAAGCTGAAGTAAAATTATTTTATAAAATTCGAGATTTGTTAGCTGTGCATGATAAATTAAACATTAAAGAGAATAGAATTATAGCACCGAGGAGCTTACAATGAAAAATAGCAGCGAAACTACATCGTTCACATTTAGGACAAAATTATACTTTAAAATTTGCACGCCGAACAGTATTTTGGCCAGCGATGAACCGTGAAATCAGAGAAATTTGCCAACAATGCGCAATTTGCAGGAAACATGAATGTAATCCGAAACATTTACCAATGCAATCGACAGAAGTGCCAGAATATCCAGGACAAATATACAGCATGGATATATTCGAAATTCGAAATGCAGACGAAAGGATAAATTATTTAATAGTAGTAGATCACTACAGCGATTTCTTTGAAGTTAAAAAGCTTGATAACATGCGTTTAATGTTAAAAGAGATATTTGCTAGATTCGGTCCACCCAAAAAATTAAATTGTGATAATGCGAAGCAATTTATTAGCAGAGAAGTTAAACAATTTGCACAGGATTGGCAATTTGATATTTCATGCTCCGATCCGATACATCCACAAGGAAATGGCAAAGCGGAAGCAACTGTAAAAGTTGCAAAACAACTGTTGGTGAAATCTAAAGAGTCCTTAGGAGGATTTTGATCTGATGTTACTGCTACTGAGAAACACACCTAACAGAATGAATTCGAGTCCAGCGCAACGAATGTTTTGTCGTTCCATAAGAGTTCCTCATATTCTGATGTTACCGAAAGTTCTTCAGAACAAATTGTCAAAGGAAGTAAATGGAAGAATTCGTCAAAACAAACAAACAACAAAAAATGGTATGATAAAAAATCAGCTACTCTTGAATAGAATAGCCAAGAAGCTTCTGGAATAGAATAATCCAGAATAATCTGGAGAGTTTGTAGAGTATAAATATAACAGTTGTTACCGCCAGAAGAAGGGTCCTGTCTTAGACGTTGCAGTGTTAACAAGCGAAAGTAATAAACGGGCGAAAGTGTTGTAATTGGATTGCGATAATTGAAAGTAGGTACAGTATTAGCGATAATTAAAGTTGAGTTGATTAATTGAAGGTTTATGAATTTTATATGATTAGAAGTGGAATAAAGAACTTTTATATTAAATACTTAATATTGTGTTTTATATAACGAACCACAGGCCATGCTCGCAACAATATTATTGGAACGAATTATACTAGCACGACTCATCATTGAATAATAATTACTCACAATTATAAGCAAACAGTGCTAAAAAACTTTTTCGCCTCCCAAGCAAAAATTAGAAATTACCAATGATAAATCTTAAAATATTCCGCGAAATCTATACTCATAAACCTAATGCAGAATATGGCGGCATATACTGTCCGAGCTTGCACACTACAGCCCGCCGCAGAGCTTTCAAAACAAGTGAATACTTTCCGAAAGCACATCATTCCATCTGACGGTAATGAAATAAATTAAAAACGCCAAATTGTATACAAAATATATAAAAACAAGAAATTTTTGTCGTTACCATGGTTAACATTATTGACTTTATTTCCTTTACCATTGCGCTAAAAAAAATTATTTTTTCAAAATGAACAGAAAAAGCGATCTCTGTTACAAATTGAACTTTCTTTGAAATAATATCATAGTTTTCGTAGTTATTTTTTTTAACCAAAACTTTTTAACTAGTTTTCTCTCCGTCCGGTGCCATATCTATATGTATAAAATCAATGGTCATAGGTAGATGAATTTAGTGTGATTTCTTTTACATTGAACTAGAATTGAAAAGTTATTGTTCAGCACTGAACATTGTTTTATAAATTTAATAATATTCCTGCGAAGTAGGTTTTTGATGTTTTTTCTTTATATATATTGCTACGCGCAACACAGTGACACAAGCGACATCTGTTGCAAATGGAAACAACTTTAGGTTAGTGACATCTTAGTAAACTTTGGGTGCGGAGAATAGAATTCACGTGAAGATTCTAGGATAATTTGTAGAGTATAAACCACTGACATATATAACATAGACTGCCTGATTTGCTATTTCATATGGGTCAACTTTTTTTTGGCAGGGTGTGACAATTATCTTAATTTCAAATTTTACTTTTGCTTTAATATTCATATTAAAAGTTCAACAAAGTATAGAAGCACTCGAAATTATTTCTCTTCTTGGAAGCTTATCTCCTACAACATCAAATATTTTTTAAACTTGATTTAATAAAATTAAGCAATTTTTGTCTACCTGCCCCTAAAAGTAGCTATGGGGGACAGAGAGAGGATTACAAATATTGTATTGCCATCTATTTCTATCCTATATATTCATTTGGAAAACCACTGAACTGAAACTGGACTATGGTGTCTTTTGTATACAACTTATTATTTGTAGTTCAGCGGGACAACTATAGAAAAGTGATTCCATAATAATGTCAAATAATGTAAGGAATTTCAGTAGTAACAGCAGTCCATTTTATATATGTCAGTGGTATAAACACGGCGCTTCTCACATCCAGGAGGCGAATCTTATTTCAGACAGTGAGGTAAACGAAGTAAACTATTTGGATTGTGATAATTAGAAGTACAGTACTAGCGATAACTAACGAGTTAATTTGATAATTGTTTGTGAATTTGTGAGAGTAAACAGTGAAGTTAAATAAAGAAAGAACTTTCGAATTATATACGAAATATTGTGTTTCAAATAACGAACTAAGACCACGCACGTAAGAACTGTTGTTAGAAGTGAAATAAATTTGCGAAATAAAGTGAAGGCATTTGACTTTGAAATTCAAAGGGTGATTAATCGTGTGATACTTTCCTTCTTTAAGTGAAAATTCCGAAGGATAATTTTATATTAAACTGTGAATGAATTCCTAAAGTAATGGGACGTAAACTAGAGGAGCTTCGCATGCAGGAATTGAAAGTGAAGTTGGGGAACCGGTCATTGCAAACGACAGGTCTAAAGAATGTTCTAGTCGAGCGACTTAGACAAGCTCTGATACAGGAAGAAAAGAATACTGAGACATTTGTTTTCGAAGAAGAACTGGAAGGTGAAGAAGACTTTGAACATACTTAGAACTGCTTTTGGGTACTTTAATGACCAAAATGGAGCTTTCAGCCTTACAGATGAAGAATGCTTTTGAAGAACAAAAGAATGTTTTGAATGAACAAAACAAATCTTTGGTATTCCGTTTGGATGAACAGAAGAATGATTTGAATGAACAAAAGAATTTACTGGAATTCTGTTTGAATGAGCAACAGAAATCACTGGAAACCCGTTTGGACGAACAAGAATTCTCTGGAGAATTGTCTAGAGACTCGCTCAGAGGAACAGAAGAATTTCCTGAAAAACTCGTTAGACGAACAAAATTTAAAAATTGAAGGAATCGAGGAACCGAGCAGATATGGAGAAGATGAAACATCGATAACTTCGGCACGAAGGAATTGAAATATCCGGTGCAGGCAAAATGAAAACTCCAATATTTGATGGACTAAATTCGTGGCATATTTCCAAAAGACAATTTGAGGCAGCTTCCGAAATTATGGATAGAATGATGCAGAGAAAGCTACAGTTCTGATATTAGGATTTCGCCGTTCTGCATCAGAGCTATTACAAACTATACCGATTGAAAAGCAACATGATCATACTTCTTTAGTGCGGGCGATAGAGCCACGTTATGGAGATGAACACATAAGTATATCGCCTGCAGTTACGCAACAAGATTCAAAAACATGGTGAATCACTACAACAACTGCAGGCTGATGTGCAAAGACTAACTTATCTTTCATACTCTAGCATAAATGCTGATTTCCTTAATGAAGTGGCAACAGGAATTTGCGAACGTTATTGTAGATCAAAATTTACAACAAGCTCTAAGACTAGCAAGAAAGAAGTCAACAGCAGAAGCACTAGCCTATGCATTAGCGTATGAATCTACCAGGCAAGCTTCTCGGAGTGCAGTACGAGTGAGAGAAATTTCGATGGAGGAATGTACTTGCAATAAAATGCAGCCTTCGCAAAGCACTCCCTCACGTGGTATTCTTCGATGCTGGAATTATAATAGACCAGGACACCTCCAAAGGGACTGCGTGAAATGCCAACGAATGTAATTACCAGAAGAGGAGGACAGAACAGAATGCCAAAGATGTCGAACCAGTGAGCAAGCTATTCGGGGAGAGACTAGAAATAAAACAGCGATTAGTCGCATCCAGCTCCCTTGTTCAGCAGCCGGAAAACATGTGAAAACCAACTCAGCCCCGAAGTCATCATTCAGTTATCCCAGTTGCAGAGAAATAATAACAGTATTGTTACATATGGAAGCGTAGAACAAATAGACTGCGCAGTCACTATCGACACTGGAGCTTCGAGCTCAATTATTAGAGCAGATCTTGTCAAATATTTACTAACAACAGGAGAAGCAGCACAGGTTTTTGGAGAAATAACTTTGGATGTTCAACTAGGCGAACTACTATTTCCTCACACTTTCCTGGTTTCAGACATCTTGGATGAATGCATTCTTGGAGTGGACTGCATAACCACATATAAAATAAATCTAGATGTCGGAGAACGGATTCTCAAATATGGCAACATAGAAATTCCTATGAGACTAGAAGGAGGAGCAGATGGTCCTGCGTCAATATGGACAAAGCTTACTGATGACATCGGGACCTGCCGATTCTATTTGATGGAGCTTAACCCTACAAAAATATAATTACATCGATCATCAATGTAGGTAAAACTTTAGTGAAGGCAGAACGTGCAATATTCTTTCCAATCAGAGTGCTCAACACATCCGAAAATGAGGTACAGCTAAAATAAGGTGCTATAATTGGAAATTGTTAACCCGTTTAGCGAATCGTCAATTTGGATAATGGTAGTAATGTCAAGGAGACAAAGCCTATACCAGCTAGCTACTACCCAATAGGTTCAAAAACTTCCTTTGTCCCGTCCCTTAAGTGAACAACAATACAACGAAGCCAAAGAGGTGATCGATGAATTTTCGGATTTATTTGCAATGAATGACGATGACTATGGTAAAACAAATCTTGTCCAGCATCGGATCGATACAGGAGACTCTAGGCCCATTCGAAAGACACCACGAAGACTACCGTCAGCCAACCAACCAGAAGTTGTAGATATGATCAACTCCATGTACTTCAACGACTGAGAGATGCGACACTGAAGCTCAATACGAATAAATGTGCCCTATTTAAAAATGAAGTTAAGTACTTGTGGCACATAGTTTCATCACAAGGAGTAAGAACTGATCCAGAGAAGAAACAGCTGTTAAAAATCGGCCAGTTCCAAAAGACAATCATCAATTAAGGAGTTTTCTTGGTCTAGCTACCTACTACAGGCGATTTGTAAAAGGTTTTGCAGATATAGCAAGGAGCCTACATCTACTTACAGAAAAAGAAAAGAAGTTGATATGGTCGGATAAATGTAACAAGAGTTTCGCAAATTTTAAGGAACAGCTCTGTGAAACTCCAGTACTTCATTATCCAAAGCTGGGAAAACTTTTATATTGGATACGGATGCCGGTAATGTAGGTATTGATACAGTGCTTTCACAGAAGAAGTATGACCAAGGATGGCCAGTAGCTTATTATAGCAAAGCACTTTCAAAATCAGAGAGAAATTATTGTGCTACAAGAAAAGAGCTACTTGCCATTGTAAACTCAGCCAAGCAGTTACATAAATATCTCTACGGACAGAAATTTATCCTCCGCACGGAACATGCAGCGCTTAAGTGGCTTTTACAAGCTTAAAAACTCTGAGGGACAAGTGACGAGATGGATAGAGATAGAACGTCTCCAAGATTATGACTTTGAAATCCAACACCAAAGAGGTCGCATCCATGGAAATGAAGATGCCCTCTCACAACGTCCATGCAAACTTGAATGCTAACATTCCGTCCGGGTGGAAAAGAAAGAAAAAACTCCAAATATACAGTTGATAACGCTGGAACCATCGACGGGTTAGGACAACGAGAGATTACAAACAGCAAAACGAGAAGACCCAGACATATCACCCATTCTTGCTTGGAAAGAAGACAAAGAAAGACCACAATGGAAGAGTATTTCGGGTAGGAGCGAGAAACTGAAGAGCTACTGGGCTTAATGGAATTCTTTTCATGTTGAATGCGGTATATTAAAACGCAAGTGGGAGGCAACTAACAGCGAGTCATTCCAGCATCAAAGGTCAACGATGTTCTTGAAGGAATGCACAGTGGATCATCTGGAGGACATTTGGGGGTGAATAAAACAATTTTCAAAATACGTAAAAGGTTTTATTGGTTACATATTCGAGACGATGTGGAGCACACAGAAGCAGAGGAGAAATGCAAAAATATAATCTAGGGACCCGATATGAGAGGATAGCCGTAAACTTCACTGGACTTTTTCCAGAAGCGGATTAAAGTAACCATTACATATTAGTTGATATTGACTATGTCACTAAATGGCCTGAAGCTTATGCAATCAAGAGGCAGATTGGGTCAGTAGATTTGGTGTGGCTCAGGAATTTCATTCCGACCAAGGACGGAACTTCGAAGCGACATCTGCTGCAAATGGAAACAACTTTAGGTTAGTGACATCTTAGTAAACTTTGGGTTCGGAGAATAGAATTCACGTGAAGGTTCTAGGATAATTTGTAGACAATAAATACAGGGCTTCTCACATCCAGGAGGCGACTCTTATTTCAGACAGTGAAGTGAAAGAATTAAACTAATTGGATTGTGATAATTAGAAGTACAGTACTAGCTATAACTAAAGAGTTGATATGATAATTGTTTGTAAATTTGTGAGAGTAAACAGTGAAGTTAAATAAAGAAAGAACTTTCGAATTATATACGAAATATTGTGTTTTAAATAACGAACTAAGGCCACGCACGTAACAATATATACATATACAGTTTTGTTGAACTTTGGTTTTTTTTATCTAATAGTATCTAACATTAACCTGTAGTAATTCATGGCTCAATATTATTACTAATTAGTTTTTTTTTGTACTGTCCGGCGAAGCTAACAGGTTTATTGAATTTGATCGCCATTTTGTCCTGCAATTAAAGGCAGGTTTTTTAAAAAAAAAAAATTTGTAATGGTTGCCTTTTGTCGGTCACCAAGGGTTGTCGGCATGAAAAGAAGGGAGGAGTCCTATTGTTTTAGTTCTCAAGATCATTGGTTTGTAATATTCACTAGTGTTGCGGTTTTGGGAAAAATGTATTAAGGAGTGTTTTTTTTGTTGAGGTAGGGATGGTGGGATGAGGTAGAAGTTTTCTTGCCGAGGCGCACACGCTGATATTATATGGGATCAAACCATGTAACTAAATCTTGTCATTTGCGGTTTGATCGTGGGGAGAATACGATCGTACGGCTCTATGGCGATGACAAGGGACTTCGCTAATATCAGGAGTCCATATATCTTTTTCCTAGTAATTTGGGTCATCCATGGTGTGCTTCTCTTATGGTAGGGAGTTGGTTTTCCTTCTAAAAATTTCAGGTGCTACGGCGGTCGGCAGGATCATCGGGTCAGGTTGGTTCAAAATAAGTTTGTTTGTTTTGTATGTACAATTTTCCGTCCGTCCGCTATAAAAGTAAAAGTGAAGGAGTGTAACTGGCCATTAGTCCGTCTGTTCGACTGAGTTTCCTTAATGTATACAGTAAATCTAGCATCCGACGGATAAGAGCGACAAGAACCCGCCCAAGCAGGCTGATTGCTAGCGACAAAATACTGTGTCGTCGCTCTCCCTAGTTCCGAGTATGATTTTTGCAGCGGAAGTGGTCGACTGCAACCGCTACCTATATCAGTTCAAAGTTGATATGGGTAGTGCTGTCCGAAGATCTTCTCTCTGCTACAGGAAATCGATGCCAAAATACCATAAGGGCTATATAAAAAAGTAGACTATTCGGAGTGGGCATCAACGACACATGCCGAAAAATGGAAAAATGCGCATCACTGGGAACTACAAACCCACATTGATTCCGCGAATCATGAATATTGATGAATATCCAGTCCCGAAAACCGAACACTTGTTAAACAGTATGTAGGGCGCCCAATTTTTCTGACAGCTAGATGTCACAGATGAGTCGCGACTGAACTGAGAAATGCGTCTACACAACATCATCTGTTGAACTTCTGGGCCACAAAATAGATGCCGCAGGTCTACACAAGCCGGACAAAAATATCGAGGCAATCCGAGATGCCCGAAACCAAGGACTATAGAAGAACAAAACTGTACATTGGTAAAGCAACCTACTTCAACGCATTTATACCGGACCTAGCAACCAGAGCTGTTCCACTAAGGAATATGCTGTCAGTAGATGAGTTTGAATGGACAGCTGATGACTAAAATTCGTAAAGGATGTGAAAGAAGCTTTAATTTCATCAGTAGTTCTTATGCCACATAATCCAGAACTTCACTATTACTGAAATCAGATGCTAGCAAATTAGGTCTAGGAGCGGTTTTGTCCCAGCGGGGAAGACCGATCGATTGCATATGCAAGTCACACAATGACGCAAATAGAACAAAGATATCAACAAATAGACAAAGAGCACTTAATATCATTGGAGCAGTGCTATCTTTACGCTGGACATTTCACGCTGATAACGGATCACAGACCACTAACTCAAATATTGCATTCAGAGAAATAATTATGCAAATTATTTAACAAATTTCAATTACGATGTCATATTCAAATCAACTAAAGAAAATGGAAACGCAGACTACTGTTTACGAGCACCATTACCTACAACGTGCGACAGAATCGGCGAAGCATCAATCAACAAAGGGAAAGAAGAAGAGGAGTGTGGCGAATTTAATTTCATCAGTTTGTAATAGCACAGATCGAACAACTACCAGTACTCGCGGAACATACAGCACAAGAAACAAAGAAGGACAAACGCTTAGGAAAAATGGTACAACTACTGGAAGCAGGTCAAAGGTTTTCCCGGAATGGGTACAAAGCACCAGAAGCCAACTATACCTTAGGAGGCAATTGTTTAGTATTTGAACACCGTATCATTATTCCGCTTTCATTTCGTCAACACATTTTAACAGATCATCATGTCGCTCACATATACATAGTTAAAATGAGCTAGTTCGTTCGTTTATTGGCCAGGCATCGATACAGACATATAGAATTTAGATAGATCGTGTAGCCGAAACCCCACGAGAGATACTTTTCCAAGCCATGAAACAGGCTCCCTCACTACCTCATAAGAGCCCTAGCGTAGTCCTAACATTCTAAAATATTTGCAGTGCTCTTATGGAAGATTGACAAAAGTTTGATTTGAATAGCTCCTCTGCCCTAAACTAGTATTCATACAGAAAAATGGTGTTCTGGTAATCTTAAGCTTGCTTTCTTATCTTCCCAACTGCAATCAAATTTTCTTACCTTTCTTAACTAAATTATTTAAAAAATGTATTTTAACCGAATGACTACCGTACCACAAACAAAAATTCTCAGGAGATGTGCCGGAGTCCGATGAATTTGAATGAATCTGCCTGCAAATGAATTCAATATGATTGTCAATTATTGTTCACAGCCTTGGTTTGACATTTGATTTTTGTCATTTGTCAGAAGATGAGATTAGGTAGGTACAGAATGGTACCATATTGGATGCCTTTGAGATCGGTCACATTTTGCTGGCAAGAGGTTTTAAGTGTAAAATGCAATTGCTACATGGCTGAAAAATTCTAAAGAATTCCGAGATTCCTTAAGGGTTAAAGTGTGAACGTAACAAGAAATAATTAAATAAATAATTTGAAGGGAGCTAAAATCTGTGAATTAAAACTAAAGAGCTGAAAACACAAGAAGTGGAGGTGTGTGTCTAAAGTGCTTTTGAGGTTACAGCACCTAAAAGGTCCGTTGAGAAGCCGAAAATGAGCTCTTCGAGCGATGGAGTTAAAGGAGGGCTGGATTTTCCCTCTAATTTATTTTCCAAGGATGATATGGAGCGTATTGAAAAAAATGTAGAGGAAAATTACGCCACATGGCAAGCCGCGATTGATAGAGTGGGTGTGGTGAAAAACACCAACACCAAGCGGTGAACTGCACCAACAGGTAAGAACGGTTCCAGTTAAAATAATTTCCATGGAGTTGTTACTATAGATATTTTAAAACAGGCAGCGGACGGCTTCTCAACAGTCCTGCAGAGGAGAAAAAGAATTTCCGGGGAGGCAATATCCCTCGACAACAACATTAAGAAGTACTTAAATGAAAACCAATTCGCGTTACTAGATGAAAACGTTATGGACATCGAAGCAGAAGCAGGTAACAACTTAGGACAGCCAAGTATACTAGATTATCAAGGTAGGGTTCAAGTAGATCATAGTAAATCACTAAATAATAGTAAGAGCGCAAATACAGATATAAATAGGAATAGAGTGCCCAAAATGTGCCAATTTTTGTATTTGGGATGAACCAAAATTGCTCACGTCAATTATTAACGATAAATTATTAGAACTAAAGTTGAGCGAGGTTAAGTTCCACTTTGTCAAAATAGATTACTTGAGGACTAAAGTGTTCGTGAATCACGTGGGTCTGCATAGAGAGCTGTTGGCATTCTTTAGAGACTCGGCAGTGGATGCCTTCTCCTTCACTCCTAAGGAGGCGAGGAGGGCCTCAATATTGATTAGAGGGTTGGATGGGGATGTTGATATCGAGGGGGTGGGTGCGGACATTATATCTCAAAGCCGGGAAGTAAAAATTTCCAAAATATATAGATTTTCCACACCCAATTCTAGGAAGATCGGTGTTCCTCTAAATATTTTTGTAGTTTAAACAGAGTCCATGGAAAAAGTTAAAAAGGTAGTAAATATTAGATACATACATTCTTCATCACAGATTTTACTGGGAGAAGAAAAGATCAAATAATATACTGAGATGTTTTAGGTGCCAAAGATTTGAGCACACTGGAGAGTACTGTGGAACTTAGCTATAATAATATTATTGAAATTCGCGTCTTTTCGACTGGTGTAATTTTTTGTTATTATACATATTTAAGTAAATTCTAAAATTAAAGGACAACATTTTTCATAGATTAAAACGAAAGATGGACACAAGCTTCCTTAGATATTCTCGTTTCACATGTGGAAGATGGTCGTGATGTTACTCGCTTGTGAAACGTTCATGATCGTGAAATACATATATGTACATATCTTGATAGCGCTGCTTCCTATTGCCCTTATCAAGGATAAACTAATTGAAATATCTCGAAGCAGATGGCCGATGTTAATTCCACGTTCTTTTCTTTAGTTTTGCTCATTTTAATCATTACATCATGGTCCATCAGATTCTTTCAAAATCATAATGATTATTTTTTTTCGCTTCAATTATTTGTATATTTTCTAGGATAGATACCAAGTATTATTCATTACTATAAATGAAAGCCATAGTCGACTAATAACAGCACTAACTCTTCTGGATTATACGCAAGCTGTCTTTCTGAACGGATATCCTTCTAAATTGCAACCATCCGTCGATAAATTTGTTTCAACTTTAAGAAAAAACAGCATTGATTCGAAAACAGTTTGGTATTATCTTCCAAAAGAAGAGGCATTGAAATTTGAAGTTTGGTTAGTAATTTTTTTGTATATTAAACATAAATTTTATTGAAAAATGATTTTCTAACTATTTATAGCCCTTCATTAGGAATTACACTCAAACCGATGACAGAAGAAAATGCAATTTTAGTCAATGCAGAATGGCCTTTTCATCACGAAGGTTCGTTTTATTTCGTAAAACGTCTAATTAGACTCGACTTTTGGAGCATTTACAAATCAAAATGAATTAATTGCATGGTGTTTAAGGTAGAGTTTAGAGTATATCTTTTTAGTATTATTCAAATATTAGCACAATAATATATGGCGGATGGTATAATTTATTGCATTGATATTGATTTCTAATTAATCTTATTAGAATTATAATTGATTTGTTTTTCAGACTTCAATTGAGGTCGGTACCCTTTCAGTTAAAGAGACACGCAAACGACAAAGATTTGGAAGTCTGCTTGTCAAGGCTATTTCCAAACATTTAGCTAAAATGGAACGAGGCGGCTTGCTGGTTGCTTACCCTTTGGTTACGTCAGAAAGTCGAGGCGTCGTCTGTAAATGTGAGAGCAGTATGGTTTTGTCGAAATCTACTTCCTTATTTTATTCCATATACATAATTATTATGAAACAGCATTTTTTAAGTGGGAGTATAATTAAAATAAATATACGAATGTAATGCTTTTAGTATGCTAATTTGCATAATACAAAATTCTTATAAAATTTTTCTTATTTTCACAGATAAAAGCTCAAAACCAGTGGAATCATTTGACCTTATTAATTACGCTCTATCAAAATCAACCGTAAATCAAAGAGAGACAAACAATAACATAATCACCGCGTTATCGAGCTATATAAATCGTTTGCCAGAAAATCAAATAATAGAAGTATTTGATAATCTGAAAGCGATAACATTAACACTAATAAATGGCTTAAAAAGAAAATCATTTTCAAAGCATACTTATAAAGAATTCAAAAAAACCCTGACGGATAAGCTAAAAACGAACAAAGCCAAGGAAAAAAAATTATTAAAAGAATTTAAAGATTTATTTAAAGCGGATTCAAATCCCTTCGTAATAATCCCAACACCTTGGAGTCTTAATCCAGATAAATTGACCGAACATCAACGAGAAAAAAAGAAGGAGGAACGGTCAGATATTCCTGCACTGTATAATGATATTAGCCATAATACGAGTCATTCCCAAGAAGTTATAAAACCTTGGACACCTAAGAAAATTGTAATTGCAAGAGGCAAGAATTGCGAAGAAATTGTTATCGAGAATAAAGAAAACATGCTATGGTCGTAGCATATTGCATATAGCAATATGCTACACAAAGTACTGAAGCAAGCGTGTAAGCGGCCGCGTCGAGCAGAAAATTAAAACGCACCCCGACCGAGAGAGATGCGTTTCCCCACGCTCGATATGACATGCTGGTGATGACAAGGAAGGAGAAGACCACTTTTCCTATCGTATTGCTGTAACAAGTACGTTGTGAAAAACATCCCGGAGATACTTTGTGATCATCAAAAATTTGCGGAGACATCCTGCCAAAAAGAGGAATTTTCGAGTAGTCCAGGGAACGGCAAGGAATGTTATCCCTCATCGAAAGCTGCAATACAAACTCTTCATCAGAAGTTTGTGAGAATTGTGTAAATAATAAAAAGGAGAATAATCCTTAGCGAGGACATTCGAACGAAGCGTAAAAAAAATCAGATCAGATTACAAATCTGAAGTTTTTCAACATCTCAATGGCGCTGAAACTAATGTTAAATTTATCATTCATGGAAATGGCCCAAGTAATGTCAACGTAAGTCCATTTGCAAACTACCTTGCTGGGACTTTACTGCAGGCGAGTGCAAAATTTATGAAGAACATAAAATTTGTTTAAATTATTTTAGAAGAACTAAATTTACCGATTGTCACACTTGCAATTTTCATAGAGAGAGTAATTCCTTTCTTTAAAGAGTTTTTGGAGAAAGCTTTATCAAAGTTGTGAGACATTTACAGCCGTTGACTTTATGTGATGTGACTGTGAAAAGATATCCAATTTATATTTGTTGTTCTCACACTCTACCGCAAGATTTTCGTGCAGTGATTTTGCAAGACAGACAATTGCATTATAAAATGTATATAATTATACCTGTGTAGGGCACTCAAAATAAAATTAGGGCAAGTGGCAAACATGTCATGTAAATGGTAGTAGCCGTTGGATTATTCTCAAATGGAAAAACCTTGGATTTTCTCTTCAAACGACTATGTTTACTTGGATCCCCTCCAATGACGGGACACTGGACAACTGAAGGATTCTCCTGATCTTCTGTATCTTTATTGACACATATTCTCTAATGTATATTTAGAAATTTCAATCCAGCAAAAGCAAATAGGAAGCACACCATAACCTCAATTCATTAGCAACTGTCCCAAAGACAGAAAATGTATTTCCGGGAAACTAATTCCATGAAAGACTACACCAAGTCTTGATAATAAGAGAAAACGTAATTATATTTAGATATAAAATGTATAAATCTAAGCTAAAGTGAGTGACGGTAGTAGCAAAATGTACAAAGCATGATCAGATTCGGATTACTCTGATTCTTCAGAGAGTGTTTCTCAGACAAGTTCAGGATCAATTGCAAACAAAAAAATATATTTTTATATAAAATTTGTATAGAAAGCGACATTGGCTTTTAGTTCAGTATATCAACATCCTGCTTTGTACTATTTCGAACTCTGTTTAAAGAAAAAACAAAAGGGGGTTAATTTCGTCAAGATATATACATATATACGGCACTTGCATATATGCGGCACTTGTATCTGCCGCGGGGTAATTTCATTTTAAATTAAACGTATTATTTTGTTGTGATAGGACCTACTAAGCACAAGCCGAGGCTGAATTTCAGTTAATTCTCTAACTAGATGGCGGATGCTGGAGCGCTTCATCATACCGTGGAATTTTCACCGTGAGTATTATTGCTATTGATGCTTCGGCTTCAATAATTACTTGCTCGTAGGACTTTTTTTTATGACATTCTTTTGCTGTACTATATATATTTTCGATTTAATAATAGTGTTTACAGAACTCTACAGCTAATCTAGTGTAACTATATATATATATATATATATATATATCCTCGATTTAATAATAATATTTACGTAACTATACATCTAATCTAATGGGGTCTTTGTTCGTGTATACTTTGGATAATAATTTTTTTATTGACTCTATATATATATATCTATATATATACCTTTGAGGATGTACATACCTATTCTTATCTAGTAATAAGGACCTTACGTAGGATTTTCTTTTGTTGACATTCTTTTTTTTTATAACTATATATATATATATTTTCGATTTAATAGCACAATTACGTAACTATACAGCTAGTTTAGTGAAATCTTTGTTCGTGTACATTTTGGAAAAAAATTTTTAGCTGACTATATATATACCTAGATACATACTTAATGCTATACACTTATGTAGTTTTATAAATTCAATGGTATTCTACGTATATGACTTTTTGTTGTACTCACTTTGAATTAATGATATTTTTTTGGTATACGGATGTATAGCCTTTTTATGTACTTACCTTGAATTGAAGATTTTTTTCTTGATTTCATGAACATTATAACGTAAAAATGAAATCTTGAACGTTTTTAATTCTTCCTTTACTATCCTGGAGCCCTCTCACATAGGATGAAGGTCGTCTAGGCTCGCCTAGTCTCTCTCTCTTTTTACAGGTCAATTAGGGACACTGTAAACTATCTGCCATCAGTGTCAAATGGGTGGTTGGGGCATGCAGTGAGGCCGAAACATCTGCGCCTTCGAGGATGGTATACAGGTAAGTGACGTAAGGGTCCCTTCAGGACCGAATGTGTGCCGGCATTTTGTTTGTAGGCACGATGAATTTTTTTTTATTATGGCTGACGGCAGCGGCAGGTTTTCGTGGAACCTCCCCACACTCTCCGCCAATAGCCGAGGCGAGCTAGCGTGCCGCCCTGCAGTGAACGCTGTCCGTCGAGTGATCTGTCAGCTCATGCTGGCAGTCTGGACTTTACGTCCGATGTCAATCACTCAACATAGTTCCATAACAAACAATGACGATGATATCGTCGAAATAGTTTCACCAATACCAGCTGTTAACGGTGGTGATGTTGTGGAATTATTCAATGATGACAATGCAAATCTATCCCTGGAAACTTGTGATGATGGTAATGTGAATAAAAAAATAAATAAATAAATATTTGACTTTTGAAAATAAAATGCTCTAAATGGTAAAAAAAAAAAAAAAATCTTTCTCTGTGATATACACGAGATTGGTTATAGTTATGGATGCCCAAACTTTTAATATTTAATCTGAGTTCTAGCAATTCTTATATTGCAATTAAACTTTCCTTGTGTATATCAATGAGAAAGAAAACATTTTTTTTTTACTTTTTAGTGCATTTTATTTACAAAAGTTATTTATATATTTTTTATTTTTGCAGCTTTACTTCAGTTCGTTCCCCTTCCAGTCTGAAGTTGCAACTTAAGAGTTTTCTTTTGATTTTGGTATTTCGCCTATGTTCACTAATTTGAATAGCTTTCTAGAAGCTGAATTTGGAATAGAGTACATTAACAAAGCGGACACTGTCGAAATTTTTCCCGGATATCATAACAATTACGGCAAAATTTCAGGCAAAATTGAAATTGTGACACAAACAAAATTTGGTTCAATTGTTAGAATGTATGTGATTTCTTGGAAGTTAGATATTTATTGTGTATTTCTTCGTCAACAAATTACAGCCGGATGTTCGAACTAATGATACCGGGTGTGCCTCTACCATTAGTTGATTTAATCAGTTACCATCAACTCCTTCATCATAAACATATTTTTAGTGAAATACTTATACAGAAGTATATAATGTACATAAGTTTGATAAGTGAAATTTTATCGTAAATAAACAAGTTTTTAATTAGAAGTCGAAAATTTTCAATTTAGTTTATATATATTGTTGAAATGAACGCCGGGTTGTTTGATGTGAATAATTTCAAACGTTTAAATTTTGAACGTATATGAAACTCAATTTGAATGAGAAAAATGTTGCAATTCGTAAGGGCGTTTGATGTGAATTTTTTACAATCAGGATACATGCGTTCAATACGAACGTTTGCTTATTGTTAAAATGAACATTAGGCGCCATTGCCGCCATTTTAAACTCGAAATCGTTTGGTTTAAACAATGATTTCGTTGACATATTCATTTTTCTCCGTGTAGGAGGGCTAATTTTATTGTGTGTTATTATTTTCCCCGCATCGGTAACAAGGTTCAAATCAAGCATCGAGGGATTAGAAATATTCTAGAAGGTGGGCCGCGTGTTAATCATGTTAAGATGTAGTGATTGGAGCAAATGCGAAAACTGATCGTTAATAGCGTTCTGCCTACGCATGTTAACATTAAATTCTCCACCAAAAATGACATTTTCGTAACTTTGACTCAGGTTTGATATTTGGGTTTCGAATTCGCGCGCATTATCGTAGTTAAAACAATTAGGGGGACAATAGACAGACGTAACCAAGCATTTTTCACCAGCAGAACTTGCATCCACATATAAGAATTCAATTGGCAACTGAGGCAGTGATTATCTTAGTCCTGAACCAGTCCCTAATAAAAATTGCCACACCACCACCCACACGGCCCTTTCCGTCATTACGGAAAATGTTAAAACCTGGAATAGAAACTAGAGACGATGGTATTATATCATTAAGCTATGTTTCGCTGACAAAAATAATGTGTAAATTATTAATTGAAAAAATTAACCTTAGTTCATCAATCTTAATGCGGATACTTCTCGTATTTAACGTGCAAACATTTAAACCCGGTGAACGATTGCAAAATCCTCACCACGTCCATCTCAGAGCAATTTCTATCCATACTCATAAGTACCATCAATGCATCCCGATAAAATAACTTCGATCAAAACAAAGAGGAATAAGAGGACTTTCCAAAATATTCTTCACAGTAGGAGCAGCATTCTAAAAACTAATAAACACTAACTGTAGTAAGAAAAAGAAAATTTACGGAAACTCAAGTATGACAAGTAAAAAAGCTAATATTGGTCTAAGACCAATTCTTATGATACCCTAGATGGTTGTCCGTATGAAATTTCGTATGGGTACCCATTTAGCAATTTTGTTTTTTGCAGTGGTTTTTCGCATATATTTCTAGAACGGTTCGTCGGACAGAAAAAATGAGTATAACCAATTTTATAGGATTTCATATTCTAAAGAAGTTTTTAGTACAATAAAAATGTCTTGGACTGATCGTTTTCACAGTATACATAAAAAACCTAAATTTTTATATGGCAACACCAAGAATGGGTTGCCCGATTTAGTCCATTTTTGAATTTTTATTTGCTAGTACAATGAAAACACCACATACCAAATTGCAGCTCTCTACGTGGACGCGTTCTCAGGCAGCGTTCAAATATATAACGGAAAACGAAATTTTTGTATGGCAACCCCACGAAGGAGTTGCCCGATTTGTCTCATTTTCGAACTTAATTTTACTCTTTTTTTTTAAAGTCCGTGTACAAAATTTCTGTTCTCTTAGTATACGCGTTCGAGAGTTATCGTACGCACGGACGGACGGACGGACATGCAAAAATCAAAATAACTTTTAATATTATGCGTGGGTGTCCAATCCATTTTGCTCTACCATCATTATTTTGAGGTGTTACAAACGGAATGACAAACTTAGTATACCCTATAGATTTCATCTAGGGTATAAAAAGAAGAACAGAATTTGAAAATATCAAAGTTGTCAACTAATTAGAGAAAAAATAAAATATAAAACAGAACAGATGTGAATAACTCTATACATAAACATAAATAACAGCTCCAGCAATACTCCACTCTACTTAAACAACAGCTGTGTCCCGAAAATTCATAGAGCCGTCCCACACGAGTATTCTTGATGCAGTATGCATACCGGTTTAACAACAGAGTACGCGCCACTACTCGGGTATTTTTCATACCTGAACAAACAAATTACAATTATGCAATAAATCGTCAACTGCATACCTCTGTACATTTGTTGTTCTCGATTCATTAACCCATATCGCAACAATAATATTCAATAAATTTTTTCTGCTTTGTGAACAAGTTCGGCACTCATTGCACTCACTAGGTCAATGAAGCTAGCGTAAATAAAATGTTGTTGCTTAACATGGGTCAATGTATTGTGGACAACAAATTATTATTTTTTGTAATGTAAGCATTTAATTTTGCTATTTAAGGAACTTGGGGCAATAAAATATTTAGTCGGGAATCAAATTACAACGTTTTTTTAATTGTTCTGTATTTCTTTCTTGCTTCTTCGGTTTCAAAGAATCTTTGAAATCTCTACGGTTAACGGGTTCAAATAAGTTTGAGCAGTGTTATAAGTATTCTTGCTGCAGGCTTTCATTCATATAGGAATAGGGGACTGAATGAGTGCGTGCATTATTTCATTTCGAGTTGAAAACTAGGATGTGAAGGTACAAAGATGCGAGAGAAGAAAGTGACATTAAAGAAATTATTTTGATAAAAAAAAGGAGATTATCGATAAAGATGCGAAAGAAGAAAGTGACATTAAAGAAATTATTTTGATAAAGAAAAGGAGATTATTGATATCGCAATTATGTTTTATTAAAAAAAAAATGTCTATATATAAGTATAACAAAGAAATATGCCGATCGCAAAGGGTTAAAGATCGGCATATTTCTTTGTTGAGACTACCAGCTAGTCGGAGAAAATTTAGTTTTTAAAGTTATTTTTCCTTAAGTTATTTATAATAAATATATGGATAGTAAAAAAACACCGTTTCTCAGGAGAAATTATTGAACTATGACTAGTGTCACCTTCATGGTCAGGTACAGGATCATATGTATTGTTACGTTCAATAGAAAGAGACAACTGGTGACATCTACTGGCAATAAACAACTTCAGGTTCGGAGAGTAAATGACTTCAGGTTCGGAGAATCGATTATGAAAGTTCAGGAATAGAACAAATAGAATAGTCAAGAAGCTTTTGGAATAGAACACTCCAGATTAATCCGGAGTGTTTCGAGTGTATAAATATAACAGTTTTTATCGCCAGAAAAGAGTCTTGTCTTAGACGTTGCAGTGTTAAGAAGCGAAAGCAATAAAAAAGCGATAGTGTGTAATTAGATTGCGATAATTGGAAGTACAGTGTTAGCGATAATTAGAGTTGAGTTGATTAAATAAATGTTTGTGAACTTTATATGATTTAAGTGTAATAAAGAACTTATATATTAATTATTTAATATTGTTTTAAATAACGAACCAAAGGCCACGCTCACAACAACTGGTGTCAGAAGTGAAATAAATTTGAGAAATAAAGTGGTGGCAATTGACTAAAAATTAAAAGAGTGATTAATTTTGAGAAATTGTGTTAAATTATGAAAGTTCTGGAAAATAATTTATATTCATCTATAAGAGAATTACTAAAATAATGGGGCGCAAAGTGGACGAGCTTCGAACGCAGGATTTGAAAGTGGAGTTAGGGAACCGGTCATTACAAACGACAGGCATAAAGAAAGTTCTAGTCGAGCGACTTAGACAATCTTTGATAGAGGAAGGAAAGAATCCTGAAACATTTGTTTTCGAAGAGAACTTGGAGGAAATTGAAGTTGAAGAAGCGCCTGCGATGAAAATGGAACAGCTGTTGAGTACTTTAATGAGTAAAATGGAAGCCCGTTTTGATGAGCAAAAGAATTCTCTCGAGGAACAAAAGAATTCTCTAGAATCACGTTTAGATGAACAGAAGAAATCTATGGACGAACAAAAGAATTCTCTAGAATCACGTTTAGATGAACAGAAGAAATCTATGGAAACGCGGTTGGACGAACAAAAGAGTTCTCTGGAGAATTGTCTAGAAACTCGTTTGGAGGATCAGAAAAATTTTCTAAAATGTTCTTTAGAAGAACAAAATTTGAAAATTGAAGGAATTGAGCAGGAATTTCAACAAAAGGTTTCGGAAGTTCAACAAAAAGTCGCCGAGCAACTTGAAAACGTTAAAGCAGATCTGGAAAGAATAAAGCATCGTCAGCCTCTAAGCGGAGCAACTGAAATATCCGGTGCAGGTAGAATGAAACCTCCCATATTTGATGGACAAAATTCGTGGCATATCTTCAAGAGACAATTCGAGGCAGCTTCAGAGGTAAATGGATGGAATGATGAAGACAAAGCTATAGCTCTGGAATTAGCACTTCGAGGTCCTGCGTCAGAACTCTTACAAACTGTACCGATTGAAAATCAACGTAATTACTCTTCATTAGTACAGGCGATAGAATTACGTTACGGAGATGAGCACATGCAGCAAGTATATCGCCTACAGTTGCGCAACAGGATTCAAAAACATGGCGAATCACTACAACAACTGCAGGCAGATGTAGAAAGATTAGCGCATCTGTCATACTCCAGCGTGAATGCGGATTTTCTCAATGAAGTGGCGACGGAGGCATTTGTGAACGCTATTACAGATCAAAATTTACAACAATCATTGAGGCTAGCAGGAAAGAAATCAACAGCAGAAGCACTAGCCTATGCATTAGCATACGAATCCGCCAGACAAGCTTCACGGAGTGCAGTAAGAGTGAGAGAAATTTCAGTCGAAGAATGTACTTGTAATAGAGTGCAATCATCACAGAGCCCGCCTTCACGTGGTGTCCCTCGATGCTGGAATTGTAATAGACCAGGGCACCTTCAAAGAGACTGCAGAAAACGTCGACGAGTGGAATCACCAGAAGAAGAGGGGAAAGAAGAATGCCAAAGATGTCGAGCCAGGGAACAAGCACTTCGTGGAGAGACTAGATATCAAACAACGACTAGTCGCATCGTCTCTCCTCTTGAGCAGTCGGAAAACTAGTAAAAACCAACTTCGTGGGGCAGAAGTTGGTTGGTGGAATCGACAGCCCCGAAGTCATCATCCAAGTAAGTCAGTTACAGAGAAATAATAGCAGTCTGGTTATATATGGAAGTGTAGGAAAAAATGACTGCGCAGTTACTATCGATACTGGAGCTTCAAGATCAATTATTAGAGCAGATCTTGTTAAGAACAAATGGCTTCACAACACCACCAAATATCTACTAAGAACAGCAACTGGAGCGGCAGCACAGGTGTTTGGAGAAATAACTTTAGATGTTCAACTAGGCGAACTACTATTTCCTCACACTTTCCTGGTTTCAGACATAATGGATGATTGCATTCTTGGAATAGACTTCATGACCACATACAAAATAAATCTGGATGTCGGAGAGCGGATTCTCAAATATGGCAACATAGAAATTCCTATGAAACTAGGAGAAGAAGCAGATCATCCTGCGAAAGTAAGGACGATGGTTTGCGAAAATATTACTCTTTCGCCATGCTCCGAGACACTAATATGGACAAAGCTTGCTGATGACATCGGGACCTGCCGATTCTATCTGGTGGAGCCTAACCCCACAAAAGTTACATCGAACATCATCGTTGGCAAAACTTTAGTGAAGGCAGAAGGTGCAACATTAATTCCAGTCAGAGTGCTTAACACATCCGAAAACGAGGTACAACTAAAAGAAGGTGCTATAATTGGAAATTGTGAACCCGTTTACCAAATCGTCAATTTAGATAATGGTAGTAATGTCAAGGAGACAAAAACTATACCAGCTACTACCCAACAGGTTCAGAAACTTCTTTCGTCCAGTGCCTTAAGTGAACAACAACACAACGATGCCAAAGAGGTGATCGATGAATTTTCGGAATTATTTGCAATGAATGATGATGACTATGGTAAAACAAATCTTGTCCAGCATCGAATCGATACAGGAGATTCCAGACCCATCGACAGACACCACGAAGATTGCCATTAGCCAAACAACCAGAAGTTGCAGACATGATGAACTCCATGAAGAAACAAGGCATCATAGAGGAATCTAACAGCCCTTGGACATCGCCGGTTGTTCTGGTTAGGAAGAAGGATGGCAGCACCCGATTCTGTGTAGACTACCGCCAACTAAATAACGTGACGAGAAAAGATAGCTATCCATTACCAAGGATTGATGACACATTGGATACCCTTTCCGGAGCGCAATGGTTTTCCACGCTGGATTTGAAGAGTGGTTACTGGCAAGTGGAAATACATCCCGAGGACCGAGAGAATACTGCTTTCTCCGTTGGCAGTGGCTTATGGCAATTCAAAGTAATGCCATTTGGGTTATGTAATGCTCCAGCCACATTCGAACGACTAATGGAATGTGTTCTACGAGGTTTAACCTGGAAAACATGTCTTGTCTATTTGGATGACATAATAGTTATCGGAAGGACATTCATGGAACATAAAAACAACTTACGGGATGTACTTCAAAGACTCAAAGATGCAAAATTAAAGCTCAGTGCGAGTAAATGTGCTCTATTTAAAAAAGAGGTTAAATATTTAGGGCACATAGTTTCATCACAAGGAGTAAGAACCGATCCAGAGAAAATAGAAGCCGTCAAAAATTGGCCAGCTCCAAAGGACAAACATCAATTACGGAGTTTTCTTGGTTTAGCTACCTACTACAGGCGATTCTTGAAAGGTTTTGCAGATATAGCAAGAAGCCTACATCAACTTACCGAAAAGGGAAAGCCGTTCATATGGTCGGATAAATGCAACGAAAGTTTTGAAAATTTGAAGCAACAGCTCTGTGAGCCTCCAGTACTTCACTATCCAAAGCTGGGAAAAACATTTACATTAGACACGGATGCCAGCAATGAAGGTATTGGTGCAGTGCTTTCTCAGGAGGAGAATGGTCAAGAAGTTCCAGTAGCTTACTATAGCAAAGCACTTTCAAAGTCAGAGAAAAATTATTGTGCTACAAGAAAGGAGCTACTTGCCATTGTAAGTTCAACAAAGCATTTTCATAAATATCTCTATGGGCAGAAATTTATCCTTCGCACCGACCATGCAGCGCTTAAATGGCTTCTGCAGTTTAAGAATCCTGAGGGACAAGTGGCGAGATGGATAGAGCGACTCCAGGCTTATGATTTTGAAATACAACACCGAAGAGGTCGTATCCATGGAAATGCAGACGCCCTTTCACGACGTCCATGTAAACTTGAGTGCAAACATTGCACACGAATAGAAGAAAAAGAAACAGCAGCAACTATACAGTTGGTAACCGTGGAGCCATCTACAGGTTGGGACAACGAGGACCTACGAACAGCACAACGAGAAGATCCCGACATTTCACCTATTCTTGCTTGGAAAGAAGACATGGAAAGACCAGACTGGAAGGATATTTCGGAACGGAGTGAGAAGCTAAAAAGTTACTGGGCTCAATGGAACTCACTTCATGTTGAATGTGGTATATTAAAACGCAAGTGGGAAGCACCTAATGGCGAATCTTTCCGAATGCAGATAGTCGTGCCGGCATCAAATGTCAAAGATGTTCTAGAAGAAATGCACGGTGGAACCTCTGGAGGACATTTGGGAGTGAACAAAACCATTTCCAAAATACGAGAAAAGTTTTATTGGTTACATATGCGAGAAGATGTGGAGGAGTGGTGCCGCAGATGCACTGTCTGTGCTGCTTGTAAAGGGCCGCAACACAGAAGCAGAGGAGAAATGCATAAGTATAATGTCGGAGCCCCCTTTGAAAGGATAGCTATAGACATCGCTGGACCTTTTCCAGAAACGGATGGCGGTAATCGTTATATATTAGTTGCCATTGACTATTTCAGTAAATTGCCTGAAGCTTATGCAATCCCTAATCAAGAGGCAACCACAGTTGCGGAACAAATAATAACGAATTGGGTCAGTAGGTTTGGTGTGCCTCACGAACTTCATTCGGACCAAGGACGGAGCTTCGAATCGCGGACTTTCCAGCAGATGTGTAAAATGTTGGGAATAAGAAAAACTAGAACAACCCCTCTACACCCACAATCTGATGGCATGGTAGAGCGCTTCAACAGAACATTGATCGAGCATCTAAAGAAAGAAGAAAGTAGTTGACTATCATCAACGCGATTGGGATCGACATTTTCCTGTATTCCTAATGGCTTATAGATCAGCCGTTCATAGTACCACCGGACAAACCCCAGCTAAAATCATATTCGGAAGAGAGATGCGTTTACCTAGCGACCTCAAATTCGGTACCCCCAGAGGTGAACAAAAGATACCAGAAGACTACGTATCGGGGCTCAAACAACAATTAGCCGATGTACACGAGGCCACGAGGACGAAATTAGCAACAAATACTGATCGGATGAAGACCCGCTATGACTTACGCGCTAATTCCGCAGGATTTAACGAAGGTGATCTTGTTTGGCTGTACAACCCGAAACGACGTAAGGGACGTTCTCCAAAATTGCAACAACACTGGGAAGGACCATATTCAGTAGTAACTAGAATTAATGACGTGGTATACAGGATTCAGCGTGGCACAAGAGGCAAGCACAAAATTGTTCATTTGGACCGCTTGTGTCAATACTACGAGCATCAAGACCGTGGACCACCTGTTGTTCGGGACGAACAAGTTTAAGAAGGGGGCAGTGTTACGTGCAATAGAAAGAGACAACTGGTGACATCTACTGGCAATAAACAACTTCAGGTTCGGAGAGTAAATGACTTCAGGTTCGGAGAATCGATTATGAAAGTTCAGGAATAGAACAAATAGAATAGTCAAGAAGCTTTTGGAATAGAACACTCCAGATTAATCCGGAGTGTTTCGAGTGTATAAATATAACAGTTGTCATCGCCAGAAAAGAGTCTTGTCTTAGACGTTGCAGTGTTAAGAAGCGAAAGCAATAAAAAAGCGATAGTGTGTAATTAGATTGCGATAATTGGAAGTACAGTGTTAGCGATAATTAGAGTTGAGTTGATTAAATAAATGTTTGTGAACTTTATATGATTTAAATGTAATAAAGAACTTATATATTAATTATTTAATATTGTGTTTTAAATAACGAACCAAAGGCCACGCTCGCAACAGTATATACTGCTCGATCGAGTTGTGCACACAAAACAAAATCCTGACGCCACAGCGGCGGTACCGATTTCGAGAACAAAACTGAAATGCCGATCGCAAATCGTTAATATACTTGTTCTCATTGGTAGATAAATTAAGAATGAAATCAGGTAGGTATTTCACGAGAATTTTCGAACCCCTCTAAACAAATATTTTGTTGCGGTTGCATTAGTGCGACACAACACGTGAATTAGGTTTGATTTTTGATGCAAAATTTCTCTCCAAAGTGCAGCACAATTGTATAGATTTCTCTTTGTTTCTTTTACTTCTTACCTCTTCCCTAGAAAACCGGTTTGCATACTGCATCAAAAATACTCGTGTGAGATGCCTTGCGTGTGGTGAGAAAAGTTTTGTGGAGTTAAATTTTATTACTTTACATTTATGATGCAATGTGTCGCCTAATAAATCAAAAAAAAACACTATACTGATCTTATATCTACTCTAGTAACTTAGCTTAATAATGCTTTTTTCCCACTCCTGATATTTGATATCACTGAGTCCCACAATTGTGATGTTGTATCGGCTTCATCTATCATCCAATTGTACACTAGGTAGTTTTCATGTTACATTGTTTTTGTAAGAAAAGCAAAGACCGTGACCGTCATTGTTAAGTCAGCCGAATTCTGAATCTGTTTTGCCAGTACCTAGTAATAGTTTCTTTAGAGACGGTCGTTAGCCCTTTGATCAACCCTTTTAGACAAACTAAAGTGTTCTACAATTAGTCATACTCCAAGAGTAGCCTATAGTGCCGTCCTTTAAAAGCTTGTTGAGAGCTTGATGAAGTGAGTAACGGCTGCTTGTGGAGTTGTATCACAGACGATATAGTCTGTAGTTGTATATGAGCATTGCTTTCTCTGCTACCTCACCTTCATACCTATCATATCTTATATATTATACATACCTTGTTGTAAGTACCTTTTCCATAGCTGCATGTCCTAGCTTTGTCGTTGGACATGAATTCCGCATTTGCTTACGACATGAAATTTTTTAACGCACTGGAAACAGGAATGTTTTGAAACTGGGATCAAGGTAAAAAGAAAAAAAATTTCAAATAATAATAAATACATTATAATAGTTTTATTAAGGTCAACTTAGCTTTAAAATTTTTGATGCATATAACATAACAAAGCACAATTTAAATTCAGTTAGTTGTTTAATGTCTTTAGTATTTCCATAACAATACTTGTCCCTGCAATAAAATCAAACAAATGCATTAAGAATTTACATTTATACAAACTTGTTGTGGACATATACTGCGCAATTTAGTAAAATAAGTCACATGAAATTCCAACGTTGCACAGACGAACAAATTTATATTTTCGCTTGAAGTTAAAATGCTGAAAGGAATATGTTTATTTTAAAAGTGACATTTGACAGACTTATCATTATCAACAAAAATATTTTTAAATCACTTTCAACAAAATTAGAAAATTAATGAATTATTTCAAGGAAAGAATTTAAAATGTTTGCTGATCTTAAGCCGATTGCGAATTCTAACCATTGCAAGCAATCAAATTTTAAATTTAAGGACTTAGGTAATTGTACACATCTTTTCATAAGAACCAATGCAGTACCAGCTTCTTTGCAAGCCTCTTACGAGGGCCCTTATCAAGTTATCAAAAGGACGGACCAGTTTTTCACTCTGAAAGCCAAGAACAGGGAGGTGCACGTTTCAGTTAATCGGCTGAAGCTCTGCTTCACGGAAATGGAGGATTCAAGCCAGTCCCAGAACAACGCGACTCTCGCCAAGAGCTTACATCCAACTCACAGTTCTGGAGAGGTTTCCCAAAGAAGTTTTGAAAGTAGTTGTGGAACCCAATGATGAGTTCCCTTAACCAGTTATTCAGCATTCAACATCATTCAAATGATCACACCAGAACGCGTAGTAGCCGATTATGATGATCCATCTTCCTCCGGCTCAAGTCCACGAAGAATCAGATTCCTTGTGACACCTTGATAACACAGCGAGTCACTCGAGCTGGACGTACCAGCAGACCACCATGACAGCTTTCGTATGGCTAAACAATTGCTTTCGCAATTGCCCTTTTGCATAACGGCATTTGTAGGGTTTCGAAAATGCAAGAACGAAAATACCTTGTAGGATATCCGAAGATATTTTAGTAGGAGATTCGTATACGAAAAATAAAAATGTTTTCAAAAAAGTAGTCTTAGGTTTTATGTCCTTAGCGACGAACACGTTTTGTGAAATTAAGTTTAGCAAACTAATTCCCAGACGTTTATGAAATTAAGTTTGGAAAATAATTTTGCAAGACGTTGTGCTATTGAGTTGGGAAGTTAATAAGCCAGAAGCTTATTGTTTTAAGTCTTATTAGTACACACAAACTAAACAAAGGAAATTAAAGAAAAAATGTATGTGTTGATGAACCATGGTGTAATTTATTGAAGCGATTCCTACTCGGTTGCCCCCCTTTAACACTGTAGTAAATTGTCAACGAGAAACTTGGCGCGTTTGTCCTTTTAAACATAAATCTCTTTTGCTCGAATAAAGTTCTACACAATCTATGAACTCAACTCAGCTCCACAAACTTAAGCTTCTACTGCCAACAGCTGTCGTTCCCGTCAAAGATACAACAGAACAACCACAACATTGTTGACTTTTATTAGATTCGGGCTCATACATACGTATTAATTAATCAACGGAATAGGCTCATCAGATTCACAATTAAGTAGAGACAAAGTCACATTAACCCTTATGAGCACAATCAATTTTCGGTTGTCATATGAAAAGTAGCTGGCCTGTAAGTAATTTCAAGTCGTCTTTGTCTGCTGTTATAAATGACTTGGAACTTGCAGATCCTAATTTTAATTTATTTGTTAACATCGATATTATTTCAGGACCTAATTCCTTATTCGACGGCCTGCGAGATGGTAAACTTACAAGTTCTGCAGGAAGCCCCACTAGCCAGAATACGATCTTTGGTTGGGTGTTCATTTGGACAACAATCGCAATCAGGGTTTTGTTCGAGATTTAAGTTGTAGCTTATTTTGTGCAGGTTGGAAGTTGTTTGTTTGCGGATGAAAAAGTGCAAAATAAGCTAATATCTACATGAAACATTGAACGACAATATTAGCTTCTGCAATGCTTGCCAATACGTTTGAACATCAAATTTAATTCTGAGAAAAGGTAAAGCGTAAACATAATTAAAGTAATAAATTCGAATGAAAAGCGATTGCTGCATTCTAATTTTCCACCTTTTTGAAAATTAGTTCTCACTTCTCAAAAAAAACCGAGTAAAAGCCATCTAGATTATAATTTCTCTAACAATTCACACATGCAGAAATCATTCTATAGCAACTTTTTAGCTCTGGTACTCGACCACAGCTTAAAATAGCTTAAATTACTCGAGCAGGAGACTAATACCCTAGACACACAGCACGAACTAATGAATCATTTGTACTAACCATTCATTAAAATGTCGTGTGTTACATAGTACATATATATTATTATAGCTCGAAAATCAGATGATAATGAAGTGCACTAATGAAGTGTTTTCCTCCTTCATTATAGCTATAATGAGGAAAAATGTGCTAGATTTGGCATATAATGTAAATCTGGAGCTCCGCTGTGCATCTGCCGATTTGAAAAATAAGAAGAAGAAATGCAAAGAAATGCAAATCACAATTTATATTATTAATATTTTTTTAAATAAATTGTGTTTCTCATTTGGAAATTGTTAAATTGAAAATAAAATAAATGAAAACAAAGTTTATCGCGTTAATTCGATCCATATTGCTTCTTTAATGTGATAAGTTTATCAAAGCCAGTTTGACAGAACAACTTAATTAAAGAAATGGCTGTGTGTCCGCAGTTTATAATGAATCATTTAGACTAATGAGTCGTTAGTTATTTCTTCATTAAGAGTGCTGTGTGTCTAGGGCTTAATGGAGTAGGCATTGTGTATAAAATATGCGTACAAGAGCGTAACCAAAATGCCGCTTTATGCTCGAAAATCAGATGATAATGAAGTGTTTTCCTCCTTCATTATAGCTATAATGAGGAAAAATGTGCTAGATTTGGCATATAATGTAAATCTGGAGCTCCGATGTGCATCTGCCGATTTGAAAAATAAGAAGAAGAAATGCAAATCACAAATTATATTATTAATATTTTTTTAAATATAATGTTTTTCTCATTTGGAAATTGTTAAATTGAAAATAAAATAAATGAAAACAAGTCTATCGCGTTAATTCGATCCATATTGCTTCTTTAAGGTGATAAGTTCATCAAAACCAGTTTGACAGCTCAACTTAATTAAAGAAATGGCTGTGTGTCCGCAGTTTATAATGAATCATTATAGACTAATGAGTCGTTAGTTATTTCTTCATTAAGAGTGCTATGTGTCTAGGACTTAATGGAGTAGGCATTGTGTATAAAACATGCGTACAAGAGGGTAACCAAAATGCCGCTTTATGCGTGCGTGACGGTTCGGACATACTGGACCCTGACTGTCAGATATCAAAGCGGGAACTTTGATACTTTTGTTTTTCTTGCTTGGAATTTCACACATAGACGTAGTAAGATACAGGAAAAATGAAAATTGCCCAATAAACTTGGATTTTTATATTTTCCAGATTACCAACTGGTACAAATATTTATTTTGTCCATCAGTTTCCGCCCAAACAAAATTCTCAATGAATTTGTTCAATGAGAACATGTGTGTTATGTATATATATTTAAATAATATATATACACTTAAATAATATTTAAATATTCCCGCACTTAGTTAGCATGGCGACTCTATATCCCGAGAAATGAGAAATGTTCTCGACTTCACTGGTGTACTCGCACAACTTAAAAGTGATTACACTCTATCGCGGTTCATGTCAACTCCATTAGTTTCCTTCTCGAAGCTTAAATTATGGTATCGAGAGCTGTCAAAAAACAGTTGGGTTATTGCAGAAAAAGCTTATTTGAGAAATCTTGAATCAAAATAGCTGCTGAGAGCAGCTACTGCTATGCCTGTAATGTTCTTCTTCTTCACTTTTGTGATGAGTTGTGAACCTTTGGGCATTACTGCGAAGGTTGGAGTTTCACAGCGCTGGCAGAATCCGATGAGGTATAACAGCCAGCTGGCGTTTAAATTATTTAAATTGTTGACTCTATCCAAGGACCGTAAATAACTGTTATTTTTGGCAATCAGCTGAAAAAGTACAATCAAGACTGAATGGTATGTATACTTGAGACGTAATGGAACATAGTTAATAATTGCTAGAATATAATTTACGATCGCTACGAAAAAACAAAACGCCCGACGAAGGAGTTTCATATATTTGGTACCTCTTGGAAGGCACTTACAACAAGGCATAGCTGGCTGTACATCACAATGAGCCCGAAAATTGTGGCAGTATCTGTAAGAGAAAAATGGTCGATTTACAACTCAACATTACTGGGATCATACATCTCAATAATCAATGGTATTTAAAAACGAACGAGCTAGTTTTATAGGCCACAAAGGAGCAATCAATAGAAGTTGTTGCTAGCCATGTGATAGAAGTACCAATCAATGAGCCACCATTAATCTTAAAGGTGGGAGCCTTAATACGAGCTGACGAGCAACTATTAGAATATACCCAACCTCCTGAACCACCAGACATCAAGAGCCTGAGAAGGGCTGTCGCCATTTACTCAGCCACATCAGCTTCCGGAATCCTACTTGCACTTGGACTAGGAATACTGGCATTCAGATATCGCTTGAGTATCATAAGAATTTTCAATTAACCGCAGAAAAATGAGCAGGAAGCACATGAAGAAGGAAGTCACTCCACTAGCCAAATTGCACAACATTTTGACCGAGTTTTAGCTCTTTCACGCGTGAATAATTAATTTTCATCATCATCGTCATTATTCATTAAGTTGTAAAACATACTTCAAATATTTCCACATATTTTTATTTTCTCCTAATAAAGTAGCATAAGCATTTCTTTATGCATACATTGACTCATAACATCAACAGAAAATTAGTTTGATCATATTTTGCAACAATTTATGCAGTACAATTCACAACAATTTCTGCAGTAAAATTTGCTGACAAGCAAGTACGTAATAAATGTTATGGGTCATGTTCATTGCATTGAGCAATGTAAACAACCAAACTAATTCAATTTATTTTTTTTATGTGTCATGTAAATAATTAATTCAATCAATTACTCACCTTGCCAAGCCAATTTTTATCTATATAAATTACTGCAGATAATAAAGAATTTCAGAGTTCAAAACGGAGTGTTAAATTAATACTACCCGAATTCTACTATACAATTTTTCTCCGAGGCATCTTACATTTATCTTCATGGAATTAACTTAAGGTTAGTTCTAGTAATTCTTCAGCTGGTAAAGAAGACAATAGTACATCCTATAGTAAGAGGCCCTAAAGACTTTAATTTTTTTTAAGTCCTTAATTTTTGTACCCGGCCCCCTCCGATTTCGATGAAACTTTCAGAATTAGTTAAGTATTAAAAAATATTGGACCCGTATTTTTTTGTTTAGCATGCCGACCTCAGGGCACCCTGTAGGTGACTCAAATATTGAAGAAAAAACAATTTTTATTAATTTTGGAATTTTAACCCCCTCCCGAAAATATTTTTTTTAAATGCTCTAATATTAATACATAACATATCAAAAATTTGCGGATGTTTAGCTCTTAGTTTAGGAGATACAATTTTTTTTATTCGCGTCTCTGCAAAATTTCATATGTAAATTTTAGAATTTACTTCAAAAAATGATTTTTTTTTATTGTTTTTAGATATTTAATGAAATATGTGTTTAAAAAATATTACAATAATGGTTCAGTTTTATTATTTCAAAAATTTTATAATTTTTTTTTAGTGCAAAACGACACTCTTTAACACTAACACTATTTTCATTTACAGATGTAAAACTACATATATTGCTTTTGAGTACCTGTTATTGCCTTGACACAATTATATCTACTTTTAGTTTTTCTTTCAATATTTGTGTAATCTTTTGTTGAAATGTGATCATAATTTACCTTCGAATCTTTTTGTGGAACTGCCCAATCGTACAGATGTTTCGATGTTTGAATTTCACTATGCTATTTCCCTATGCTGGAGAGTGCTGAAAGTGAGCTCGTATTCCCGAGTCCGAGATGAAAAATAAGAGAACTCCAGAAACAAAATCGAAAACTTATGCTGGAGAGTGCTGAAAGTGATCTCGTATTCCCAAAAATAGCCTAAATTTAGGCGTAACACTTCAAGAATCTTATATCCAAGATGCAAACCCATGCGCTATCCTGGCCATGTACCCACTTAGTGACGGTGGCGCCATCGGTGGGCGAGACTACTAAATAAAAACTCTGGTCCAGGACCTGTATAGAAAGAACAACTACTGATGCTGTTCAAGGAGTTCACTGGGAAACTGCGCAATGCACCATACACCCATTTGCTATTTACTGACGCTCTGCAATTTACCAGCTTAGTAGTAATAGCGGAATCAGTAAAACAGAACCATGTCGCAGTTCGTTTATTTTTGGAATTTTTGGAAAAAAGCTTTAAAAAATTATTAATTTTTCGGATGATTCTGGAGGTCAATACAAAAATAAGATGACCTGGTACAATATATGCCTTATGAAGAAAGAGTTTAATCTTGAGGAAGAATGGCACTTTTTTGCAACCTGCCGTGGGACAGGACCTTGCGATGCTTTAGGAGGAGTTCTAAATAAATGCAGCAAAAGCTCGCTTGGAAAATAGTGATATTCAAACATCGAAGCATCTGTACAATTGGGCAGTTTCACAAAAAGATTCAAAGGTAAATTATGTTCATGTTTAAACAAAAGATTACACAAATATTGAAAGATAAATTAGAAATAGATATATCTAATCGTGTCAAGGCAATAACAGGTACTCAAAGCACTATAGTTTTACACCTGTAAATGAAAATAATGTTAGTGTTTAAAGAGTAGTCGTTTTGCACTAAAAAAAATTATAAAATTTTTGAAATAATAAAACTGAACCAATATTGTTATAGTTTTTAAACGCATATTTCATTAAATATCTAAAAACAATAAAAAAAAATCATTTTTTGAAGTAAGCTCTAAAATTTACATATGAAATATTGCAGAGACGCGAATAAAAAATATTGTATCTCCTAAACTAAGAGCTAAACAGCCGCAAATTGTTGATATGTTATGTATTAATATTAGAGCATTTAAAAAAAATATTTTTTAGCTGGGGCCTTTCACTTCCGGAGGGGATCAAAAATCCAAAATTAGTAAAAAAAAATTTTCTTCTTCAAAATTTTTTATTTTTTTATTTTTGTTTTTATTTTTTTGGAAAGCCCCATTTAACACCATTAATTTGAGATATCACATAAAAGAATCGAATAACCTGATTCCAAGTAATCAGCAAATTAAAAAGCACGTCCAAGTAAAAACAGGCTAAACAAAAAATACGGGTCCAATATTTTTTAATACTTATAATTCTGAAAGTTTCATCGAAATCGGAGAGGGTCGAGTCCAATCGGTGATCATTTTGGTATGGAATTATGAATAACAGTCTTAGTAGACTTCTATAATTTTAGCTCAGTGCGTAGCGTTATCACAGTCTTTTATTAATAAGTCATTTCATAAAACTCCCATAAGACTTTTAATTTTTTAGTCTCAAGATAACTGGCTTAGAAGACTTTTCTGAAATTCGGTAATGCATCTGCCATATTTTTAACAACTACCGAAGTCATAGAAAAGAGGCCGAATTCACGTATCCTGAAGCTCTAACCAAACATGAATTTAGTTTTTCACAACTCCACCAAGACTCAAATCAACATGAAGGCGAATTCACAAAACGACAATAACCTTGAAGAAGACGCCTAGGCGTGAAGTGCGAGAAATCCTCACAGGTGACAAAACAAAGAAAAGCAAAGAACAAAGCAGAAAATCACAGACATACATTTTAAAATAAAACAGTGACAGACTTGAACAGTGAAAAGCTTGTGTTTATGACACAAACGACACTTTTCATTATGTCCCCTAATCTTTTTCCTATCTCCTTCCTGCCATACTGTGCTTTGCATCTAGGGTATACTGTGAATTTGGCTTAATAATAAAAAATAAAATAAAAATGGAGACGTCTCACAAACATACAGGAGCACAACCATCACATTGGAAACAAACAACTTTGGTTTAATTTATATCTCGTTAGAGTCTCATACCCACTGACATCTATAATATCATAGATGGCACATGCAGTACCAAAAAAGTCTACAAAATTTATATGGCTGGATCACAACATTTCAAATGATGTGTACGTCGAGTGATTCATATTTCTTCGTATCTGAAATGTTGAGGAAGTCGATCAAATGTATACAAAACTGCTATTATAAAAACATTTGCTTTCGGCACGCTGTAAAACATGTTATGGCCCATCCAGAATACAGTACCCATTTCACAATCTGTATACTCTGCTCTAGTATGCCATGGGACATCTAGTTCTTGTGCCATCTATGATAATATGTGTAATATATTGTTACGCGCCACAAAGTGATACAAGCGACATCTATTGGAAATGGCAACAACTTTAGCTTAGTGACATCCTAGTAAACTGGGTTTGGAGAATGGAATATTCAGGAAGGTTCTAGGATAATTCGTAGAGTATAAATACGGCGCTGCTCACATCCAGGAGGCGAGGATTATTTCAGACAGCGAAGTGAGAACTGAACGAAGTAAACTATTTGGATTGCGATAATTAGAAGTACAGTACTAGCGATAAATAAAGAGTTGATTTGATAATTATTTGTGAATTTGTGAGAGTAAACAGTAAAGTTAAATAAAGAAAGAACTTTTGAATTATATCTGAAATATTGTGTTTTAAATAACGAACTAAGGCCACGCACGTAATAACTGGTGTCAGAAGTAAAATAAAATCGCGAAATAAAGTGGTGGCATTTGACTTTGAAATTCAAAGAGTGATTAATTTTGTGAAATCGCGCAAGAATGGGACGCAAACTAGAGGAGCTTCGCATACAGGAATTGAAAGTGGAGTTGGGGAAGCGGTCATTGCAAACGACAGGTCTAAAGAATGTTCTACTCGAGCGAGTTAGACAAGCGTTGATAGAGGAAGAAAAGAATCCTGATACATACGTTTTCGAGGAAGAACCAGAAACTGAAGAAGAGCCTGCGATGAACATAGAACAGCTTTTGGGTACTTTAATGACCAAAATGGAGCTTTCAACCCTGCAAGTAAAAAAAGCCCTTGAAGAACAAAAGAATTCTCTAGAAGCGCGTTTGGATGAACAAAAGAATTCTCTGGAATCCCGTCTAGATGAACAAAAGAATTCTCTAGAAGCCCGTTTGGACGATCAAAAGAATGCCCTTGAGGAACAAAAGAATTCTCTAGAAGCCCGTTGGGATGAACAAAAGTGTTCTTTGCAGAATTATTTAGAAACCTGTTTGGAGGAACAGAAGACTTTTCTTAAAAATTCATTAGACGAGCAAAATGTAAAAATTGAAGGAATCCAGCAGGAAGTGCTGGAAGCTCAACAGCAAGTGTCGGAAGTGCAACAAAATGTTACGGAGAAGCTTGACAACTTTAAAGCAGATTTGGATAGAATGAAGTATCGACAACCTCGGCACGAAGGAACTGAAATATCCGGTGCAGGCAGATTGAAACCTCCAATATTTGATGGACAAAATTCGTGGCATATTTTCAAGAGACAGTTTGAGGCAGCTTCCGAAGTAAATGGATGGAATGACGCAGACAAAGCTACAGCTCTGGTATTAGCACTTCGAGGTCCTGCGTCAGAGTTATTACAAACTATTCAGATTGAAAAGCAACGTGATTACATTTCACTAGTACAGGCGATAGAATTACGTTATGGAGATGAACACATGCAGCAAGTATATCGCCTGCAGTTACGCAACAGGACTCAAAAGCATGGCGAGTCACTACAACAACTGCAGGCTGATGTGGAAAGATTAGCTTATCTTTCGTACTCTGGCGTAAATGCGGATTTCCTTAATGAAGTGGCAACAGAAGCATTTGTGAACGCCATTGTAGATCAAAATTTACAACAAGCGTTAAGGCTAGCAGGAAAGAAATCAACAGCAGAAGCACTAGCGTATGCATTAGCGTATGAATCTGCCAGACAAGCTTCTCGAAGTGCAGTACGAGTGAGAGAAATTTCGGTGGAGGAATGTACTTGTAATAGAATGCAGCCATCACAGAGCAATTCTTCATGCGGTATTCTGCGATGCTGGAATTGTAATAGACCAGGACACCTCCAAAGGGACTGCAGAAAACGCCGTCGAACAGAATCATCAGAAGAGGAGGACAGCAAAGAATGCCAAAGATGTCGAGCCAGGGAGCAAGCTATTCGGGGAGAGCCTAGAAATCAAACAGCGACTAGTCGCATCAGCTCCCCTGTTCAGCAGTCGGAAAACATGTAAAAACCAACTTCGGGGGGCAGAAGTTGGTTGGTAGAGTCGACAGCCCCGAAGTCATCATTCAGATAGCCCAGTTGCAGAGAAATAATAGCAGTCTTGTTATATATGGAAGTGTAGGAAAAAATGACTGCGTTGTCACTATCGACACTGGAGCTTCGAGATCAATTATTAGAGCGGATATTGTCAAGAACAAATGGCTTCACAATACCACCAAATATTTACTAAGAACAGCAACTGGAGCCGCAGCACAAGTTTTTGGAGAAATAACTTTGGATATTCAACTAGGTGAACTACTATTTCCTCACAATTTCCTAGTTTCAGACATAATGGATGAATGCATCCTTGGAGTAGACTTTATGACCACATATAAAATAAATTTAGATGTCGGAGAACGAATACTCAATATGGCAACATAGAAATTCCTATGAGACTAGGAGGAGGAACAGATTATCCTGCAAAAATAAGGACGATAGTCTGTGAGAATATGACCCTCTCCGCATTCTCGGAGACGCGAGTATGGACAAAGCTTACTGATGACATCGGGACCTGCCGATTCTATCTGGTGGAGCCTAACCCTACAAAAGTAACATCGAACATCATCGTTGGTAAGACTTTAGTGAAGGCAGAAGGCGCAACATTAATTCCAGTCAGAGTGCTCAACACATCCGAAAATGAGGTACAACTAAAAGAAGGTGCTATAATTGGAAATTGTGAGCCTGTTTATCAGATTGTTAATTTGGAAAATGGTAGTAATATTAAGGAGGCGATACGTATACCAGCTACTACTCAACAGGTTCAGAAACTTCTTTCATCTAGTGCCTTAAGTGAACAGCAATACAACGATGCCAAAGAGATGATCGATGAATTTTCGGAATTATTTGCAATGAATGATGATGATTTCGGCAAAACAAATCTTGTCCAGCATCGGATCAATACAGGAGATTCTAGGCCCATTCGGCAACCACCACGAAGAGCTGCTGGGCTCAATGGAACTCCTTCACGTTGAATGTGGTATATTAAAGCGCAAGTGGGAATCAACTAACGGCGAGTCATTCCGAATGCAGATAGTCGTGCCAGCATCCCAGGTCAAAGATGTTCTAGAAGAAATGCACAGTGGATCATCTGGAGGACATTTGGGGGTGAATAAAATAATTTCAAAAATACGTGAAAGGTTTTATTGGTTACATATGCGAGAGGATGTTGAGGAATGGTGTCGCAGATGCACTATCTGTGCTTCTTGCAAAGGACCACCACACAGAAGTAGAGGAGAAATGCATAAGTATAATGTAGGAGCCCCATTTGAAAGGATAGCCGTAGACATCGCTGGACCTTTTCCAGAAACAGATAACGGTAACCGTTATATATTAGTTGCTATTGACTATTTCAGTAAATGGCCTGAAGCTTATGCAATCCCTAATCAAGAGTCTACCACAGTAGCGGATCAAGTAGTAATGAATTGGGTCAGTAGATTTGGTGTTCCTCATGAACTTCATTCGGACCAAGGACGGAACTTCGAATCACGGACTTTCCAAGAGATGTGTAAAATTCTGGGAATAAGAGAAACCAGAACAACTCCTCTGCATCCAGAATCTGATGGCATGGTAGAGCGCTTCAACAGAACATTGGTCGAGCATCTAAAGAAAGTAGTCGACTATCACCAACGCGATTGGGATCGACATATTCCCATGTTCTTAATGGCCTATCGATCAGCTGTACACAACACGACCGGACAAACTCCAGCAAAAGTGATATTCGGAAAGGAGATGCGTTTACCTAGCGATCTCAAGTTTGGTACACCCAGAGGTGAACAAAAGTTACCAGACGATTATGTATCGGAACTTAGACAACGATTAGCTGATGTACACGAAGTCACGAGAGCAAAATTAGCAATAAATACCGATTGGATGAAGACCCGCTATGACTTACGTGCTAACTCAGCAGGATTTAATGAAGGTGACCTTGTTTGGTTGTACAACCCGAAACGACGTAAGGGACGTTCTCCCAAATTACAACAACACTGGGAAGGACCGTATTCAGTAGTGACTAGAATAAATGACGTAGTATATAGGATTCAGCGGGGTACAAGAGGCAAACGGAAAATCGTTCATCAAGATCGTTTATGTCAATACTGCGAGCATCAAGACCGTGGATCACCTGTTGTTCGGGACGAACAATTTTAAGAAGGGGGCAATGTTACGCGCCACAAAGTGATACAAGCGACATCAATTGGAAATGGCAACAACTTTAGGTTAGTGACATCCTAGTAAACTGGGTTTGGAGAATGGAATATTCAGGAAGGTTCTAGGATAATTCGTAGAGTATAAATACGGCGCTGCTCACATCCAGGAGGCGAGGATTATTTCAGACAGCGAAGTGAGAACTGAACGAAGTAAACTATTTGGATTGCGATAATTAGAAGTACAGTACTAGCGATAAATAAAGAGTTGATTTGATAATTATTTGTGAATTTGTGAGAGTAAACAGTAAAGTTAAATAAAGAAAGAACTTTTGAATTATATCTGAAATATTGTGTTTTAAATAACGAACTAAGGCCACGCACCTAACAATATATTAATAAAGCGAAAATGAAACTTGAAATCAAGATATTTGTCACACCCTCGCCAACAAAATTGATTCCACATGAAATAGAAAATTAACAGTCATGTTATACATATCAGTAGTCTTATCGGCGAGTGTTTTAAATACAAAAATTTAAAATTGAACATATTCTCATTTCAAATAAACGGCAGAGAGCTTTTCCTAACAATTTCTAAAATAAATTAATAAATAATATGTAAGCACTTAATTAAAAAGGATTAAATATCTTTAAGACGAAATTTCTTACTTCAGTTACTCCTGCTTTAAATAATTATTTTATTTACCTTAGAATAATGATTGAACAATCATATCTCTATCGGGTAGCTGTCGAACTTTCATAGATCCATCAGAGCCACAAGAAAAAAGTCGTCCATGGGTATCTAGTTGCAACTGGCTTACTCCTTGCCCAATATGCTTGAAAAAGCTACCTTTTGCATGCTCTCCCGTGAATGAGTTCATGAGTGTGTGAAGAGATAGTCCCCACACCTAAAAATATAAAAAATTTAACTGATGTTGGTATTAATTAAATTTAAATAAAAGCTTAAAATAAAACTACCTCCTACATATAGCGTTAAGATAACTATTTATCAATTTATTGGTAAAACCTGTTGAAAGTGCTCGAATTTTTGGGTGATAATCGTATTTGAACCTTTAAACGGGTTTTCTCAAAACTGTAATTTTCAAACTAGTGATCACGCTATCTCGAAATCTTTCGGACGAATTCCTTTGATATTTGACTGTCTTACTCGTGTAGGTATCTTGCAGACTAGAATAATTCTGATTCATTAAGCTGGTTTTGTTTTTCATTTTGAAAAAGTCGTAAAAAAACACCAAAATTCACGAAAAAATGTTCAACAAGACGCCAACATTTTATCTTTCAATATATTTTTTAATTATCCTATGTCCAGTCATTTTTTAGTTTTATTTGGAAAGTTTTCCGGTAGTTTTGAAAATTGGTATTTTTATAGATTTCGACATGCTCGTTTCGAATTTTCATTTTGCCACTCACTCGCGCAGCCATTTTGACTCATTTTAAGATGAAAATATTTATATAATAAATTAAACTAAGAAAATTTCCTATAATGTCTGAACCTTTTTTTTTTTTGTAAAATGAATGGTTTCATCGTACGAGTGCCGCATAGTTTACTCCAACAATTGCTTGTCCAAGCATGGATTATCCATAGCCTTCGGGTGCAGGACCATATACGGGACACGCTGTATAGAAACAATTTTTTTTTCATTTGTAGGTAGTTATAGGTAAATGTCATTTTGTGAATTTATCTTGATCTTTTACTCCTTGATCCCGTTGAGATCCCACATTAAAATTTTAATGTTTTAGTAGATAATATGTATAAGGTATTGTGGTAAGCTTGCTCCAAGTGAATACGATTTTCTATCCATGATGATAAATAGTTAAAATTCTGTTGTTATTAGAAAAAAGGCAGATCGCGGCCGAACTTACTTTTGATGGCAGAATATGCCGCTGTTCAGATATAGGCAGAGTATGCCGATTTATATTAATATGGCAGAGTATGCCGCTGTTTAAGATTTAGGCAGAGTATGCCGATTTACTTCAATATGGCAGAGTATGCCGATTTACCTTAATATGGCAGAGTATTCCGCTGTTTAAGATTTAGGCCGATTTATTTTAATATGGCAGAGTATGCCGCTGTTTTAATGAGAGATTAAAAGAAGATTTTCACGATCAAAATAACTCTGATTTTTAATGACCCATGCTTGGTTATTTATACAAGTATTTTACATAGGAATCAATACGTTCAATAATTCGAAAAGGGGGGACTTATTGCCAAATTGCAATAAATGAAATTATAAATCATATTTGCAGTGTCAACAATTCTGCTCACTGCTTGCATAGCGAAATTTGCGTGTGTTGCAAATTTCTGTTAAGGTCGAGCAATTTGTTTTGTTTTTATTTTCTTTTAATTATCGTTTCGATAATTGTTTATTTTCCTTGTCTGTGGTCATGGCTTTACAGTGCATTGGTTCGGTATGTAATCTTATCTATTTGAGGTGACATAAATTTGAATTGAAAGGTTTATATATATGTACATACATTACAGTATCAAATATAAAAAAATGAATAAAATCAACAGTGCTTCTTCCAGGATATTCAAGGATAAAGTCTCTATTCTCGATGTCCTTTTTCACATATATTTTTAAGATGCAATTTTTCTTCGATAGCCTGAAATCCTATCTTTCAAATGAGCCATATTTTACTGCCCTAGCATGAATAGAAAAATATATATGAATTCCAGGACAGCATTTTTGCGAAATTTTGAAAATGCCATAACTCTCGAAATACGCATTGTATAGGAACAATTTTTAATTCGTATTTTTGTTTTCACAAACCCTCTAAGTACGTAAAAATTTCAACAAAGTTGATGATGGTCATGTCACACTTTCTGTCATTTTTGGTAGATGTAAATCCATCCACGTTTACTACTCTAAAACTATTTCTAAAATTTAACATTTTCATCACGAAAATTGCTTTTACGCACAAAGTTAGGAGTTGAATCCTATATTACTCGAGCGCCGCTTGAGGTTATTCGTATAATTAGTAGTTATTTATTTAATTTAAAAAAGTGTTAAAAAAAGTTAAAAGTATCAATGATATTTATTTCAACGTTATTTATTATCAAATAGGAGGAACCCGCCGGCGTTACCTAGCTATAATATCGATGCCTGGATTGGTGGTGAGTTGCCCGAATGATATCATTTTCGAACTTAAATTTCCCTTTTTTTAAAGAAAGGCCCATGGACAAAATTGTCTGTTTCACTGATGCTTTATTGTCACAAAGGTAAAACATTTGCACTCTAAAGTGTATGCCCTGCCGAAATAATTAATTTCTGAACCTAACAAAAAATTCCACTTTCGTTCTCGGCATACTGAATGTGCTTGTATAACCTAAAAATTGCACTGAATAACAAGAAGTCCAATTTTTTAGCAAACAAGTCATTTGCATTACACCAATATATTACTACCATCAACTGGAAAAAGGGGAAAAAAAATACTCTGCCGCACAAATTTTTCTTTTTTTGCATGATCTGCTTTAATGAGTGATAACGAATTCACAGTAGTATTGTCTGCTACATCGAATAAATCAAACAAGAGGAGGCTTGGACAATTATCACCAGACAATTGTACTTCTAACGAAAGCATTATGAATCGAATGGACAAACTTGGTGATCATACAGTGGGGGATCTCATGGACGCTTTTACTAAGTTATTGTTATGGTTGAATTGCAGGATCTGTTGAAAGGGAAGGGAAAATTATTTGGAAAATAAAAGTCAGTATTAAATGTTACTTAAAGGGTAAAAAGGTATTAGCATACTGCAGTTATGTTCAATTTCAGATCACCCAATTTAATCAGGGCGGCTTGAAGGGAGAGAGAGATGAAAGGAAGAAGCGGAATGATGTCGAAAAGCTTGCACGAGGTCTAAAGAAAGAAGAGATTTGCATCAAACCTGGGGCCATAAAGGATGGCGAATTCAGTTTAAATTTAAGTTTGTCGAATACTGTTAAGTAAACTCAAGTGATTAAATGGAATTAGGAATACAAATTTGAATAACGAACATGAATTTAACACAAGAATATTAGTAGTTTGTAATAGCAGTAATTAAAATCAAAAGGAATTCAAGAAAAAATTTATAAAGCTAACCGGAAAAGTAATATGTAATAAGAATTTGTATTGTCGAAACAGGTAAAGTAAAGATGTGCTACTATAGACTTAATGTTAATATCCATAGTAATTTTCCGACGCTGGTCAGCGGCCAGGAATTAGCGGTCCCTGCACCGTTCCAAGATAAGTTTCGTTTTTCATTTATTAGAAGAATTTTTTTAAATAAAAAGAAAATAATAAATATTAAAATCATCATAAAGCCGTATGAAGAGTATTGCCTATGAGAATGCTCCTTCTTTATCATTATTTACTTTGCTTTGTTAAGGATAGTTTTCATGACCTGAAGGTCAAACGGGAATAACCCATTTTGTCGTACTATGTTGTGTGTTATGCATGAAATAAAGCCTAGGTGCTTAGTGCCATACACGAGAGTTTTCTTTTTGTGTTTCTTCAATTTTTGTTCTTACAATTAGAGCCATAGAACGTGAGTTCCTCAATAAGCTTTAAATTGAGGTGGCGCCCAACATACATTTGCAGCGCGTGGATGGGATGTTCAAGAATCTCACCCCTTCTCCTCTGGGCTAGTAGGCAACCCTAATCAGGGCATACGTTGCCTACGAAGAGTAGTAGGTAACATTTTGGCGCCCAACGTGGGGCCCGACATCGCTAAAAGTGTTTCTACAATCCATGTGTTGCAAGTTACAGTATCTTATCAATCGTAGGCTCGGAGGCTGACACCAGTGCAGCGAAAATGGAGACTGAAAAATCGTTCTCCCAGTCAATCGTGTTGCCTTCTTCTTCATACATCCCTATTTACAAATGGGGTCTGAAGTTTTCTGGTGAAAGAAACCAGTCATTAAACTCTTTTTTGGAGAGAGTGACCGAGCTTTCTGAGGCTAGAGGTTTCAATAAGACTGTAACGGTCTACGCCGTTCCACAATAGCTAATTAGGTTATTTTTGTGAAGGCTTGCATCGCCAGGAGTAAGGGCCTGGAAAGAATAGTACTGAAATGTTTGAGATAAGATTGTTGACAACCACGGCACTTAAAGGAAGAGTGCAAAAGCGTGATTAAAATAAACTCCTGACGGTCTGTTGTTCACTTTGGCACGGGCGATGATCCCTGACACAAGATAAGGGAGGCAATAATAATTAAGAAACATGTTAAATTTACGGAATAATCCAAAATGTAATCCCGCTGCTAAATTTTAGTGTGTACAGAATAGAACAATATATGCGAATTAACACAAGGCTCGTCGTCCAACACATCCAGAATCGACAATATGGTCAAATGAGTAAATCTGTAACGACGTGATAATTGAAATAATAGTTACCATTGAAACTGTGCAGACAGGCGGATTTGTGTAGATGCGGTATTGCATTTTCTACCAAAATAACTTTAACGCAGAATTAAATTCAATTTGAGAATCGACGTGCTCATGTTCGACATCAAATTTTCCGTCAATTTCAAGTTCCAATTTAAGCGTCAAACTGTAGATCCATTGTACAAATTAAATTAAATTGGCGTAACAGCGGTGAACTCTAACGAACTATCTGCTGGGGTGAATAGATTTCTTTTCGTGGATATTTTATGTTTAATAATATTAGCGCGACAACTTAATGAAAACTTATCCGTGGCGATGTGACAAATGTAAATAATGCGAAATGTCATCGTGAATTGTCAAATCAATCAGTAGTGGGTGGAATCTTAGAATATAGAGACAACAGGAAGTGTTGATACCTGTAAAATTCGGGTGCATGAGCGTGGATTTTTCAGAGTATCATGAAGTAGCTCTGCATTATATTCAAGAAAGAGACAACTCTATGTTTAGCTGTCGAAATATCGAAAAAATCCTCCCTCCACCGAGATTTGTTTACGTTTGTGACAGCTGCGAAATTCCCTGAGTATGATGGCGTAGTGACAGTGAATAAGAACATTTTCCATGGGAGCAAACGTAATATTTTCAACCATATATCTTGTTGCCGCGCTCTCTATATTGATTCTACTACACAAGCAGAATTTGACTACACAATATTTGACTTATAACACTTCCTGTGCTCTCTATATTCTAAGGGTGGAACTTAGAATATAGAGACAACAGGAGTGTTGATACCTGTAAAATTCGTGTGCATGAGCGTGGATTTTTCAGAGTATCATGAAGTAGCTCAGAATTATATTCAAGAAAGAGAAAACTCTATGTTTAGCTGTCGAAATATCGAAAAAATCTTTCCTCCACCGAGATTTGTTTACATTTGTGACAGCTGCGAAATTCCCAGAGAATGATGGCGTAGTGACAGTGAATAAGAACATTTTCCATGGGAGCAAACGAAATATTTTCAACCATATATCTTGTTGCCCCGCTCTCTATATTGATTGAAATTATAAATCATATTTGCAGTGTCAACAATTCTGCTCACTGCTTGCATAGCGAAATTTGCGTGTGTTGCAAATTTCTGTTAAGGTCGAGCAATTTGTTTTGTTTTTATTTTCTTTTAATTATCGTTTCGATAATTGTTTATTTTCCTTGTCTGTGGTCATGGCTTTACAGTGCATTGGTTCGGTATGTAATCTTATCTATTTGAGGTGACATAAATTTGAATTGAAAGGTTTATATATATGTACATACATTACAGTATCAAATATAAAAAAATGAATAAAATCAACAGTGCTTCTTCCAGGATATTCAAGGATAAAGTCTCTATTCTCGATGTCCTTTTTCACATATATTTTTAAGATGCAATTTTTCTTCGATAGCCTGAAATCCTATCTTTCAAATGAGCCATATTTTACTGCCCTAGCATGAATAGAAAAATATATATGAATTCCAGGACAGCATTTTTGCGAAATTTTGAAAATGCCATAACTCTCGAAATACGCATTGTATAGGAACAATTTTTAATTCGTATTTTTGTTTTCACAAACCCTCTAAGTACGTAAAAATTTCAACAAAGTTGATGATGGTCATGTCACACTTTCTGTCATTTTTGGTAGATGTAAATCCATCCACGTTTACTACTCTAAAACTATTTCTAAAATTTAACATTTTCATCACGAAAATTGCTTTTACGCACAAAGTTAGGAGTTGAATCCTATATTACTCGAGCGCCGCTTGAGGTTATTCGTATAATTAATAGTTATTTATTTAATTTAAAAAAGTGTTAAAAAAAGTTAAAAGTATCAATGATATTTATTTCAACGTTATTTATTATCAAATAGGAGGAACCCGCCGGCGTTACCTAGCTATAATATCGATGCCTGGATTGGTGGTGAGTTGCCCGAATGATATCATTTTCGAACTTAAATTTCCCTTTTTTTAAAGAAAGGCCCATGGACAAAATTGTCTGTTTCACTGATGCTTTATTGTCACAAAGGTAAAACATTTGCACTCTAAAGTGTATGCCCTGCCGAAATAATTAATTTCTGAACCTAACAAAAAATTCCACTTTCGTTCTCGGCATACTGAATGTGCTTGTATAACCTAAAAATTGCACTGAATAACAAGAAGTCCAATTTTTTAGCAAACAAGTCATTTGCATTACACCAATATATTACTACCATCAACTGGAAAAAGGGGAAAAAAAATACTCTGCCGCACAAATTTTTCTTTTTTTGCATGATCTGCTTTAATGAGTGATAACGAATTCACAGTAGTATTGTCTGCTACATCGAATAAATCAAACAAGAGGAGGCTTGGACAATTATCACCAGACAATTGTACTTCTAACGAAAGCATTATGAATCGAATGGACAAACTTGGTGATCATACAGTGGGGGTTCTCATGGACGCTTTTACTAAGTTATTGTTATGGTTGAATTGCAGGATCTGTTGAAAGGGAAGGGAAAATTATTTGGAAAATAAAAGTCAGTATTAAATGTTACTTAAAGGGTAAAAAGGTATTAGCATACTGCAGTTATGTTCAATTTCAGATCACCCAATTTAATCAGGGCGGCTTGAAGGGAGAGAGAGATGAAAGGAAGAAGCGGAATGATGTCGAAAAGCTTGCACGAGGTCTAAAGAAAGAAGAGATTTGCATCAAACCTGGGGCCATAAAGGATGGCGAATTCAGTTTAAATTTAAGTTTGTCGAATACTGTTAAGTAAACTCAAGTGATTAAATGGAATTAGGAATACAAATTTGAATAACGAACATGAATTTAACACAAGAATATTAGTAGTTTGTAATAGCAGTAATTAAAATCAAAAGGAATTCAAGAAAAAATTTATAAAGCTAACCGGAAAAGTAATATGTAATAAGAATTTGTATTGTCGAAACAGGCAAAGTAAAGATGTGCTACTATAGACTTAATGTTAATATCCATAGTAATTTTCCGACGCTGGTCAGCGGCCAGGAATTAGCGGTCCCTGCACCGTTCCAAGATAAGTTTCGTTTTTCATTTATTAGAAGAATTTTTTTAAATAAAAAGAAAATAATAAATATTAAAATCATCATAAAGCCGTATGAAGAGTATTGCCTATGAGAATGCTCCTTCTTTATCATTATTTACTTTGCTTTGTTAAGGATAGTTTTCATGACCTGAAGGTCAAACGGGAATAACCCATTTTGTCGTACTATGTTGTGTGTTATGCATGAAATAAAGCCTAGGTGCTTAGTGCCATACACGAGAGTTTTCTTTTTGTGTTTCTTCAATTTTTGTTCTTACAATTAGAGCCATAGAACGTGAGTTCCTCAATAAGCTTTAAATTGAGGTGGCGCCCAACATACATTTGCAGCGCGTGGATGGGATGTTCAAGAATCTCACCCCTTCTCCTCTGGGCTAGTAGGCAACCCTAATCAGGGCATACGTTGCCTACGAAGAGTAGTAGGTAACATTTTGGCGCCCAACGTGGGGCCCGACATCGCTAAAAGTTTTTCTACAATCCATGTGTTGCAAGTTACAGTATCTTATCAATCGTAGGCTCGGAGGCTGACACCAGTGCAGCGAAAATGGAGACTGAAAAATCGTTCTCCCAGTCAATCGTGTTGCCTTCTTCTTCATACATCCCTATTTACAAATGGGGTCTGAAGTTTTCTGGTGAAAGAAACCAGTCATTAAACTCTTTTTTGGAGAGAGTGACCGAGCTTTCTGAGGCTAGAGGTTTCAATAAGACTGTAACGGTCTACGCCGTTCCACAATAGCTAATTAGGTTATTTTTGTGAAGGCTTGCATCGCCAGGAGTAAGGGCCTGGAAAGAATAGTACTGAAATGTTTGAGATAAGATTGTTGACAACCACGGCACTTAAAGGAAGAGTGCAAAAGCGTGATTAAAATAAACTCCTGACGGTCTGTTGTTCACTTTGGCACGGGCGATGATCCCTGACACAAGATAAGGGAGGCAATAATAATTAAGAAACATGTTAAATTTACGGAATAATCCAAAATGTAATCCCGCTGCTAAATTTTAGTGTGTACAGAATAGAACAATATATGCGAATTAACACAAGGCTCGTCGTCCAACACATCCAGAATCGACAATATGGTCAAATGAGTAAATCTGTAACGACGTGATAATTGAAATAATAGTTACCATTGAAACTGTGCAGACAGGCGGATTTGTGTAGATGCGGTATTGCATTTTCTACCAAAATAACTTTAACGCAGAATTAAATTCAATTTGAGAATCGACGTGCTCATGTTCGACATCAAATTTTCCGTCAATTTCAAGTTCCAATTTAAGCGTCAAACTGTAGATCCATTGTACAAATTAAATTAAATTGGCGTAACAGCGGTGAACTCTAACGAACTATCTGCTGGGGTGAATAGATTTCTTTTCGTGGATATTTTATGTTTAATAATATTAGCGCGACAACTTAATGAAAACTTATCCGTGGCGATGTGACAAATGTAAATAATGCGAAATGTCATCGTGAATTGTCAAATCAATCAGTAGTGGGTGGAATCTTAGAATATAGAGACAACAGGAAGTGTTGATACCTGTAAAATTCGGGTGCATGAGCGTGGATTTTTCAGAGTATCATGAAGTAGCTCTGCATTATATTCAAGAAAGAGACAACTCTATGTTTAGCTGTCGAAATATCGAAAAAATCCTCCCTCCACCGAGATTTGTTTACGTTTGTGACAGCTGCGAAATTCCCTGAGTATGATGGCGTAGTGACAGTGAATAAGAACATTTTCCATGGGAGCAAACGTAATATTTTCAACCATATATCTTGTTGCCGCGCTCTCTATATTGATTCTACTACACAAGCATAATTTGACTACACAATATTTGACTTATAACACTTCCTGTGCTCTCTATATTCTAAGGGTGGAACTTAGAATATAGAGACAACAGGAGTGTTGATACCTGTAAAATTCGTGTGCATGAGCGTGGATTTTTCAGAGTATCATGAAGTAGCTCAGCATTATATTCAAGAAAGAGAAAACTCTATGTTTAGCTGTCGAAATATCGAAAAAATCTTTCCTCCACCGAGATTTGTTTACATTTGTGACAGCTGCGAAATTCCCAGAGAATGATGGCGTAGTGACAGTGAATAAGAACATTTTCCATGGGAGCAAACGAAATATTTTCAACCATATATCTTGTTGCCCCGCTCTCTATATTGATTCTACTACACGGCTGTACTGAGCGTTCAGTACAGGGGCAACAGATACTAACACAACCAGAATTTTACTACACAAAATTTGACTTATAACACTTCCTGTACTCTCTATATTCTAAGGGGTGGAAATAGCACAGATTTAAGTGTCTCCAAGGTGGCAGAACTGTGGACTGAACTGCGATTAGTTAGGGTTGCCCCACCTGAGTGATGTATTCGAAAATAAGAATTGTGATTTGTAAGTTAGTAGTAATCAAACAATGAGTAAGGTTGTTAATACAGTACTTAAATGTAATCTTAAGGTGAAATAGAATAAATGAATAATAGGTTAAAGTTGAAATGTTTGTGGCGAAATAGCAGTTAAGGATTGTAAATGGTGGTGTGGATGCATCCCAGTGTGTGAGAGGCTTTAGTAACTAGCACTTTCGAAACCAACTACGTGGTATGATTCGAGGATAGAGGAGGACGAGAACAAAAAACTTCCGGCAGCGACACGAGGCTGAGACGTTCAGTGCGTTAGAAGTATCACTATTGCTCCTGATTTTTTGTAAAACGGTGAGGCGTAGCGCTGGAGTGATTAATTAAAAAAAAGAGAATAAAATATAATAAAAAAAATAAAGAAAAAGAAACACAAAAAAAAAATAAAAAAAATAATAAAAGGATTTAATTAAATAATGGTGAAGGCAAGATAGTAAGCCAGCGCTGAAGAGATTGCTGACGGGAAGTCTCGGGCGTGCAAGATTAAGCAGGTTGCCGAGAAAAAGACAGAAGGGCACCAAGCTGGAGTAGTATAACGGAGACTGGCTAAAGAAAAAAAAACGGAAAACCAAGACACGCACGAGCCTAACCCAAGAGAGATGCCGAAGAATAGTTAGAAGGGCACCAAGAAGAGATAAGAAAGCACGTAAGAAAAGGGAGTTCAAATAATGCCGGCGGAGTAATTTTGAGAAGCCTCTAGAGCCTTGCGGATGAGTATAAAGAAATAAAAGAAAAGAATGAGGAAGCATTTGTAACGTCATAGCATAAGGAGAAGCACGGTCGAAAATACTGGAAGCCGGAATACATGCGAGCACGAAGCTGTATTATACAGAGAAGCCAGATAACGGTTTGCAGAGCAACCACGCCACCACATTGGGATGAAAATGTTGTAAGGTTAGGTAGTTATTAATTATTTGCAATATAAATGATTATAGTTAATAAGTTCTAAAGCTAAGTTTGTTAGTATTGATAGCGGATGAAGTATATCGTAGAATTAAAGAATAATGATATTAATCAGTGGCTGAGTTTTAAATCAAGTTCCGTTACCCCACACAAGGTATTGTCAAAGATAGTGAGGGCTTTTTAACAGTGAATTCGTTATATAAAATGGGGGCTCAACCGGGAACTGTGTGCTAATGGTAATTACGGCTTGGTTTAAGATTTGGCAATTGAAATTAGCTGTAGTTTTAGACTAAGCGTAAGTGTGTACTGGCTTTGTCACCTTGAAGAGACTTAAATCGGAATTTTCGTAGTAAAACCTCGGAAGTGTGAATATAAATTCAGAGTTGTGGATTGAAGTTGCGGAGAAGTTAAGTATTCGTTAGAGTCATCGCAGTGGCAGCGTTATGTTTAATATTTTCAAATGTTTTGTTTTTTTTTTATTTGCATGAGCTTGCGTTGGAAGTGTTCCTAGCGTAAACGTTTCTAATTTATATCTATAGTTGGTACATAAAATCCGGATGTACAGGTGCAAACAATCAGATTAGAATTGCAAGTTAAATAAGTAAGTCTTAAGTTGCAATACAATCAGTTACCACAGATAAGCTGTAACCTCGGGAGAATATTCACTAAAGAGAATTTTCGGGCGATTGACGTAATTTTTTGCTGATTGTAGGCGTAGGGCCGTGAGATGATCTTCTTTTGCAAGGGGATCTGTAAGGGGCTTCTCAAAATTTGCGATTGGTGTGTTTATTGTATTTGCGCTTAAAGGGCAAGTGAATTTGAATAAGTTGAATAGCGAACTGTAAAGGGATTAAGATAGTTATATAAGGGCGTCGAATAATCCTTTCTTTCGAAGGGAATATAATTCAGCTATTTTCTCTCGCCTTCGTGGTGGGATGCGCACTAAGGTTGTAGTTGTTTAGTGAGGTGTAGAAGACAATACAAGGTAGTCGTTAAAAGTAAAATTGTATACCATGCCTCGAATTGCGAACGATTAAGCGTGTTGTATTCGTCAGTGGAGGAGCGCGAGATTTAATTTCGGAATTACGCACATATTTTATTTTTATTTTATTTTTAAATTTAAATTAAAAATACCGTAAGAATCATTTAGTGGTTCAATATATCAGAAGGAACAAGGATTATGTTATAGTGGACCTCGTAAGCTAGTATATTCTATATTCTGGATGGTTTTCGGCCGCTTGGCGCAGCATTTCTGTAATTTTACTGAAGACTGGCCAGCGAAAAGGACGCACAGCAATATAACAGGTGTCGTCGTAGTGTCTTTAGCATCTTGTGTACGTTGTATCTAAACCGGGTATAAATACCCTCCCTCTGGAAGTAACCACTGGTAATTGCTGGCTTGAAGTGAGCTATTCTATGGGAATTATTGAGAGTGTACAATAATAGAGTTGAATTTAAAGATTGTCGTGCTCGTTTTCCTTGAGCGTTTCTGACTGGGTATGGCAGGGTAATTTGAAATGAATTACGTTAAAATAGTTAAGTTAAGGGATTTCTGAACTGACGCAGTGTTGTGATATCCCATAGGCGGTGTCATAGAAAATCATAAACGCTGAGGGCACATCTAAGTGCTACCGGAAATTTAGTATTAAGGGTTAACTAAGGACAGGTATATGCTGGAATACCAAGCAACCGCTAGTGACTCTGTGACACAACTTTTGGTAGATACATTTTTTTCTCGTACTGAAAGATCCAAGGCATTATTTCTCTCGACATAATCAAATGATACCAAATTGCTTCAAATACGTAATATATTTGATTGTTAAAATAACTGAAGTGCCAAGGTTCCAAAACACAAATACTACGTTTTTCAGAAAAGACATTTAATTACTTGAGATTTACATAATAAGGAAAACATAAAATGGCAGCGTCGTGTAAGTTCGGTTAAGAGTCCGTCAGTGCCGACCTGTTCCGTTCTGTACCAGAGATACACAATGTCGTCGTCACAACAGGAAGTTGAATAAATACAAGGAAATCTGTTTAAGTCGCATTCCCAGAGATCTGGATTTTAAGTTAGTAATGTATGTAGCAGAGAAGTTTCAAAACACTTCGGAGCAAACAGGTTAGTCCATCTAAGTGATCGACCAAATATTTAGTGATATACTTACTGGGCTGAAATAATTCCTCACTACCTAAGGCAAGTGACGCTTGAAGATGTCGTTTGGTGAAATGGCAAAATTTTTTGCAGACCGCGAAATTGCGTACGAGATGCAATGTAGAGGGGTTCGACCAATTGATTACACAAGGAAGGGAAAGGTAGATTGGTGGCGCAAACAGTTGATCAAGGAATCCAAGGAGGGCGTAGAGGTGCTGCAGATTAAGCCTTACTTACCTCGCGAGGAAGATCTAAGTGAAGCAGATAATTGGTTTGCTGTGCTGAGCACAGAGGCTGAGACTAGTGATAGCCTTATGCTCGAAAGACTGGCAGTAAGGGTGCAATATTTGGAGTTTCGCGTAAAGAGGGTGGATGTGGCAGAGGATGAAGAAGCTAAGGCTACGCGGGATATTTTGTTGGCCAGTATCTCGATTCTAAAGGAGAAGATCGAGAGCGCAGAGTATGAACTCTGGAAAGGAGAAAGCCTAAAAAACAAGAAAGCAAGGAGTAGCGTTAATTTTAATGAGTCGATTGCCAGTGGAGAAGCTGAAGTAAACCAGCAGGAAAATGATAGTATTGAAGGAGGTGTGGAAGCACGTGCGTGCTTAAATAAATCGAATTTCGCCACTCGGATAAACGCGTTAAGCCTTGTTGATAACGAAGAAGTGATGAGTGCATCATTGCTAGTACCGAGCGCTATACGTAGAAATAATCAAGCAAGTCCGGAGCTGTACAAGTGGCCAATTAAGTTTTCCGGAGACATCCCTAGAGAATCTGCTTCCGAGTTTCTACAGCGCGTCGCCGACTTTGCTAGATCCAGGAGAGTATCCGACGTGGAAGTTTTAGGGTCCTTAGCGGATGTTTTGGAGGGCTCCGCGTTAAGATGGTATCGCAGGAAGCGCGATCAACTTACAAATTACAAAAAAATTTCTTGAAGAATTTGAACCTCTAAATAGCGTGGAGAAATTACTGAGACACATTAAAGAGAGGAAGCAATTGCAGAACGAAAGTATTGTTCAGTACGTGTCTATAGTCGAAGACCTATTTATGCGTTTGCCGCACCCACCTACCGAGGAAGAACAAGTGACAACAATCCGGCGGAATCTTTCACCAATATATGTTCGAGCCTTAGCTCTCATAGAATTTAAAACGGTTGAGGAACTCGAAAGAGCGTGTAGAAAAATTGAATAAGCGGAAGCGCTGGTCGAAGAGAACATAAATTGTGCTCAACCTAGACGAGTGGACACTAATTATCACGTTCGAGATAATTTTAAATCACGCATGTATGAAGGAGCTAATAGAGGTTTAATCATGTTAATCACAACAACAATTTTAGAGGTCGCAATCTACAGCCTCGAGATGGTCTCCAGTCCAGCAGCCGGTAGGCAACAGATTCGGGCAGAATAACACGAATTTTAACAACGAAGGGAATCACTTTTCCGGCAGATCCGGCAATTACACCAATTTTGGACCTAATAATAATCATCCCTGGCAAGGAGGTAATCAGAAGAGTGAGTTTCAGCCAAGGAATGCAAACATACGTGGTGCCCGACAAGTAGATGAGCTAGAGTTAAGCTCAAATCAGCCCTGAAATTTTAAATGATTCTTGCTACTGGGTAGACGTATTGTATCAGAGCTCCCGGTTTTCCAAATTTATTGCCGCTTTTCCTAAAGTTTTAGTTCTATATTATATATTATATTATATACATTAACTGGCATTAGTAAAATAGTTTCTGAGCTCATTTTATGAAGGTGTATTTTGTGTACTATCTATTTGTGATTTTGGATCGTTCGCTAGTGATTTTGTTGTTGGTGGTGCTTTATACATATTCTTGTTATTCATATATTTATTGAGCAATACAAACACTTATCAACCTCATTATAATGAGCGGTAAAAACTCCAATACAAACACTAAGAGTAAAAACAGTTCAACGAGTGGGCACAGACGATCACCGAGCAACACTCCAGCTCTAACAAGAGTTGCAGGAAGCCGTGTCGCCTCGACATCATCCTCTCCATCGCTGTATAAGTCTTCCTTGGATGTAATGGAAAAAAGATTGATGATTTGCCTCAGTAACCTGCTCACTGAAAAGTTCAAAGAATTCAAGGAGGATATCTCATCCCAAATTGAAATTGTATTATCAACGATCAGCAAGGAAGTGAACGATCTAAAAACTAGGAACGATGCTCTTGAGCGTAGACTTTCTCTTATTCAGAGCGAGCTCGAGGATTCCCAACGGCTGTTTAAATGATGTAGTAATCACTGGCATACCAAAAAAGCAAAATGAAAATACCCGTAACATTTTCCAGTGTATTGCTTCTCTACTAAAACATACTGTGATGCCTTACACCGATACCTTTAGACTCAAAAGCAAAACGTCATCTAAGAAGGAATCTAATAACAATTCTTCCATAATAGTGCGGGTCTCGTTGCAAAGTAAGAAGAGCTCATTTTACATGGGCATGAGCAACTAAAGCTAAATCAATTAGATGCTGGCTTTACGTCTGATAGTTTAATCTACATCCATGACAGCCTTACACCCAGCAACCATCGCATATTTAATGAAGCCCGACGCTTGCGCTCCATACATAAGTTGCATACCATACGGTCTCGAAATGGTTTCGTTTACGTTCGATTAAAAGATAATAATGACCTTGTGCGTGTGACATCAATGGAAGAATTGCAAACACTAATAGACGACGATTCTTCTATGCCGGGAGTGTCGACAGCTGATGGTGATCAATAGTTTATATGTCGACCTGCATACAACTCGAAGTCACCATAATCATTCTTTGTTACCCGCTGAAATTTATTTATGGTTCTTTAATTTTTATGTTTTTATTTTTTTTTGGAGTGTTTGATTATGAATTCTTTATTTTTTAGAAATGTAGTATTAGTTTATTTATTTGATCGATCCTTATACTTAGATTTTGCTGCTATTTACTGGCTTAAGCTGTATTGTTGATTTTTCATCTTCCCAATTAGAGTTTATTACATAATTGTTTTTGAACTTTTTATGTACCTCGATTGCTCAGCCTATCGGACATGTGTACTCTTCTGCATCATTATGTCTCTTGTTTTCTTATTGACTATTGCACATGCTGCTGACCCTGTGTTATTATGTTCAGTTGTTAAATTCATATAATATGGACCAAGTAGGAACCATGGTAAATGTGTTCTGTTCCAGAGCGCCGGGACTCAAGGTGTGTTACATGAATGCACGTAGCATGCGTTCAAAGATTGAAGAGTGGTGTTTAATATTTGTGAAGTCAAATGTTGATGTTATAATGGTTTCTGAGACATGGTTACATGGGGACAATCCGTCTCGATTGGTGGACATTCCAGGTTATTCCCTACATCGTAACGATAGGAAAGATCGCATTGGTGGTGGTGTGGCAATCTATATTAGAAAGTGCTTTAAATCTTCCATTCTATACTCATCAACATGTGAGCCTTTTGAGTTCATATGCGTTGAAATTCAATCTAGCTTTGATAAATGTGCTTTAGTAGCAGTTTACTGTCCTCCAAATTGCTTCTGTATAAATAATACGCCTGAGTTCGAAGATAGTATTGCCTCAATCATTCATCGCTATAATAAAGGAATTATCGGTGGTGACTTTAATGTGATCATGTTGCAACAAAACTCGACATCTGAAAATTTTATTCACATGGTCCAGAGTCTTGATTTGGAACAAGTGAATATGCTTCCCACGTTTTGTGGTGTGGAAAATCCATCATTACTTGATTTGTTTCTTGTTACAGATGAAAGTTCTGTTAAGTTCTTTAATCAGCTTAGCTCTCCAAGTATAATGGATCATGACATATTATTCTTGACATATGAGCTCCTAGTAGAGCGAGAGGATGATATACCGACTTTATATCGTAATTATAATCGCATCGATATTAATTGTATGTTGGCGGAGTGCACCACTCTGCCCTGGAATGAAATTTATGATTTCACTGATGTAGATGACCAAGTAGAGAAGTTCGATTCCATCATGCAACATCTGCATGATAAATACGCTCCTCTTCGCTCACGGCGTAGTTTTACACACAGAATTCCATGGTATACGGAAGAAATTATATATACTTATAGCATATATAGCATATATATACTTATATACTTATAGCATAGCGTGAGTTTCTTTATCAGAGGTATAAATACTCGAGAAGTCAGCTTGCCAAGCGACACTATAAACTAATTAGAAATTTAGTAACTCGTAAAGTGCGGTCCGCAAAGCGTTATTATTTGGGTCACAAGTTTGACCCTAGTCTCACCTCAAAAAAATTTTGGTCTAATTTAAAAAGCTAGTGCATTCATGGCAAACATGCCCCAACCTGTGATTTTGATCCAAATGATCTAAATGAACATTTTACTTCGTCTTCAGCAGTGGTATTCCCAACTGCATCTGACTTTATGCATGCAACTCCCCAATCACCATTAGACGATGGTTTCAGTTTCCGCTGCGTAGATTCGTTGGAGGTTTGCAATGCCATTAATTCGATAAGTTCAAAAGCTAGCGGGCCGGATAACATCCCTCCACTTTTCGTGAAATTACTTTTGCCTGCTATATTACCTACTGTCAAGCACATCTTTAACACTGCTTTAACTACGTCAAAGTTTCCAGCAAAGTGGAAAAGGGCAGTTGTTTTAGCCATTGCCAAAAATACCTTCCCAAATAACATGTCTGATTTCAGACCTATCAGCCTGGCGAAAGCCCTGGAGAAGCTCATATCAATCCAAATGTTTGAGTATCTTGAGCAACGTTCGCTGTTATCTGCTTGTCAGTCTGGCTTTCGTCGCAAGCACAGCTGCGAAACAGTGTTACTGAAAGTTACCACCGATATTCGTGAAGCGCTTGATAGGGATGATATGGGGATTCTGGTGCTATTGGACTTTTATAAAGCTTTTGACAGTGTCAATCATAGTAAATTATTGCAAAAATTAGCTTCGAATTTTAACTTCGCCTCATCTGCACTTTCAGTTATTAACAGCTTTTTGTCTGGACGAACACAGCAAGTGAAAATAAATAATTGCCTTTCTAATGCAATAAATTTTACATGTGGAATCCCCCAAGGCTCTATCTTAGGACCGCTGCTATTCAGCCTTTATATTAATGACTTACCGTCATGCTAATATACATTTATATGCGGATGACGTGCAGATCTTTATGAGCTGTCCTATTGGCTTGTCTGAGGATTGCATTGTCAAGATCAATAGTGATCTTGTGCGGATTGATGAATGGTCAGAATTGAACGACCTTGCATTGAACGCTAAAAAGTCTAATTATATGCTAATACACCGAATAGGCTTGGATCCTTCGAATTTTTCTCCTATTGTTCTTGGAAATACCTCGCTACCCCACTTAGAGCGTATAAGGAATCTTGGTATAATACTAAACTCTCAGATGAGCTGCTGTGATTATGTAAATAGCGTGTGGGGAAAAGTGTATGGCGGACTTCGTCGCCTTTGGCTCTCAGCGCATTTACTTTCTGTAGGTGTTAAAATTAAAATCGTCAGAGCATTATTAGTACCTTTTTTCACTTATGGAAGTTTAGTCTTCACTGCTCTAGATTCTAGCTGCTCTCGAAAATTAGATATCGCATTTAATAATTGCATAAGATTTGTATTTGGACTTCGACGTTTTGATCATATAAGCCAATATAGAAATGTAATTCTGAACTGTTCCCTTAAAACATATCTATTGCTTAAAGCACTAGTTTTCCTTCATAGGCTAATTTATACCAATCAGCCTGCTTATCTCTGCAATGGTATCAGATTCTTGCATTCCACTAGACATGTGGGTATTTTCAATCCCCGCTACCGTACAGTATTGGGCCAACGTTCCTACTTTGTTCATATAACTCGCAAGTGGAATTCTCTTCCTGTCAATTTGCAACGCATGGGGTCAGCCGGCATGTTTAAGAGGCTTCTTTTTCAGTATTTATTAAATGAGAATTAGGCATACGTCCGATGAGGTTGAAAAATCTGTAATGTATTTAGGTTTGTTTGTCAGTATAGCAGTAACTAATATAGGTTAGTATTTACTTTTTTTTTATTTTCCCAGTTTTGAATTTTTTTGTATTTCATTATCATTTAATCCACTAATTTCTCTTTTTCCTATCTTTCTTTTTCTTTTATTGTGCTGTTTTGTTTTTCTCTTCTCTTTCTTCATCTTAGTACCTAGCATTTCCTGGTAGAAATCTTAGAATGTACATGCTGAAAAGATTTATGGATCTTGTTGTGCATTATCCTTGAAATAAAATGAAAATTGAAACCAGTACCCTGAGAGCGGGAAACACCAACGAAACTGGAAGATTGAGGAAGGGGCTAGTTTCGGAAGGAAGCCGTCCTTACACAACAGAGTAACCGATAATAGTAATGTCATAATGGAACTTAAGGATGAACGTCCACATATTTTAATAAGTAGAAGAAGGGGATAAAATTATTAGAGGATCTTAATTTGAAGGCGGTCAGAGAAAAATGCAGTCCAGTGTATACAGCTGATGCTACTCGACATGACGTGGCAAGAGTATTTTATACTCCAGTGAAATTCAAAGGCATGGTAAAGATTTTAAAGATCATGGCAGTGTCAACTATAGAGAAAGGTATCATTTTGGGGGTCGATTTTTGGAAAACCTTCCAGGTATCGGTACAGAACCGTCTCGGCAGATGGGAAATTAGTGAAATAATGGTGGCTGAAGATTATGGGCTGAAGTGTGCGAACACCTTATCTGAAGAGCAAGTACTGAAGCTGAACTCTTGCAGGAATCGATTTAAAAATTTAAGCAACGGGAAGTTGAGAAGAACGCAATTGTTGAAACACCATATAGACACGGGAAATGCAGAGCCTATTGTGCAGAGGGGCTACCAAGTCTCTCCAGCCGTACAAGAAAGGTACGTTAGAAGAATACAACGTATGTTGAATCTGGAGGTGATACAACCATCGTTCAGTCCATGGTGTTCACCTGTGGTACTGGTCAAGAAGGCAAATGGAGCCACAAGATTGTGCATAGACAGTCGCAAGCTCAACAAGGTCACGAAGCGTTCAGCATATCCTTTGCCTCGCATACATGGAGTTTTGGCTCGACTAAACAGAACACGCTATCTCACGACAATTGATCTAAAGGATGCTTTTTGGCAGATATCCCTGACCCAAGAGTCCAAAGAAAAGACTGCTTTCTGCATTCCTGGAGTAGGTCCATACCAGTTTAAGGTGATGCCTTTTAGCTTGTGTAATAGTGCAGCAAGCTTGCAACAGTTGATGGATAGATTGTTTGGCTATTCTGATGCAGTGTTTCCATACTTGGATGATATTATTGTGGCAACAGAGACTTTCGAGGAACATGTGGAGGTATTGGATTGGGTGGCGAGCAGATTAGAACAAGCGAGGTTGTCCGTAAATTTTGAGAAGTGCCAGTTTGCGCGAAGGTCTTTAAAGTATTTGGGTTGAGAACAGACCCAGCCAAGGTGGAAGTAATGCTAAATTTTCCTAAGCCGAAGAATTTCACAGAAATGAAACGTTTCATTGGTCTAGCGTCATGGTATAGGCGTTTCGTACCGAATTTTGCTGCAATTGTGGCACGCTTGCACGATCTTACAAAAGGAAAGCAGCAGCGAAAAATTCTAATGTGGACATCAGAAGCTGAGGAAGCATTCATAAACTTAAAATGCAAGTTGGTTGAATCTCCTGTATTAACTAATCCTGAGTTTAGCAAACCATTCTTTGTGCAGTGTGACGCATGTATTGACGCGATCGGGGCGGTTTTGGTACAAAAAACGGAGGCTGGTGAAGAGCGGCCAATTGCATATGCAAGCCGTAAGTTGAGAGGCGCGGAGATCAATTACACCACCACCGAGAAGGAGTGCCTGAGCATAGTTTTTGCGGTGGAGAAATTTCGCGCGTATATAGAGGGTTACAAATTGTACGTAGTAACGGATCCTTCCGCCCTAACTTGGCTGTTCCGACAACAAGACCTATCAGGAAGGTTAGCGAGATGGGTAGTGAAGTTGCAATCATATGAATTTGAAGTCCATTATGTGAAAGGTAAGGAAAATGTGGTTCCCGATGCACTATCAAGAATACCCGAGGTTAGCTTGTTGGAATGTATGCCAGCAGAAAGCGATAAATGGTACAAGGAAATGATCCAGCTTGTCAGAGATAGGCCTAAAAGAATGAATAGGTGGAAGATTGCAGACGGCGAACTATTCATAAAGGGCATTAAAGAGAATGAATTTGTCGAGATTCGGTGGAAAAGAGTCGTTCCGGAATCGTCTCGAAGGTCGGTATTAAAGGAGTGTCACGATGCACCACGATCAGGACACTTAGGCATATACAAAACCAAGCAAAGGGTTCTTTCACGATATTATTGGCCTGGAGTATCAAGGGATGTAGAGAAATATGTTAAGGCTTGTGAGGTCTGCCTAGCCGCCAAGACTCCAAATCACAAAACTTATGGTCCGATGGGAAAAGTTCGTAGTGCTGTGCGACCTTGGCAAGTTATAGCTTTAGATTTAATGGGTCTATTCCCGAGGTCAATCAAAGGGAACACATATCTACTGGTCATATGTGACTGGCTTACGAAGTAGGAAAGTATCTTTCCGTTACGCGTTGCTACAGCCAAGAAGGTTAGTCAGATCTTGGAAGAAAGGATTTTCCTAGAATTCGGTGTCCCCGAGATAATTATATCGGATAACGGTAAACAATTTGACTGTTATCAATTTAGGAAACTGCTAGAAGAGTATGACGTGCCCAAGTTTTGGTTGAATTGCAGATACCACCCCCAGAGTAATTTCACCGAGCGCTGGAATAGGGTTATTGGTGCGGCTTTAAGATCATACATAGCCGACAACCACAGGCTGTGGGATCAGCATATCGCAAAAATCGGCATAGCATTGAGAACGGCCGTCAATGAGGTCACGGGTTTTAGCCCTTTTTATCTCAACTTCGGAAGGGAATATTTAGGCTTTGGGTCTGACCATAGACTAGGCATTGAAATTAATGAGGCTAATGCGCTGGATGTGCGAAATAGACATCTAGAAGGTCTACTGAGTATTTATGGCGATATTTATGTGCGAATTGAAAAGGCATATCGGCGTAACAAAAATTATTTTGATGAAAGAACGTGTTTTAAGGCGTTCAACGTGGGCGATGTAGTCTTCAAACGGAATTTTGTTTTATCGGACGCTAGTAAACAATTTGCCGCAAAGTTAGCACCTAAATTTATCAAATGCGTGGTGAGCGACAAAAGGTCGGATCTAGTTATAGGCAGAGTGATATAAAGGGTTCAGATCTGGGATGGTGGCATGTGCGAGACTTGAAGCAGGGTAGTTCAGTGTAAGAGGATCTAATTATTATTATTCGTAAGAGAGGTACGGTACTTTCCCCGAAAAGTGGTTACTAGCAAATGACTCATAGAATCCGTGGCCGACATACTGGCAGCCAACCGGAGGACGGGAAGGGTTGGATTACAATTACTCAGGAATAGGATATGTAAGAAGAAAAAAAAAAAAGGGCAGGATATCGTGTGGAGTTAAAAACATTAACATGGTGTATTCGGGGGCGGCCTTATTACTGGAGATGTGGAATGTAAAGTGAAAGAAGAATGATCTGATGGGCACGTGGGGTCCGATCGGAGGCGTTAGGCATCTCTTAGGAAATCAGGCGGCTAGCGGGCCAACAAATGCTTTGTTCCCGTTGGCGGTGGTTTAAGTGAAGTTGCCAGATTTAAGAGAATGATAGGTTCAGTACTATATGTACTCACTAATTCATGTGGAGGGTATAAGGATCGTGCAGCTACAGTAATTGAACAGCTTACTGTTCCTTGCTAAAGGCTGTTTCAAATGAAGATATGGAAACAGTTGTATTATCGGCCACAAAAGGGTATGGAGGTAGAACGTAAATGTCCACGACGCAAGAGTGAAACATGCCCTGTAGAGTTAATGCATCCGGATCATTGATAGTTTCATAGATACAATGAAACTATAACGAGGTAAAGGCACTGACATATAGAACATGGACTGCCTGATTTGCTATTTCATTGGGTCAACTTTTTTTGGCAGAGTGTGACAATTATCTTAATTTCAAGTTTTACTTTTGCTTTAATATTCATATTAAAGGTTCAACAAATTATAGAAGCACTCGAAATTATTTCTCTTCTTGGAAGCTTATCTCCTACAACATCAAATATTTTTTAAACTTGATTTTTAAAGAAATAAAATTAAACAATTTTTGTCTACCTGCCCCTAAAAGTAGCTATGGGGGACAGAGAAAGGATTACAAATATTGTATTGCCATCTATTTCTATCCTATATATTCATTTGGAAAACCACTGAACTGAAACTGGACTATGGTGTCTTTTGTATAGAACTTATTATTTGTAGTTCAGCGGAATAAGGTAGTTAAACCAAAAAGGGACAACTATAGAAAAGTGATCCCATAATAATGTCAAATATGTAAGGAATTTCAGTAGTATCAGCAGTCCATTTTATATATATCAGTGGGTAAAGGGGGATTGTAACGGTCTACGCAGTTCCTCAATAGCTAATTAGGTTATTCTTGTGAAGGCTTGCATCGCCAGGAGTAAGGGCCTTAAAAGAATAGTACTGAAATGTTTGAGATAAGATTGTTGACAACCACGGCACTTAAATGAAGAATGCAAAAGCGAGATTAAAATAAACTTCTGACGGTCTCTGGTTCACTTTGGCACGGGCGATGATCCCAGACACAAGATAAGGGAGGCAATAATAATTAAGAAACATGTTAAAACTACTGAATAATCCAAAATGTAATCCCGCTGCTAAATTTTAGTGCGTACAGAATAGAACAACAAATGCGAATTAACACAAGGCTCGTCGTCCAACACATCCAGAATCGACAATATGGTCAAATAAGTAAATCTGTAACGACGAGATAATTGAAATAATAGTTACCATTGAAACTGTGCAGACAGGCGGATTTGTGTAGATGCGGTATTGCATTTTCTACCAAAATAACGTGTACGCAAAATTAAATTCAATTTGAGAATCGACGTGCTCATGTTCGATATCAAATTTTCCGTCAATTTTAAGTTCCAATTTAAGCGTCAAACTGTAGATCCATTGTACAAATTAAATTAAATTGGCGTAACAGCGGTGAACTCTAACGAACTATCTGCTGTCATTGGGTGAATAGATTTCTCTTCGTGGATATTTTATGTTTAATAATATTAGCGCGACAACTTAATGAAAACTTATTCGTGGCGATGTGACAACGTAAATAATGCGAAATGTCATCGTGAATTGTCAAATCAATCAGTAGTGGGTGGAAATGGAACAGATTTAAGTGTCTGCAAGGTGCCAGAACTGTGGACTGAACTGCGATTAGTTAGATTTGCTCCTCCTGAGTGATGTATTCGAAAATAAGAATTGTGATTTGTCAGTTAGTAGTAATCAAACAATGAGTAAGGTTGTTAATACAGTACTTAAATGTAATCTTAAAGTGCAATAGAATAAATGAACAATAGGTTAAAGTTGAAATGTTTGTGGCGAAATAGCAGTTAAGGATTGTAAATGGTGGTATAGATGCATCCCAGTGTGTGAGAGGCTTTAGTAACTAGCACTTTCGAAACCAACTACGTGGTATGATTCGAAGATTGAGGAGGACGAGAACAAAAAACTTCCGGCATCGACACGAGGCTGAGACGTTCAGTGCGTTAGAAGTATCACTATTGCTCCTGTTTTTTTGTAAAACGGTGAGGCGTAACTCTGGAGTGATTAATTAAAAAAAAAAAAAGAATAAAAAAAAAATAAAAAAATAAAGAAAAAAACAAAAAATAATAATAATAAAAGGATTTAATTAAATAATGGTGAAGGCAAGAAAGTAAGCCAACGCTGAAGAGATTGCTGACGGGAAGTCTCGGGCGTGCACGATTAAGCAGGTTGCCGAGAAAAAGACAGAAGGGCACCAAGCTGGAGTAGTATAACCACTGACTTATAACAATGGACTGAGCGATTTGCTATTTCATGTGACACAAAAAATTTTGTGTTTCTGGATATCACCGTTAGAGCACCCTTTAAAACGATTACATAAAAAACATGTAAACATGAAATTTTCCATCCGAAAATCGAATTAAATTAAAAAAATATATTTTCTTGTGCCCAAGTGGTATTTTAATCACTTATAAGGAATTAAACTCATTCCGACTTTAATTTTCAAAAGTTATTCTTAACTGAATTCTGCTTATGGGCAAGAGAGACGGAGCATGGTAAACACTATCTTTACCTTATTCCTTCTGCGGTGTTTACATCTGTAGCCAACATAAAAACATCAAATGGCATAAGCAAATCTTCCTGCATGCAATATTTTGTGTTGGTAGCTCCAACTCTGCCATAGGGCGAAAGAGAGAACTATAAAACTTGTGCCATGCTTTCCTATAGGAAAATGACAATACGCTCAGTCCATTGTTATAAGTCAGTGAGTATAACGGAGACTGGCTAAAGAAAACAAAAAATGAAAAACGCACGAGCCTAACACAAGAGAGATGCCGAAGAAAAGTTAGAAGGGCACCAAGAAGAGAGAAGAAAGCATGTAAGAAAAGGGGTTCAAATAAGGCCGGCGGAGTAATTTTGAGAAGCCTCTAGAGCCTTGCGGATGAGTATAAAGAAATAAAAGAAAAGAATGAGGAAGCATTTGTAACGTCATAAGATAAGGAGAAGCACGGTCGAAAATACTGGAAGCCGGAATACATGCGAGCACGAAGCTGTATTATACAGAGAAGCCAGATAACGGTTTGCAGAGCAACCACGCCACCACACTGGGATGAAAATGTTGTAAGGTTAGGTAGTTATTAATTATATGCAATATAAATGATTATAGTTAATAAGTTCTAAAGCTAAGTTTGTTAGTATTGATAGCGGATGAAGTATATCGTAGAATTAAAGAATAATCAGTGGCTGAGTTTTAAATCAAGTTCCATTACCACACACAAGGTATAGTCAAAGATAGTGACGGCTTTTTAACAGTGAATTCGTTAGAAGACTTCTCGTTTTCAGTAGGCATTGGACCTATTTAGTGACCGAGCACTTGTCTGGTATCGGGCAAATAAGGATTCGTTTAAATCGTGGGATGATTTAGTCGCTGAACTTCGCGCAGAGTTCCTTCCACCTGATTACGATGATCGCTTACTGGAAGCAATTAAGCGCAGGACTCAGGGTCAACAGGAGTCAATAGGAGCTTATATAGCTACGATGACGAACATGTTTTCACGATTGAATACCCAGTTGAACGAAGATCAACAGTTAAGAATGTTGAGACGAAACATAAGACCGTTTTATCAAGGTCAGTTAGGATTGAGCGAAATAAAGACTAAGCAAGAATTAATTGAGAAGGGTCGGCAATTGGAGTCTGTTCGGGCTTCTGTCGATGCTTTTATTCCCCCTCCCTCTAAGCGTAACAATGCTCTTCCGGAACCCGACCTAGATTATGTTACTGTAGATGAACCGGCTTTAGCAAGCGCAAATTTCTCAAATAATCATAGGGATTACCAATGCAGGAATTGTGGTAAAAATGGACACTTAGTACGCTTTTGTAGACAGAAACCAAGGTGCTTTGGGTGTGGGTTAGAAGGATTTATAAAGACTAGATGCCGTCAGTGCACGAAAGTGAATAGCAGGATGAGTTATAATGATAGTAGTAATTTCACTCCAAACAGAATCAATAATTGTCCACGCGGGAAGGTGTCAACGAGTTCGAGAAATGGAACCCGAGCTCAACAGTAGGCGGTGAGTTGAGCTCCCTAATAAAAGCCGCGGTTCCCAAGAATACGACTCCTGTCAGAGTAGTTAATGATGATAAGGACCGGCTGCTAACAGCTATGCTGGATTTTGTGCTTGCTCATGCAGGTGAAGATAACCGGCCTTACCTAAAAGTTTCGATTCTTGGCATTAGCGTTTTAGGACTGCTAGATTCTAGAGCTACAAGATCTATTATTGGCGGAACCTTGTGGGAAAAGCTTAAGACAATAGACTTAAAAATAAACACTGCCGACGCCAAGGTAGTAACGCTAGCGAATGGAAAGCAAATTAATGTATTAGGTGCTCTACAACCCCCAATTGAGTTGGAGAGAGTAGTAACAATTTTCGATATCTTAGTTATTCCTTCACTGCCAGTCGATATAATTTTAGGTGTCGATTTCTGGAAAGTTATGGGCATCGTTGCCAATCTAAATAAAGACACCTGGACTTTTAGCCGAGTTTATTCACAGAGTTTTATATGTTCCTTAGATAGCAAGGAGAAGTGACAGAAGTACAAAAACAGCAGCTAGAGGCTTTGATTAATAGAACTAAGCTAAAATTAGGTAAAGGGTTAGGTCGAACAACAGAGGTAGAGCACGTTATTCAAACCGAGTCACCACCTATAAAACAGAGATACTATCCGGTATCACCTACGCTTCAGAAAGCCATATACATTGAATTGGACGAGATGTTGAAACTCGGGGTAGTAGAGCCATCAGTCTTGACCGATCGTGATGGTGAAAAAGAAAGATGGATCGTATCGTTTCTGTGTGGACTTCCGGAAGTTGAATAGAGTCACAAAGAAGGACGCGTATCCTATTCCGTATGTGTCAACTACGTTGGATAAGCTTAGGGACGCACGGTATATGTCAGCTTTCTGGCAAGTTCCAATGGAGGAACGATTGAAACAACTCACTGCTTTCACTTTGCCAGGACGAGGCAGGTTTCAATTTTGTAGAATGCCTTTTGGGCTTACTAATTCCTCCGCCACTTGGCAGAGATTAATCGACCGTGTTTTAGCTGGCGCTCTAGAATCTTATGTATTCGTTTACTTTACGATATTATAATAGTAACTGGAACTTTTGAGAAACATCTACAAGTCCTAGAAGAAGTTTTTGATAGGTTGTATGAAGCTGGTCTGATCATCAATTATGAGAAGTGTAGGCCCGAGCTACGGTATCTTGGTTATTTAATAGGAGAAAATGGTTTACAGGTTGATCCCGACAAAGTAAGATCAATCTTAGAGATTCCTACTCCGAAAACGGTTAAAGAAGTACGCAGTTTCATAGGAATGGTGACTTGGTACCGTAGATTTGTCCCTAGCTTTTCGACTATGATAGCACCAATTACAGCCTTATTAAAAAAGAAAAAAGTTCCTATGGTCCGACGACTGTGAAGAAGCTTTCCGCAGTGTCAAAGAAAAATTGATAAGAGCTCCTATACTTTCTTGTCCTAATTTCGAGCTCCCATTTATTGTACACACAGATGCCTCCGGGTATGGCATTGGGGCAGTTTTGACTCAAATTCAGAGTGGTGAAGAAAATGTGATAGCTTATTTGAGTCGTTCTTTAAATCGCTGCGAGCGAAACTACTCGACGACGGAGCGTGAATGCTTGGCGGTGCTGTGGGCAGTGGATAAACTTCGCCCGTATTTAGAAGGGTTCAAAATATTCCCTACTTTCGGATGAAGCAGATAACTGGCGCCAAGTTGTACCCAAACCGAAACGTAGAAGCATAATATCTGAAGCTCATGACCCACCGATCTCGGGGCACGTAGGAATCCAGAAAACGTACGAAAAAGTAGCTAAAAACTATTACTGGCCGAAAATGAAAACGGATATAGCTAGATATGTGAGAGGGTGTATTACCTGTCAAACTGTTAAGCCAATTCTAGATAAGCCTGCAGGTTTAATGGCCACTCGCAAGCACGCGGATTTTCCTTGGGAGGTCATAAGTGTGGAGTGGACCTTATTGGGCCTCGTTCGAACCGAGGGTTCAATTACATTTTAACAGTTGTGGACGAATTTAGCAAGTTCCCTTTGCTTTTCCCTTTACGTTCAGCTACTACGAAGATGGTCATGTCGAATTTGGAAAACTTTGTTATTTTATTATTTGGCACTCCGATTGCAATTTCGTAGCAAAGAATTTAAGAACTTTTGTAATGAGTACGGTATTACTCCTAAATACACAGCCTTCTTTAATCCACAAGCCAACCCTGTCGAAAGGACCAATCAGGTAGTGCATACCATGTTAAGGGCGTACGTCTCATATGATCACCGACACTGGGACCTATACCTTCATAAAGTTGCATGCGCAATTCGGCCTTCAGTGCATGAAGTCACTAAAATGACCCCTTATCTGATTAACTTTGGTCGTGAAATGATTATCAATCGTAAAATTCCATCGTGCCGAGATGAAAACCTTGGACTGAGCATAGTTTCGAAAGTTAAACGTTTGGAAGAGGTGAGACGAGAGGTTAGGGAAAGGTTGTCGAAGGCATCACAAGCAAGTAAACGAACCTACAATCTTCGCTGAAGGAATTTAGTTTTTCTACCTCATGAGCTGAGCTAGTATGGAGACGTAATATGGCCGTCTCAGATGCGACCAAATATTTTTCAGCCAAATTAGCGCCTAGATATGTGGGACCTTCCGTATTTTTCGAAAGATTTCGCCTCGGACTTACGAATTAGAGGACACAACGGTGAAAAACCAAGGCACTTGGCATGTGAAAGATCTTCGACCCTATACCTCAAAACAACCGGAAGAATAATCTGAGAAGGAATGATCAACACTTTATGTCGGTAAGCCACCGGAAGGCATGTTTTCTTTGTTTATGAGAATAAGTATTCCTCGAGTTTTGACTCTTAGAGTCCTCGTAAGTAGATAGTGTAGCCAATTTCCTCTTTAGTAAGTTTAATCAAGCACTAATCGATTTTGAGAAGATTTCCGAACAAACCCTTCGCAAAGTCACACGCTGTACTTCTTGATTAGGGAATATTGCTGATAGGAATCAGAGCGTATAGTACCAATCCGGCGGAAGATTAATTCGTAGCTTTAGTTCGTAGGACATAACGTTGCGCTAAATTTATTGGAACACACATGGGATATGACGGCATGCGAAATATTTTGTCGGATCTTTTAGAAAGGGAAGAACACAAAATAAAACAAAGAACTATTGATAAAGCAAGGGGTCCTATACGACATGAGCTGTACAGTAAACTGGAGTACTTGAATGAAAATAGCTACTTCCGTGATGAGTACTCTATTAAAAAAATTAATATAATTTGCAGGTATAGAGGTGGTCTTATAAATTTGAACGCCAATCCCTTTAGGCGTGAAGGCAGCGCAATCTGTTCTCTGTGTAATCTAGACGTGGAGGATAATTTGATCCATTTAGTTGGAACATGTCCCATCCTAACCGAATTTCGTGTTAAGGCATTCGAAAAGAGAAAACTGACAGAGGAAGAAATTATAGAGATATTAAACGGGAAAAATAATTACAATGATATCTATTTGTATGCCATAAGTGCCTGGAAATATCGAGACTTCTTGGTGAAAGAATTTAATAATTAAATTGGATTGAACTAATTATACACCTTTTTTTCTGTCTATTTTTCGCTCTAATATATAGGGTATAAGTAGTTTATATTAAATAGGTTTTATGCTAACTTGTAAGTTGTAAGTTCTAAGTTACTAATAAGTTGCTAATCCCGGCAGACGGCTTCGGTGCCATTGCGGTAGTTTATTTTTATTATTATTATTAAGTATGCTTGCATGAATTATGAAATAAACATTATTATTATTATTATTTGTCGCAGTGACCGGACCGGATAAAGAGCGAAAGAACTAGAAGAGTGTTACCGGCGATAGCGGGCAATAACCACAATCCGAAGTGAATTTTATATAAAGTTTATCCAAAAAAAAAATTGTGAAAAAAACTGTTCAAATTAAAACTTTTAGTGACATTTGTGAAAATAATTTAATTTAATTTGGTCGCTGCCATGGCAACATAAAATTTTTAAATTTATAATAAAATATCAAAACAGTTGGAGCAAGTAACAAATAAATAAATTTTAGTTTTGAAAATAAAAGAAAAATATTTAAAAAAGATATAAAAAATAAAGATATAAAAGTGTAAACTGCTCTGCCGTACGAGCAGCAGCGATTATGGGGAGTCCGATGATCCCCTCAGATCAAGTGGAGAAAGAAGAGGAGCTTAAGTTCTTCTTCTTCTCCGAAAAAAATAATAAAAGGGCCCACAGAACAGGCCATTAAGGGCCATAATCAAGAGGCCACAAAAAAGGAAGTTCAGCTAACTGCCTTGGAGAAGACAGCAACCAGGGCAGAGGAAGCAGTCGAAGATGTACCTCGGACGTCAGCTGCTATCCCAACAGCACCTGTAGCAAAATTACAATCCCCGAAATTATCGGAAGTCGTCAAAACGGCTTCGGCCTCAGCGCCAAAGCCCAGCGGACTTGTGATGAGGCCACCACTGGCCACCACGAAGCCAACTGGCCTGAATAAAAAGCAAGTGGCACCAGCGGGACCAGCAGCAGCTCCACGATCCCCAGCGTTAGTTGCAGGGATATCTTATGCCTAACAGGTAAGTGGCAGTTCCAATAAAGACTCAGCCATTGAAATTTTAGGAAAGGGCATCACTCTTCGTCCAGCCCCATTGGACGCAGGTAAGCCTCGGCCTAAGACCGGTGCGGGTCTACAGGCTTTTTTCGACGGGAGGTGGCAGGATGAGAGCTACGGTATGCAGGTCGAGCACATCAATAGATGTCCTCAGAGCGCATACCTGAAAGTGATCTTTCAGGTCATCTCCCGTGAGGAGCTATTCTCCATGGGAGTAATAGCTGGGCGAATGGTTGAGGTGTATACCACGACCCTCTAGAGTGCTACCAAGCTTATGCTTGCGGGCATCGAGGTGGATGGTAGACAACTTGTTCCGTTCCCACTCAGGGAAAAGCCCACGAAGGTCGTGTTTTCACGGGTCCCAATGCGAGCCAGTCTGAAGACCTCCTGAATTTCCTAGGGAGTTTTGGGAAGGTTTATGGCAGCGTTCGCGTTATTCCTATTAAAATTGGGGACGAGGGTCTTGGGCGGGGTATTTTCGGTACCAGCCGAGAATCGTCCATTACTCTAAATAAGGGGTGCACGATCCCAAGAGTCTTTTACCTGAGCATATCCGGCTCGAGGCACTGGATGGACGTGAGCACCGAAGCAAAATGCCATGCTTGCCATTTGGGAGGGCATTTTATTGCTGACTGCCCCAGGAGAAGCGGTACGAAGGCTGATCAGAAGGCTCTTTCGAAGGAAACCACTGCTACATTAGTGGCTCCGTAGAAGGAATCTTCGGGCGGGTCTCAGCCAGCTATTTTGGAGCAGCACTGGCTGGATAAATTGCCTGAAGTTGTCTTAGAGGCAAAAGAAGTTCCGGCTATAAACGGTGCCACGTCAGCACGTGAAAACACGGCTACTTCTGACGAGGAGTCGATTAGCCTAGTAGGTAAGAAAAGAAGGACGAGGGGGAGGAACAAGGTGGACCGGGCGATGTTGCATCCTCTAGAGCCAGCAAAGCCAGTCGCGTCAAAGCGGCCCCACTCGGAGGAGGACGATAGTGGAGCTCGCGGTTCAATGGTTGTTGTGAGGAACACGGAAGTGTCCCTCGAGCAGCTTTCGGACTGCGACATGACCGGCTTAGATGAAACTGGTCTCTCGAGCTTCGGTGGCTACGAGTCGTGTGATAGTATCATTTCGACTGGTAGCCAATTTGAAGTCTCGAAGGGGATGGAAACCCTTCCTAGGAAGAAAATCTCCGAAAATCTTGCACAGCTCCAGTACAAAAAGAATTCAGATAAAATCTGGAGTATTCTTGTAAAGGAGCTGGAGAGGCCGGAGTTGTTACTTCCTCAGCTTCAACTCCTACAACAGGAGTCCAAGAAGATGAGGAAGTACAACGATGTAGCTCGGTTAAAACGACTTCATAGGAAGGTGGAGAAGTTGGTACAGGAGCATCGCTTGGCCGATTCTCCTCGTCCCCAGACGTCTTATCTCTTTGAATGTGTAAGATAGGCTCTCTTAACACCGGGGGTTTAAGTTCTCATCCAAGAATACACAGTACTATTGAATATGTCAAAATGTTCGATATAGACATTACACTTCTGCAGGAGACGAATTTCAAGACACGTATACACAACTTGAGCGCTATGTTTATTTACACACTGGCTATGCACTGTATGCCACACCTGCGCCTCGCCGAGGCTCATGGGTGGCAATCATTGTATCCAATAAATTTACACTATCGTCTCCTGTCTATACAGATATATTCCCAGGCTTCGCTTCTTCCTTGGACTTTGTCATTCAAGACAAACATATCAAGGTAGTAAACGTGTATCTTCCTCATGACCAGGACAATACAAGACAAGTTCTTGATAGTGTTCAGTCCTGTCTGGTGAATTTTAGCGGCGAAACTGTCCTCGGAGGTGATTTCAACTGCACTCTGAATCTCTCAATGGATCGGCACTCTGGAGTTGAGTTCAGCTCTGTCAATGCTACTCGATTGAGGAATTTTGTCGGTGTTTTCAGACGCGTTGATATCTATCGTTAGATGCATCCTACGACTAGATCATACACGAGGATCTCCCGAAATATCCATGGAAGTCTCGCAGGCTCCAGAATTGATAGACTTTACGTCTCACCTGGAATACATGAAGTGTGTTCGGTTAGCGATCATCTTCTTGTAGTGGCGACCAGCACTCTAGTTGAAAGAAGGACTGCATACTGGATATTCAACAACTATTTGTTGAATTCCGAGCAGTTCATCACTGAGTTCATTGAAATCTGGCACGATTGGCAAGAGAGGAAAGCTGACTTCCTTTTCTTAGTCAATGGTGGGATGTTGGAAAGCTCCAGATTCGGTCTTTTGTCGAGACGAGTGTCAATCGAAGTGGCTATCAAGCTTCTAGCTTGTCGGTCGAGGTCTCTCGGATGGCAGCTCTCTCAACTCAGCCGAAGTTGATTCTTCATTTCAATAGAATAAAGGAACGCTTGGCAACACAGACTTACAAGCACAGCTTGGAGTTTGTGCTGCGCAGCCAATCACGCTGGCTGAGGGAAGGCGATTCTCCAACCTAGTATTTCTTTCAGGCGACCAGACGACGTACTGCTTCTTGTGAGGTCGAATCGATAATTGATGAATCTGGACAAGTCCTCAACGGACAGCAGCTATCAGAATATATTCGAGACTACTACAGTAGTCTCTACTCTGAATCGACGTCGACAACATCCTCGACCACTCATGAATTCCTTGAGAATATTCCCACTTTCTCTGAAGACAGTAAGGAGCTCCTGGATACAGTAATCACATTGGAGGATATGATTGCTGCGACAAAGGATCTAAGGCGACACACTTCACCTGGTTATGACGGCTTGAATCCAGAATTCTTCATACGTTTCACGGATTTATTAAATTCCCGACCTTTTGGAAGTCTTCAATTCGGCGGTTGAGACACATTCAGGCTTTCCCTCTAGTTGGAGGAGGTCTGTTATGCGAGTGATTCCAAAGAAGGGAAATTTGCAGAGGATGGGGAACTGGAGACCAGTAACCCTATGCAATGTAGACTACAAAATCGTCTGCAAGCCTTAGGGGCGATACTCCGCTCAGTGATTGCTTCGGTAATACACCCGGAACAGTCCTATTGCGTACCTGGTCGTAGTATCTACGACAACATCGCGGTAGCCAAGCATTTGTTTGCCTACCATGATCAGATAGGTGCACAAATGGCCATGATTTCACTTGACCAGCAAAAGGCTTTTGATAGCGTCTCGCACGAGTATTTCTTGACTGCTCTCGAGGCATTTGGGTTTCCACCCAGGTGGCTCGATATCATCGGGAAACTGTATAGAGATTCAGCGATTTTGATTAAGCATCAAGGACAAGTTCTGGCTCCTATCTCGTTTCATCGAGGTATCAGACAGGGCTGTCCATTGTCAGGTATGCTTTATGATCTTTCGTTAGAGCCGCTACTGGTGAATCTTCGTCAAATGCTCGGACAGTATTCAGTTCATTAACCGAATACCAATGTGAGGCCTCTTATGATTACGTATGCGGATGATCTGTCTATTTTCGTAACAGGAGATGAAGCTTTTCCGGTAGCTCGTGCTGTTTTCGAACAGTTCGAACGTATAGCGGGCGCTAAAATATACCTTAGTAAGAGTCAAGGCCTATGGTGTGGAAGGTGGAGAGATCGTACAAATACTCCACTGAACATCCAATGGACTAATACTTGCCTAAAGTATTTAGGTGTGTATATCGGACGCGAGAGTAAATCAAATAATAGCCGCATCGCTCTTGAGAAACTCTCTATAGCTGTAAACTCATGGCGTAGTCGGCTGTTTCCATTATCCTTAATGGGAAGGTCAGTCGTGATAAACTATTTGATTACCTCGTCCATCGTTCATCTGCTGAAGTCTGAGACGTTTGATGGAGGCTTCGTAGGTCTTCTTCAAGCAAAAGCGATAGACGCCTTTTGGTGCGGAAGACGATGGATTGCTGAAAGCACGCTCTGTCTGCCAGTCAAGATAGGTGGATTAGGTCTCACTAACTTGGTTGTGAAATCAAGGTGTCTCCAAGTGCGTGCATTCCAAAGAGTGTTTTTCCAGAGAGACAGCTTGATTTCTCAACTGTGGGTGAATGTACTGGGAGGGATCGGCATAGGGGAGAATTACTACCTACTCTCTGTTCGACCACCTTATCCTCGTGATTGGCCACAGGATCTAATCTCAACAATTCAGACCTGGGGCAGACTCAGGCCAACATTTCACCTTAAGTGGAATGCTCTACGGTACACGGAATTCGCGTCGACTCCAATCAGGTTTAATCCTGAATTAATAGATTCAGTGTTCAGTAATGACACGCATACACTGACGGTTCTCGGAGATATTATTGATATCTCTGGAAACTGTCGAATAAACACTAACACTCCACAATTATAGGACCTGGCTGCTTCTGCGTGGGAGAGATTTCGCCAACTTGGGACCAGTGACTCTGGCAGTAAGTTGGAAGATGCTTTCGTTCTGAACAGACCACCTCACACACCTTTCAGCACACTTACAACACGTGTGCTCCGTGACGTGCTTATGTCAATAAGACCTCCGGAGTATACAGGATGTAACAGATGGCGAACACACCTCGAGGTGAATATGGGGTGATGGGAGGGATAACTTGTAGATTAGTCTACAGTTATTCTTCTAATTACAAAGATGCTGATGTAGCATTCAAATTGCTGCATCACAGTCTTGTGCATCCTAATCAGTTGTCACATATTGACCGGCGGGTTCAGAGGATTTGCACAGTTTGTGCTGATGAGGCGCCCTGTTTCACAGGTTCTTCACTTGTCCGGCTTTGCAGGGTCTAATGGATCTCGTGCGCGGTATGTGTCAGTTGATCCACCCGAATTTCGGCATTACTAGGACATCGTCTCTATGGGGATCAAAGGTCTGTAGTCGAGTGAATTGTTTGATTAGCTTTATGATGACACTGGCCAAATCTACAATTCACCTGTACTACAAGAGAGTCGAAGATGGGAATCAGAACACTGACCAACAACACCACGCACACGCACATAAGCGCCAATTCGTTGACAGATTGAAGAGACGTTTACGTCTTGAATATCTGGCAACGAACACAGACACATTCAACGGCACATGGCAACCACTATCATCGGTGCAAGACGGATTTCTTGTCTTTCGCTGGTAATAGCAGGCCACAGCATTTGCAACACTAGTCCACGAGGCTCCTCCTCGCTTTGGAACCTTTGCAAGTGCTGTGGGAAGGACGGGTGCTCCGTTAGAGATGCTCAGCTGGAGGGATGATGAGGGCAGTCTGTAGAGGTCAATGATACTACAGGCTGCTCTCGCGGGACTCCATAACGGTGAACAGAATTCAACTGTGTGTTGAGTTAAGTTTAATTTCACGATGAACCGAAACTCAATAGTGCAGTGTGTTGAATTAAGTTTACTTTGCTTGCCTTATCCTCTTACCACTGGCGGGGGATGGATAAGCGCTGGGTTGCTTGAGAAGTGGTTAAAATAAAAACTCAACGTACTCGGTAATACACTTTAATCATATAAAGCTATAGGCTATTTATAATAAAGAAAAAATGCTTACATGCCAATAACAACTAAATTATGTTTTTTAAAAGAAATAATTTCTACATAGCAGAGCTATGTATGTTGAATTATTGCAACATAGATTATAATGAATACAAGTAACAAATGTATGGTCAGCATTTTTTGACGGACCTAGTAAACGAAAGAAGAACGCTCGTACGTATGTATGTAGAAATAGCGTAAACATTTTTTTATACTGTGAATCAATGCAATCGCTTTATGTTGTAAAAGCTATTTTTAGGTCATGATTGCATTGATTCTAATTATGACGGTAAGGAATTCTTATTAATTGTTCATGGGATGAAAATGTTGGGGCCGGGCGGATGCAAGAACCTTGTCAAATTGTTGCTGAATTGAAGGTTGAGAATCTGCCTGCGTGCTAGGTGAGGAGGGTTGATTTTCATCCTTCTTGTAGGTTTTGAAGAACCACTTAAGATTGCTCCAGTATTTGTAAACGCAAATGCCTAGTAGAACAAAGACGAAATGGTTGGTCGTCGCAGCTGTATGTACTGCTAATGCCTTGTGCATTGTTTGGGTGTATGGTGGCTCTGGTGCTAGTGTATAATCCATGATCTGTTGATTTGGATGAATTAATACTCCAGATTGGAGGATGTGAGAGACCTCTGTTATCACCGGAGATGTTTGCTTTATGTGACTCGTGACAACCTCAAATTGTTGATCGATCGCAGTTTTCAGGGATATTTCTTTTGTTTTTAATGAGCAGTCCTCATGAAGGTGGATGATGCCAGTGGCAGTGAGAAGTAATTCTTTTCTTTTGCCGTTGCAGATTATTGCTACAACTTTGGGCTCCTTGGTGATGTATAGCCAGGTATTTTTCATCATAAATGCCTTCCAAACAGCTCCAGTCAGTTACAACTTCCGCATTTCACAAATAGATGCAGTATGGCGATTGTAAAGCTCGTCAACAATACAGGATGGACTGTCATCAATTCTATGAACAAATGTCGGAGCGCAAAGATAGGTGTGATTACCTATCATTGTACACGATTTCAACTCTTCCTCTTTTAAGTTAAAGTAGAGTTGGTGATTAAAGTTGACAGCAAAAGTGGATAGTTTCAGGTCTATAATAGCAAACGAATTGTTATTGATCATTTGTGGTATTGGTGTAACATGCATGAGTTCATATGCATTTCTTTCTATTATGTTCAGGTAGCCATACAGTTTTAATGTATTATTTTCTGCCTTGATATCTAGTCGAGGTTGAGGTGTTTCTGATATGAGGAGATTAGAGCCCAGCTTAATTGAAGTAGCCTCTATTGCCTTTTTGATTTGATGTGGCGTAATAAAGTCTAGGAGATGACCGTGTTGGTGAATGGCATTCAACCAGCGTTTGTATTTTTCTGCTAACTCGTCATAGTAATCTTCAGCGTTGAGATAGGTTGATATTACCTCAATGCTGATCCTGTTGTGGTCGGCCATACTGAACCATGTAGCCATTTCATTAATTGAGGCAATGACTTGACACAATCGTGAGTCGAGCTGTTTCAGCTTCTCGCCAATGATGTAGTTAGATTGGTTGATCTTGGATTTAATGAGCAATACCTGTTGGTTAGTTGTTTGAAGAAGGCCTTCCTGATTATGCTGCAGTAATTCTAAATCTGTATAAACCTTGTCATTGACCCCAAAAATGCTTGTTAGTACATCTCCGAGTAGACCTCTCCTTCCTCTAGACTTACGCTGGGCTAGTTGAACGATTTCATCAGTTGCCTTCATCAGATTTGGCGTTCTTGCTGACATATGTTCAAAAAGTATACCACAGTGACTGATGTCAGTAGGAGTCTTAGTTTTCTCGCACAAATCTCTTATTTGGGCCCAGGTTGTGTCTATCATTTTTCGATCTTCAATTACTTCGCTTGTTGGAAAGGTAATCTGAAACCTAAGGTTTCTTCGTTTGATTTGTGCAGAACCCAAGTTCTCGATATACAAACCAGTTTGGGTTGAAAAATCTCATAACTCTGGCCAAAAACTGTAGCTATCCAGTATAGTACTATAAAAACCGAGTGTAGTAGCTTAGTAGCCCACGTGCAGGGTGCAATCTTAATTTTCCTTCTTTTTGGTGAGTGTGGTGAATCGTCTGCTTTGATTTTTATTGCACATGTTGATGGCTGATCAAAGTGCTCTGATCTAGACCAAAGTTCTGGTTCAGGCTGAATATTGCTGATATGTGATCTCCTGCGAGTGGTGCCTGGCTTATGCCTAGCGTTAGAGAGGGTTGTCAACGTGGCAAGAGTTTTGAGCTCAGGTGCTCTTGACGATGTGTACGTATCGATGGGTAGCTGACAAAGCTTGTTGAGCGGATGCTTCTTTAGGTCGTTTCTGTATTTGACTGACACAACCCAGAAGATACCATCTTCTCCTGGGTGAAGTTGCACAATTCGACCTAGTGACCATCTTTGTGGTGGTAAATTGTCGTCTTTCACTAGTACCAGCTCGCCGATATCAGGATTATTGCCTTCGGTTTTCCACTTGCTCCTTTGTTGTAGCAAGGACAAATATTCTTGCGACCATCTATTCCAAATATCTTGCTGTAGTTTGGTAACTAACTTCCACCTCTGATGAACCTGCGTGTTGCTTATATCGGGCTCTGGTGGTGCTATTATCGGTCGGCCAATCAAAAAGTGGCCTGGTGTTAATGGTTCTAATTATGTGGGATCACTCGACTGTTGGCAAATTGGTCTTGAGTTTAGACAGGCCTCAACTTGGTACAATATCGTGCTAAATTCTTCGTATGTCAGCAGTGTTTCGCCTAGAACTCGCTTGAGATGGCCTTATGACTGATTTAACACCAGCTTCCCAGAGACCCCCGAAATGTGGGGTACCAGGTGGGATGAGCTTCCACTCTGTCCCGTTATTTGCTAGAACCTCTGCAGCTTGTCTGGTGGAGTGATCAATTGCAAGCTTCAGTTCCTTGTTCATTTTGTTTCGTGCGCCAACAAAATTCGTTCCATTGTCACTGTATATTTCCTGCAATTTCCCCGACGTGCAACAAATCTTTTATATGCCGCCAGAAATCCATCTGTAGTAAGATCACTGACTAATTCGAGGTGAAATTCCTTGGTCACCATACATATAAATAGGGTGATATAGCCCTTTATAGTTTTGGTTCCTCTTCCTTTTGACAATTTTGTTAGGAAGGGTCCAGCATAATCAACCCAACAGTGGGATAATGGTGGGGAAGGAATTATTCTTACAGCTGGTGGGTTTCCCATGAGTTGCTGGGTAGAGTTCTGACGATGTCTCAAGCATGTTATGCATCTATGTATTCTGGCTTGTACCCTACTTTTGGAATTTATTACCCAGTATTGCATTCTTACGTTGTTTAGAGTAAGCTGTGTGCCGCCATGTAGAGTCTGGAGTTGCGCATGGTCAATGATCAGGTTAGTTACATTGTGGTTCTGAGGAAGTAGAACTTAATGCTTCGTGTCGGCTGAGAGGTTGGCATTCTGTATCCTACCTCCTACTCTTAGAACTCCCTCTTGGTCAATAAATGGATGAAGTGAAAGTAGCTTGCTTGATTTCTTCAACCGGTCCCCCTTTTTTAGGGTATTTATTTCTTCAAAGAATGATTCTTGCTGCACAATTTTGACTATGCAGGTTTTAGATATTCTTAATTCTTCTGTGCTATTACTCTTACTTGATGAGTTAAGGTAGAGCAGTTAGATATGTCTGCAATTGTTACTGCTGCATGTAGAACCTTTATCGTCCTTTTGACTTCTTCGTTCGTTTGGATGTTAAATTTCCTTGAAGGCCAAGCTTCTGGTGATTTTGCAATGAGCTTACTTGGATTAGTACCCCTTGAAGCCACGTCTGCTGGATTTTCTTGAGATGAGACATGCTTCCTTTCCATGCGTCTTTGAATTTCCGATGTCCTATTCGCAACGAAAGTGTGAAGGGTATTTGGGTCCTTTGCGATCCATGCCAAAACTATCTCAGAGTCGCACCATGCAAATACTGTGGGCGAAGTTATTCCTAAGGTAATGATGGTGGATTTGAGTAGTCGTGCTAACATCAAGGCTCCGCAAAGTTCCATGCGTGGTAATGCTATTTTTTGTTTTAACGGTGCTACCTTAGTTTTTGCTGTTAATACGGTCGTATGGACTTTTCCGAATGAGTCCGTTGTGCGGGAATATATGACTGCTGCGTAACCCTTTTCTGAGGCATCGCAAAATCCGTGAAGCTGCAATTGCTGACCCACACGGTAATTTATCCAGCGCGGTATTCTAAGCGATTGTATTTCATGCAGTTCACTTTCTAAGTTCTTCCAAGCCTTAATAATTTCAAAGGGCGGCTGTTCGTCCCAATCTGTGCCAGTTATCCAAAGAGCCTGCATTATTAACCTTGCAGTTAGTGTCATAGGAGACAGCCATCCTAAGGGATCGAATATGGTGGCAATTTTAGATAGCATAGCTCTTTTTGTCAAAGTTTCATTAGAGTCTTCAAGTTTCAATTTAAATTGCAGTTCATCTTGTTTGGGATTCCAATGAATTCCTAAAGCCTTAATTGTGTCAGCTTCCTTTATTTCAAGAATTCCTTTTCTATTATATCTTCGGCGATATCACTCAAAAGTCCCTCATCATTCGACATTCATTTTCTAAGATTGAATCCTCCTTTCTTTAGTAACAGATTTATTTTCCTTTGTAGCTCACGAGCTTCTTGTTTTGTGTTTGCGCCTGTTAACATGTCCGCCCAATAGGAAGCTGGGTGCCTTCATCTCCTGTGAGCTGCTTGAGAGTTTTGACTGCGATATATGAGGCAGGACCAGGCAGTGGTAGCTGTCGCCAAAGTATCCTTTGATAATCTCTATCCTCTTTAGCGACGCTGATGTGCCTGAACATTTTCTCAATATCAGCTGTATAAACGTACCGATGTTTTCTCCAGCTTAAAAGTATTTCTGTAAGATCCTGCTGAATCTTTGGCCCACTGTGTAGTAAGTCGTTAAGGCTATATCCAGATTCAGTTTTGCATCAAATACAACGCGTGTTTTGGTGGTCGTGCTGTCCTTTTTAAACACGGCATGATGTGGCAAGTAATATACCATAGATACATCTCCCTTATATGGTTTTGCTGGGCTCATATGCCCCAAAGCCAGATATTCCTTCAAAAAGTTGGTGTATTCAATTTGTAAGTCTGGATTTTTGCTTAATTTCTTCTCCATCTGGATTAGGCGGGCAATGGCTACCTTTTTAGATTGGCCTAACTGTCCCTCATCATTTTTAAAAGGCAATTGTACCACGTATCTTCCTTCCTCATCTCGTTTATGCGTTTTTCTGAAGTGTTCTTCGCATATGTCATTGGTTTGAGTTACTGGAATACTGTCTTCAATTTGCCAACATTTTTCAAGTTGTTCTTGAATTTCTGCGAGTGATAGAAGACTTGTGAGTTTGGTTGCTTCTTGCCAGGTATTTGGGATACTGCCAAAAACAATCCATCCTAATTTGGTATTTTGGACTGCTGGTTGTCCTGTTTTGACACCTTCAATTAGAATATTAGCATACACGTCAGCTCCCAGAAGCAAATCAATGGAACCTGGTTTGTTGAAATTTGGATCAGCCAATACCATGTTTTCGTATCTCTTAATGTTGATTCCAGTTAAGTGCGTTTCAGGAAGGTAGGAGTTTACTTTGGACAAGCCGAGTGCTTTCACTGAGAGGTAAGTGTCTTGTTTGTTTCAGAGTTGGAGCTTGATATTTACCTTGCTGGAGATTTTGGCAGACTCAGACTCCCCAACTCCTAGTATTGTTGCTTTGATTGGATGCCTTTGGAGCTTCATGATTTGAACAGCCTCTTCTGTTATTAGAGAAACCTGCGAAACAGGATCTATCAGTGCTCTAAAAGACTCTATTTGTCCAAACGCATTTCTTAGCCTCACTACAGCAGTGGGTAATAATATGTGTGTAATTCTGGTGTTACTAGTGTGAAAGGTCATGATATCTTTTGCTGTGGATATTGATTCATTTCCATGTTGACATGTATTTGTCGTCAAGTGAGCTGCTAGATTGCTCTTATCCGTGGTAGCAGGTGGTTGAGTGGAATTGAACCCTTTTTCGCTGTTTCGATGTAATAAGCTAGGGTGCTTCTTTTTGCACCTTTCTGTCTTATTGTGTGCTAGACAATTAAGACAAAGGTTGTTTTGTTTGACCACTGCGTGTCGTTGGTCAATTCCTATTAGCTTGAATTCTCCGCATTGATAGATATTGTGAGTTTTCCTGCATACGACACATGTGTTCTTGACTGTAGTGTGGAATGTTTTCTTTAAATTTCTGGTGTAAACATCTGATTTCGGTTGTTTTGAACTATGCACTGCAAAACTTGATACCTTTTTTCTAGGAATTCTAGCAACTCTTGAACAGATGGCATTTCACGTGTGAGAGGCCCCATTCGTACGTATTGCAGTTCAGGTTTTTTAATGCCTCTAAGCATTCCCTTAATAATTATAATGTCTTCCTGACATCTATGCTCAGTCTTTTTGGCGTCTATTATCGTGTTCGCATAGGTTGTGATTATTTTCCTGGTGTTATTAAACCTTGCCTTAATTAATTGTAAGGCAGTGTTGTAGTTGTTACTACTTAATTGCAGGTGAGAAATTACTCTCTTGGCATCTTCTTTTAAGTGATAGATGAGATATTGCATCTTCTCAACGTTACTAAGGTGAGGGTTATTGTGGATGACATTCGAAAAGATATCGATGAAAGATTTCCACTCTCTATAATCTCCGTTGAACCTAGGAATTTTTCAGTGGTGGTAACTTGGGGAAGTTATTTATCCTTGGAAGTTCTTGATGTGGAAAGGCTGATGTAAGTTACTGTTGAGGTTCCCAAAACGGCATGGATGTGGCAGGTAGAGTTGAGGTTTGAATCGGAAACCCGTAACTCTGTACGGGTGGCATGGGTGTGGTTATGTTTGTGTAATCGTTAACCATTGTCGCAGTAGTTTTTGTAGCTATTGCTATAAAAGATACTGCTGGAGGAATTGGTGCCATTGCAGTAACTGGGGAAGTTGCTGGTGTCGTTTTAGTTGGTTGTTCATCTACTGGATTTTGTGTTTTCCCTGTATCATCTTGATAGTTTGCGTACATTTCAATACCACCCTTGCGTAATTCAAACGTCTTTCCGAACAAGTCCTCAGTATGGTACGGATGCTGTTGCTCGATCTCTTGGTGAAGAGATGTAAACTTAGACCAGTAATCGTGCAATTCTTTTGTTTTTTTTTTATGAAGTATTGATCTGTTTTTTTTCTTCTATGGAGTCTTTCGTAAAGTTTCTGATTAAATCCGATATATTTTTTGCTATTGCTTTTTGAGATTTGATGTATTCTTCTAACTTCGTCATTATTTTCTTTCTTGGTAGGGATTCTTGTATGAAGCTGATACGATATTTCTATTTGATTGAGAACTTTCGTAGAAATGCTTTGGATCCAAAAGACTTCTCTGTGTGTTCAAAACCCTGCAGACGTAGATAAAAGCTAGATTTAACAGTGTGTCAAATCTTAGTGTTGATACTACCGGTTTTTATATATATTTTTTCAGATGATGCTCCGGGAGTTCTCAGAAATGAGAAAGCCGGTCTTTGGCTTTGGATTTAACACTCTGGTTGAGTGTGAAGTAGAGCTAGATTTACCAGTGTGTTAAGTCTGCTGTAGCGATGAAATGACTCAGCTGGATGATTGTAAAAAAGAGCTAGATTCAACAGTGTGTTAAATCTTTAGTTGTTCTCTTTTTCTCGGCTCGAAGGACCATGAGCAGAATTCAACTGTGTATTGAATTAAGTTTAATTTAACGATGAACCGAAACTCAACAGTGTGTTGAGTTTAGTTTACTTTGCTAGGCTTATCCTCTTACCACTGGCGGGGGATGGATAAGCGCTGGGTTGCTTGAGAAGTGGTTAAAATAAAAACTCAACGTACTCGGTAATACACTTTAATCATATAAAGCTATAGCCTATTTATAATAAAGGAAAAATGCTTACATGCCAATAACAACTAAATTATGTTTTTTAAAAGAAATAATTTCTACATAGCAGAGCTATGATGAATTATTTCAACATAGATTATAATGAATACAACTAACAAATGTATGGTCAGCATTTTTTGACTGACCTGGTAAACGAAAGAAAAGCGCTCGTACGTATGTATGTAGAAATAGCGTAAACATTTTTTTATACTGTGAATCAATGCAATCGCTTTATGTTGTAAAAGCTATTTTTAGGTCATGATTGCATTGATTCTAATTATGACGGAATTCTTATTAATTGTTCAAATTGAAGCTTCTTGGAATTGTCAAAATTGGGACAAGTAATAAATTTTGTGTTTGCTCATATTTTAGGCATTTTTCAAAATTTTTGGTATCCGTTATACAGTCTCTTTTGAGAGTTCAATGTTTCATTTTTTTTCTTCTCGTTTATTGTTAATGTCTAATTTGTTCCCGTTGTCCCTTTTGACCCATTTTGTGTTGTTTTTAGTTAGTTATTGTCTGTCTTTTTTACACATTGTAGTTTAAGGATTTTGAAAAGAGCCATAGAGCCAAAAATAAAAGAGACATATTTACATAAAAACAAGTAAAAAAGCTAATATTGGTCTAAGACCAATTCTTATGATACTCTAGATGAATGTCCGTATGAAATTTCGTATGGGCAACCATTTGAGCAATTTTGATTTTTGCAGTGGTTTTTCGCATATATTTCGAGAACGGTTCGTCGGACAGAAAAAATGATTATAACCAATTTTATAGGATTTCATATTCTGAAAAAGTTTTTAGTACAATAAAAATGTCTTGGACTGATCGTTTTCACAGTATACGTAAAAAACCTAAATTTTTATATGGCAACACCAAGAAGGAGTTGCCCGATTTAGTCCATTTTTAAAATGTTATTTGCTAGTCCAATGAAAACACCATGTACTAAATTTCAGCTCTCTATGTCGACGGGTTCTCAGGCAGTTTTCAAATATATAGCGGAAAACGAAATTTTTGTATGGCAACCCCACGAAGGAGTTGCCCGATTTGTCTCATTTTCGAACTTAATTTTACTTTTTTTTTCAAAGTCCGTGTACAAAATTACAGCTCCCTAAGTGTACGCGTTCTCGAGTTATTGTGCGCACAGACAGACGGACGGACGGACGGACATGCAAAAATCAAAATAACTTTTAATATTATGCGTGGGTGTCCAATCCATTTTGCTCTACCATCATTATTTCGAGGTGTTACAAACGGAATGACAAACTTAGTATACCCCTATAGATTTCATCTAGGGTATAAAAACAAATTATTATTATTAGTGAAAAACTGAAGTTTTGTATGGCAACACAAGGTTTGCCCGATTTGCTCCACTTTTGGAGCTGTATTTGCAATTTTTATGAAAACGTTGTGTACTGATCAACACGATCATGCAAAGAATTATTTCTAAAAATAATATTGTTTCTCATCAAATCTCTACCCACAAATTCAACGTTCACACAAAATAAAATGCATACTTGCACTTTATTTTTCTCACCGTCGTCCGTGAAAAAGAGTTAAATTTCACGTGATAACGTTCATTTCCACAAAAGTTTTGTACATTTAAATTTCATGTGAAAACGTTGAATTTCTGGATAGATAACCTTGGTTGGCATAACTTATCTTTAAGGTAAAATTGATATAAATATAGAGTAAAAATGAATGAAGGACTTACTTAGAATTCAGTCACCAAGCAGGTAGTTTCTTTTAGAATTCCCCCCCCCCCCCCCCCCCCACCCGTGGTAAGGGTTCTAACTTTAACTAACTAACAGTACAAAATATGAGGTTTCCACGTCGACGCCTTCTCAGCCACCCAATTTAATTCATTTTTGAAATATCATTAACTATTTTTAGTAAAACGCTGTGTACCAAATTTTAGCTCTATACGTCGACGCGTTCTCAGGCAGTGCCCAAATATATAGTTAAAAACGAAATTTTTATATGGCAGCCCTACGAAGAAGTTGCCCTATTGGTCCTATTTTTGAACTTAAATTAATATTTTTTTTAAAATGCCATTTACAAAATTCGAGCTTCCCACGTCAGCGTATAGTGAAAAACCAAAGTTTTGTATAGCAACAAACAACAAAGTCAAAAAGTATTTTTTTCTTTCTCAGTAATATAAACAAGAAAAGTTTAATGCGAAATAATAATTTTTTTTATGTAAATAGGATCTTTATTGATGGCTCTTTGGCTCTTTCCAAAATGTCTTAAAAATAGTTGGCAAAAGGCTCTACAAAGGGTAAAAAAGACACTAGCTAAACTAAAGTTATAAAGTCAATAGGGACAGTTAAAACAATTATACTAAACCAATGACAAAAAACTAAAAGACACACAAAAAGTTAAACAAACGACACAAAATTCTTAAAAGAGACGAAAAAACGAATACAAGAATTTTGAAAAGGATCTAAAAGATAGACAAAAAATTTAAAAGTCCCAATTTTGATAATTGGGTAAGTAAGTGGCAGTTCCAAAAAAATCTAATAAAACTATTTATCTAATCGAACGAATTTTCAACAAAAAATGTTGCAATTTAGTACCGAGACCGAAACTGAATTAAAAATGAGAAATCGAACGAATGAACGAAAAAATTTACCCGATACGGTTATAGAGTCCCGCGAGAGCAGTCTCATCATCCCTCCAGCTGAGCATCCCTTACGGAGCGCTTATCCTTCCCACAGCACTTGCAACAGTGCCAAAGCGAGGAGAAGCCCCGTGGACTAGTGTTGCAAATGCTGTGGCCTGCTATCACCAGCAAAAGACAAGACCGCTGTCCTGCACCGACGATAGTGGCTGCCATGTGCAGTTGAATGTGTCTGCGTTCGTTGCCAGATATTCAAGCCATAAACGTCTCTTCAATCTGTCAACGAAGTGGCGCTTAAGTGCGTGTGCGTGGTGTTTTGGGTCAGTGCTCTGATTCCCGTCTTCGACTCTCATGTAGTACAAGTGAATTGTAGATTTGGCCAGTGTCAACACAAAGCTAATCAAACAGTTCACCCTACTACAAACCTTTGGTCCCCATAGAACCGACGTCCTAGTAATGCCGAAATTCAGGTGGATCAACTGGCACATATCGCGCACGAGTTCCATTATTAGATTTTGCAAAACTGGGCAAGTGAAGAACCTGTGAAACAGGGTGCCTTCACCAGCACAATCTATGCAAAACCTCTGAACTCGTCTGTCAACATGTGATAACTTATTAGGATGCATAAGACTGTGATACAGCAATTTGAATGCTACATCAGCATCTTTGTAATTAGAAGGATTACTGTACTTGTAGATTAGTCTACAAGTTATCCCTCCCATCACCCCATATTCACCTCGAGGTGTGTTCGCCATCTGTTGTATCCTGTATCCTCCGGAGGTTTTATTGACATAAGCACGTCACGGAGCACACGTATTGTAAGTGTGCTGGAAGGTGTGTGAGGTGGTCTGTTCAGAACGAAAGCATCTTCCAACTTAGTGCCAGGGTCACTGGTCCCAAGTTGGTGAAATCTCTCCCGCGCAGAAGCAGCCAGGTCCTATAATTGTGGAGTATTAGTGCTTATTCGACAGTTTCCAGAGATATCAATAATATCTCCGAGAACCGTCAGTGTATGCGTGTCATTACTGAACACTGAATCTATTAGTTCAGGATTAAACCTGATTGGAATCGACGCGAATTCCGTGTACCGTAGAGCATTCCACTTAAGGTTAAATGTTGGCCTGATTCTGCCCCAGGTCTGAATCGTTGAGATTAGATCCTGTGGCCAATCACGAGGATAAGGTGGTCGAACAGAGAGTAGGTAGTAATTCTCCCCTATGCCGATCCCTCCCAGTACATTCCCCACAGTTGAGAAATCAAAGTGTCTCTATGGCAGAACACTCTTTGGAATGCACGCATTTGGAGACACCCTGATTTCACTGCCAAGTTAGTGAGACCTAATCCACCTATCTTGACTGGCAGGCAGAGCGTGCTTTCTGCAACCCATAATATATATTTCAAGTAAAGATGCTACAACTCAGATTAAATCTTAAAATTTGGACATCCATAACTATAATCACAATTGCCTAACTGCAAATCATGCCCAAACTTTTAAGATTCAATGTGAGTTGTAGCATTTCTTATTTTGCATTAAACTTTTCTTGTTTATATCACTCAGAAAGAAATAAAATAATTTTTGACTTTTTAGTGCATTTTATTTACAAAAGTTATTTATTTTAAAAGTTTTCAGATGTTCTATTCCTTCATCTTTGCAGTATTTCTCAAGATCTGCGGACGTAAATGCTGGCCCTCGGTCAGTGATGACTCGGCTAGGATTTCCAAAAGTTGCTTGCTGCATCATCAACTTTTAAGAGTATCTGATGTCGTCGTCGAATTTACAGGATAGATCCATACAAATTTTGTAAATCCGTCGATCACCGTTAGAATATATCTATATCCCTTCTTCGTTATCGTCATTGGACCTAGATGGTCTATATGGTATGTAGATAGTGGGATTGCTTCCTTTGGTATGGGATGTAAAAATCCTTCCTTTTTCCCCGATTTAGCTGCCAAAATGCAAGCAATACAATTAGTAATACACTGCGAAATTTTCTGGCTAAGCTTTGGAATATAATAATCTTTAACTATTACTTGCTCCATCTTGCGCTGACCAAAGTGCGCTTTTTCATGAAACGTACGTATTAGCTCATTCTGCATAGTTTTCGGTACCACTAGCAACTTTGCGCCATCGACAAATTTGAACAAAATACAAAGTTTAAGAACTTCGAAAATGGCCTTAATACCTGGATCCTTCATCTGAGCCGACTGAATTTTATTTACGAGACTGATACTCTCCACTACTAACAAGATAGGGTTCCCAATCAACACATCAACGTGTCGCATGCTACTTCCACTTCGATGCTCTATATCATACTCGAATTCTCCTAAAAACATTGCCCATCAAGCTATCTTCGGTGTAACTTCGTTCTTGTACATAGTAGCTTTGAACGCTGCACAATCAGTGATTAACTTGAATTTCAACCCCAATAGGTAGACTCGGAACTTTTTCAATGCCATGACAACAGCCAACACCTCCAACTCGTAACTGCTATATTTTTCTTCAAGGGGTGACGTTTTTTTGCTTAAGAAATGGACGGGATGAAACTTCTGATCTGAAGATTGTGCCATATCCCATTTTGCTGACATCTGTGTGTAACTCTGTGTAGGCTTCTGGATCGTAAATAGCTAGCAATGGTTTGCACATAAAGCTTCTTTTAATTAAGAGAATTCCACCATTTGTTTATCACCTAATACGAATACATTTTGACTTCTTAATATATCGCTTAACGGTCTTGCAATAATCGCATAGTCTCTATTGAACTTGCGGAAGTATCCTGTAAGTCCAAGGAAAGACTGAACTTGTTGCATTGTCCTTGGCATTGGATAATTGTTATTTGTTTGATTTTGAAACTGAGTTGGCGATATACAAAGACCGAAAGGAGCACGAGTGAACTCGTACTGTCCACTTGGCGTAACGAATGCCGTATATTTTTGGCTCTCTTTCGCCACTGACATATGGAAGAATCCATTTTTTAAATCTAGCGTAGAAAACACGCTTACCTTAGCCAGACGATCAATTTGGTCTTCAATTAATGGTATTGGTTGGTGGACCCGTACTATGATCTTATTAAGACGCCTATAGTCTACGCATAATCTTTTCGTTCCGTCTTTCTTAGTCACCAATACAATTGGACTGGCATACTCAGACCTACTAGGCTTTATTATTCCTTCCTTTAGCCATTCGTCTATCTTCCGGTCCACTATGTCACTTTCAATCTTCGGTAACCGTCGGGGTGGTTGATGTATGGGTGTATCATCTTTTAAAATTATATTCATTTCGAAATCGAGTCTTTTTGGGTTTGTACTGACGTCGCATTGGGTGATTAGGGCCAGTATCTCTTTTATGATGTGCGGTGATTGTATATGATTAACTTCCACCTCCCGTCCATTGACCATGTTCACGCAGGCTTCGTTCTGTGAAATTGGTTTTATCAATATATTACCTGCTTTTTTTGCAATTCCACCTGATCTAAAAAGGTTTTTCCTAAAATGAATTCTTTAGGGATATATTTGCAGGTGCTACGTGAACTCTCTCCAGATAGCGATGATTATCGATTTGAAGCTCTACTAAAAATGATCCGAGAGTAAAAATTTCGTTTGATCCTACTCCTCTAAATGCAATCGGATTATCAAGCTTCGGACTTTCTAAGTATTGATACATATCTTCACGCAGGAAGGTGATATCCTGTATCGATAAATGCTTTGATTTCATTTCCGTTTATCTGTATTTGCTTACACATGTCGCTTCTTATTTCTGCAGGCTTCGTAAAGAGTGCGATTTCTTGTTTGTTTCGTTTATTTGGACACTCAAAACTTTTATGGCCAAATTATTGCATGTAAAACACTTATTTCCATGATCTTTTTTAGGACATTTGTTCGCTACGTGTCCTAAATTTCCACACTTGAAGCATCTAACCGGCGGTTTCCTATCACACCTTGATATGCTCGTCGTTTTAGAACTAGATCGTATCCTCCTTGATAGAGACTCATACAAGACTAGTTTCTCCTTAAATTCTACTAATGTTGTGGCACCGTACAATAGAATCTTATTTGGTTCATCGTCAATTATATCGTCTATCACATATTTAATAACTAACTCCCTAACTCCCTAATCGCCTACAAATAATCGTGACATGTTTCGCTTGGAGACTTTCTCTTTGCCTTAGCTTTCGTGAATTACAGCACTGTTTTGCTTTTGCTTAAATTCTTCACCTAAATGGGTTTTAAGTTCATTCCATGTATTTAAATTGCGCTGGCACCGCACAGGAAGTTTTGCCGAGCCAGTAAGAAGTCTTTTCGCAAATACCACTATTTCTAAATCTGACCAACCAAACACCAGTGCTGCGCTTTCGAAATCACTTAACCAACTATCGCTATGTACAGAGCTAGAGGTGTTTCCAGACTCATCCAAAACAAAGTGTGTCCAAAATTTCCCAATCCCTCGCACTGTTCGCCAAGTACAATCTTTCCTAGGCCTAGCAAATTACTACAGGAAGTTCATTCCTAATTTTTCAAAAATGGCTGAACCAATACAAAAACTTCTCCGAAAAGGCGTAAAATTCAAATGGACCGAGCAGTGCCAACATTGTTTTATATCTTTAAAACATTGTTTGATAAACCCACCACTTTTGAGATACCCAGATTTTTCTATACCTTTTATACTTACAACGGACGCTAGTGCAGAGGCACTGGGGGCCGTTTTATCCCAAGGGGATATAGGTGAGGACCAACCAATTGCGTATGCTAGTCGTTCACTTAATAAAGCAGAACGAAACTATTCAACTATTGAAAGAGAGTTGCTTGCGTTTTCCTTGTAGATTTTTTTCAGTGGGGGGATGAAGTCTCCCAATACTACTTACTGGATCGTGTTGTTTCTACCTTCTGTGGATATTTGTTTCCTGATCGGAGATGTAGTCTCCCGGTGCTGCTGGTGCGAAAAAGGTGTCTTTTTACCTCGCGTAGAAAAACGTCGTCTTCGTCTAGATCGGTGCAGTCTTCAAGGGATAGTGCACTGATTCTTGCAACGTCTTCGTCTAGATCGGTGCAGTCTTCAAGGGATAGTGCACTGATTCTTGCAACAAATCTTCTTCCTTCTGGTGTTTGCAATGTTGGTACCTCTTCTTGCATGTATATACCGGCTGCGCCAAATGTTAGGAACTTTCTTGTAGGTTATTACAATACACAAAAGAGGTTAACGCTTTTTTTCCATTTTATTGTTATATTGAACTGCTAACACATTTTACTCATTTATCTTTTCAAATATTTAACACTATCTATATATACATACACTAAATTTTATATTGATTGTTCTGGACAGACACTTTATTAAACCTTTTTCAACACACCGAACTTCCACACAAATTCACGACCCGTACGTAACTATTATTTTTACTCGCCGCTTCGCTTTTATTCCAAACCGTACTCTTCGATCTTTCCCGTTACAATCCCCGCATTCAGAGTCACTTCTTGTTTTTTCTTCAAGCATCAATTCTGCCCAATATTCGATTTGAGCGATATCGAGTAATTTCAAAGTGTAAAGCTTGCAATTAATTAACAATTTTTGCTTATCTGGGTCACAATTCGCGAAGCTAAGGTTATTGCCCATCAATTGAAAATGCGAATAAATGTGAATGACACTAAATATGCCAAGCTTGCAATTTAATTTACTTTACTTTTGCCAAGACTGGGTCATGAATTTGTGGACTAATTACTTTCTTTACATATAGAATAATTGTCCTTACCGCTAAACATGTTAAGCAAATTCTCAATATCTGCGAAAGAAAACTTACACGTAGTGCTAAATTGTTGACTCCCAACCGAACGTCCTAAATCTCCACGATTTGGCTCTGAAGATTTGTCTTTTACACTACTATTGTCACTTCTTCCTAAAGTATCTATCATAGCACGCATTGTAGCATTTTGCTCTTCAATCCGCTTCATGAGATCTTTAATGGTTTGCTGATACATTGAAATATCCTCATCAACATTTCCTCTATCCCAGCCTTCTTCAATCCTAGTACTTTGTCTTTGTACCCTTTTTCGACCCGTTAGTAAAATATTCTAATACCTAAAAATCTGTTACCAAAATAGCCTAATTAAATCAATAGGATAAGCACCATTTAAATATATATTTTGTTTTTTTATAATTCAACAATAATGCATCAGATATAACTTTACTCCGATGTGATAGGTTTAGAGTATAACTATGTGCACTTCTTCAATAATTTTTTTTTTCTTCCTTTCATGAAGTAGAATATAGTTCGAAATTGCTCCAAATATTTTTGTTCTAGAAGCAAATCTGTCAAACGTCACAATTATAATAACCAGATGTTGCAATAACTTCTTCCTACATAAACATCGTGAGCAACATTGTTGCAGCAACTTGTCTCAACAAACTTCAGCGACATGAATTTTATACAAACCTTTTGCCATCATCTTTTAGCTATAGCTTCGTAAATTACTTCTGCTGAATTGCACAAATTATTGCACTACTTCTTTAAGTACTAGAAATTACCCTATTTCTCTATTGCCATGCACTGTTTTTTAATTTTTTATATTTTCAGCATGCAGAATAACCAACAAAAATTACTTCTCTCTCTTTCACTCCTTTAATGCTTGTTAATTTATGCTACATTATGGTGTTCTGCTCCGCTATGACGAGTGCGCTACTTTGTAGATACAGCTGCACCTGTTACTGTACCTTTCTAGATTTTTCGTACGTTTTGTACTATTTTCCTGGTTAAGCTCTTCCTCATTCAGGAAATTTCACCGCCGCCACACTGCTTGTGATTTATGGCAAATTTTGTGACTCTAATGCTTTCCTTCCTCAACAATGCTGTCGCGCAAGCTCAATCTGCTAATTTTTCGCATTTTTAAACCCGTAAATCCCGGTTGAGCCCCTAAATTGTGGAATATGGGTTTACGGGAAAGCGAGAAATTTAAATAAAAGCCGCGACTAATAACAACTCAACTTTATCTGCAATTAAAATAATACTCGTCTGCTCAGTTAGGTGGCTGACGTCCAAATCACCTCCTCTCATTCGCGCTCGCTCTATTCACACTGTCTGCTTTGTACGATGTTGGTGTGCAATTGCAGGGCTGAACAAAATGTATATCCTACATATATGTGTTGAGAATGTCGAAATAGGATTATATTCAAATTTTGTAGTCTAGTCTACCAGTAACCTGTGACCAGATCGCTTGTAGTCTTCAGAGACTAAAGTTCCTTGTTTTAAATTGATCCGTGGCTTATTTATTTGAATATCCTTTCAAAGAAATGATAAACTTTGGTGTCGCAACCCAGGAACAAGGAACTAACGTAGTAATTGATGATTTTAGCGACGAACGCGGTTGAACTCAGTTAGCCAACGAGGCAGGAGTTTGTCGAGAAATATTCGAAAATTCAGACGCAATGAACTAAGAATTGTCAACGACTCCAATTTCATTCAAAGACTAAGATTTGATCACTATAATCTGAGCAAAGCCAATAGTGACGTCTATATTTGATTAAAGGTGACGAATATGCTAAAGAATGTGATTTGATCGCGGAATATGAAGACGAACGCCATCGCCATTTCTTGTACATAGATAGATATGGTTTCGAGCTTCAAAATAATAGCAGTTTAGTTATTAGCAGTTTAATTATTTGCAAGGTTTACTTTTTGGCAAAGCTGTTAAGACAATAGTAGGGTTTAATCCTACCGACGCGACGCTTGCGATTATGGCGCCCTAGCTTTGCTGTTGAAGAATTCGGAAATAAAGAAAAACAAGTAACAAAGCTAGAATTGGTTTAAGCCTGTATGTAATTTCGTATAGTCACCCCTCTGTGCAAGTTTTATTGTTAAAATAGTTTTTCGCATCTTTTGTGGAACGGTTCGTCTGGCAGAAAAAATGATTGTAACCAATTTTATAGGATTTCATATTCTAAAGAAATTTTCTGTACAATAAAATAATCTAGGACTGATCGTTTTCACAGTACGCGTCAAAAACGTCAGTTTTTATATGGCAACACCAAGAGGTTACCCGGTTTAGCCCATTTTTGAAATTTTATTTACTATTTTTATGAAAATGCCGTGCTCGAAATTACACCTCCCTACTTTAACCCGTTCTCAGACAATGTCCAAATATACAGGGTGTTTCCTCCATGATGGTAAATAAAGCTGGATGTGATAATACTCACCTAGCCAAACAAAAAATTGTATGGCAGGATGGAGGGCATATTAACCGTTTCGGAGTTACAGGTTGATTAAAAAAATATGCTAGGTTTTCACAAAACACACCTTTCTTTAGTTTGACCTCTTATTTTTTTTAAAAAGGTCGTTAACATAACTGTTTTTTACAAAAACTATAAACTATAGACTCTCCTCTTTAATTTGACCTTTTACATACTATGTGCTAACTGTAGTCGTTAAACAATTATTAGATCATAACCTATTCCCGTCAATAAATGTTATTTTTGGCAATCAGCTAAAAAAAATTCCCATCAAGACTGAATGGTATACTTGAAACGTAATGGCAAATAGTTAATAATTGTTAAAAGAATTTTAAGTCTAATATTAAGAGTTCCAATAATTTTTTTTTATTTTAAAGTTAATTATAACTGTTACCGAAAACTTTTATTTATTTAAGTCTTATGATAACAGTCTCAGAAGACTTTTATACTTTTAGCTGAGTGCTAAGAATTATCACAGAATTTTATTAATAAAAGTCTCTTGATTAAATTTTTAATTTTCTTGTCAACAGTCGACCACTAGTCCATTTACCGGTATCGAGTGATGAAGAAGAATCGGTTACACCGAATCACTTTCTTATTTAAACAATTAACTCAACACAAAGCCAGGTTCACGTGACGACAAGTTATGGTCATTTAGTAAGCAATGGCGAATCGTTTAACAGCTGAAGAACCGCTTTCGGAAAGGATGGATCCAAGAGTATTTGCCAACACTGACGCGGCGGATGAAATGGTACGAGAGGGTAGACCCAATCAAAACTAGAGATTTGACTAATCCAGAATTAAATGGCAAAGAGGGAGAATCGTTCAAACCTTTCCTGATCCGGATGGTCAGGTACGGACTGTCGCAGTTAAATCAGCAACTTCAATATTGAGTAAACCTGTCTAAAAGCTTGCAATAATACATGTTGTCAGTTGTAAATTTTCGGATCCTGTACCATTACCATTGGAAGATCTTGGTACCAGAGCCATGGCAATTCACAGGGGGCGAAATGTCGTGAGAACGAGCGCGAGGAAAGAAATAGGTGACGAGAGCCCCGACGGAGAGAAAAAGAAGAAAGCCATTCTTTGATTGAAGTCGAGTTTTTACGCCATTAATTAACAATTAATAATTTTAAGTTTAAGCTTTAGCCATTAAGGCCACTAAATAAAGTAAGTGTATTTACTTGTAGAGAATAAACTATATTCATGAGATCAGCACGATTTGCTGAATTTGTCATTAAAAAGTTTTAATTCAAATTGCCACCTCCAAGTCAAAACAAGCCGATGCGCGACCGCCAGACCGCCAAGGCTTTATATTCGAGATTTGTGTATGTAATATAGTCCACGAGTCATCAGGCTGAAACAAGAACTTAACCTATACGAGACACTAAATATGGAGGAAAAGCTTCGATATCCAAACTCTGTTACGAGTACAACGATATCTCCTTTTTCAAAGCTGATAAGTTCACATATAGGGGAATATCGTTTGGATGGTAGCGCCACTAGAAAATACTCTACATATCTTGACTTATAAGATATTATAACAAAATTAGTGGATTGGTAAGACCTAATGCGAGAACAGTAACAGTAGCGCAAATTTTCTTCGACGAAATTGTCAAGTGCTACCGCATTCCAAAGAAGACGGTTACCGATCAGGGATCTAATATCCTGTGTGAACAATCATAGATCAAAATCCCTAAACCTGAGATCAGCTGCATTCGTGTACAATAACAGTGTACACGAGAGTACTAAATTAACCCCGATGGACTGCCTTTACGGTTTCACAGCGGTTGTCACATCAAATTTAAAACAGGATCTTGAACCCGTTTATAACCGTGAAAAACTATTACCATATGCTAAAATAGAAATTACAGAAATCGTACGCTATGGCACGAAAAAATCTCTTATCTAGCAAACACCGCTCAAAGGGCTATTATGACAAAAGGGTTAGGACTCTTACTATCCACATGGAGATTAAAGTCCTCCTCACAAGTCAAAATCGAAAACACAAATCTGGGTTGGATCACATTTGATAATCAATCTCTCTTTGCGTCTTTTCACCTCTTCCCTAAAAACCGGTTTGCATACTGCATCAAGAATACTCGTGTGGGATGGCCCAATGTACCCGGTCTAACAAACACTGCCATAAAGATAGGCAAACGACAGGTTATATATATATATATATATATGTATGAATACATAAATTTTCAATATACATTACCAAACCTATCTAGCATAACCAATTAACTAACGAAGCGTATCCTTCATTTCATTTTAAATGGTCCCAAAATCGAGATAAGGAGATCTTTTTTTTTATGGAACGGGAAATGCCATGCATTACCTATTCGGGATAATGGACAGTACTAATGAGCAAGAAATAACAGTCGACCCGAGGTACTCAAAACAAACAACAAGACACTAGTCGACCTGGAAAGAAAAAAATACATTCATTTTCCTCTGAAGAGGTTAAGTGGGAGACACTCATGCTGGATTCTCTGATATTTTCGGGGAAAATGAGAATGTACTTTCAGCACCTTGGCCAAAGCGAAATTTATCTTTTTCTTAAACAAGTGAAAAAGCTAGAATTGGTCTAAGACCAATTCTTATGGTACCCTAGATGAATGCCCATATAAAATTACGTATCGTCACCGATCTATGCAAGTTTGATTTTTGAAGTGGTTTTTTGCATATATTTCTAGAACGTTTTGTCGCACAGAAAAAACGATTATAACCAAATTTATAGGATTTTGTATTCTGAAGAAGTTTGTAGTACTATAAAAATATCTAGGACTGATCGTTTTCACAGTATATGTAAAAAACCTAAATTTTTATATGGCAACACCAAGAAGGAGTTGCCAGATTTAGTCTATTTTTAAAATTTTATTTGCTAGTATAATGAAAACACCATGTACCAAATTTCAGCTCTCTATCTCGATGCGTTCTCAGGCAGTGTCCAAATATATAGTGGAAAACGAGAGTTTTGTATGGCAACCCCAAGATGGAGTTAATCTTACTTTTGTTTTTTAAAGTCCGTGCACAAAATTTCAGCTCTCTAAGTATACGCGTTCTCGAGTTATCGTGCGCACAGACGCACGGACGGACAGACGGACGGACATGCAAAAATCGAAATAACTTTTAATATTATGCGTTGGTGTCCAATCCATTTTGCTCTACCATCATTATTTCGAGGTGTTACAAACGGAATGACAAACTTAGTATACCCTATAGATTTCATCTACGGTATAAAAAGTGAGGTAGTGTGACTCGAAGTAAATTATTATGAGTAGTTTGGTAGGATTTTGAGCGATTCAGTAAGACAATACAATAATGCATAGCCAAGTCCCTTTCTCCCATTCATACAAAAGAAGAAAGTATATGATAAAAACACCAGAAATTTTCCAATTTTGCTCTACAGCTTCTTAACTTGTCATTAGGTTAACTTTGGTTACCATATTAAAGTTAATGGCACTATTACCTAACAATTAGAAAAGTGTAATAGATGAAAAAAAACAAAAATTAAGTTATATAAACAGAATATAGAATAGTCATTAGAAAGCAAATTTTCTAGAAAATGTCAATTCGTAATCTGTACCAGAAGAAAGTCAGTTTTACAATTTAACTTAAAGCTGGATATGTCGCCACATATGTGTGAATATGTGTAATTTTTTAATCAAAAAGCGATGTAGATATGTTTACGTTTTTGCGGGATGTGAGCTGCCTAAAAAGTCAACTATGGTTTTTAATATACATATCTACTTACAATGTTATGGTGTATTTCAGATGTTTGAATTCTAATACCTAAAATTACCTTTATATCACCTTCAGCGGAACCAGTTACAAATACCTCTTCATGTGGATCAGTGGCCATACATTTAACAGCGGTTTCATGTGCCTATAATTAAAATAAAAGAACGTGAAATTACTTAGCAATTGTATTAATCTAACGAAATAAGAAGTGATAAATATAACATATGTATATTAAAGGCGCAGATGAACAAATAATTAATTCAAAGTAACAGCATTACCAAGTACTCATAAGTATACAACATATTTAGGAAATGCGCTACTTAGATTGAGCACTTTTTTGTATAAAAACAAAAGCTTAAAAAATAAAAACGGTGATCCTTACATAGGCACTCAACCCGCTCCCATTTAAGACACCCCCCCCCCCCCGCCCATCAGAACAAAGAGAATAAACAAGCAAACTTCACTATATTCACACACAAATTAGCCAGCGAAAACAGTTCCTCGCATCATCGTTCATAAATTTAACACACTAGCACAGTTCATCGCATCATCAGCTAAGACAGATTTAACACACGGTTAAATATACGAGTAAGAAAATAAAGGAGAGCCGAGAGGCCCATCAACAACAATTTTCGTGCCAATCTAAAAAATTTGTAAGTTTATACATATACTATAAAAAATTCGCATTGCAGGCGGATGGAAAAAAAGTTTATGCAAGGGATTTTGGCGCGGTTTTTGAAAGTAAGACGCAAAATTCTATTCCAGCAGCAGCATAATGAGAGCTAGTAATACAAAACAACTTTTTGAGATTCCTGGCTCCCAGTAAGCCTATTTCCATTTTCGGTTGCCCAATAACTTGCCTTAACATTTCATTTTTGGTAAATCCATAATAAGAAAATATATTAAAATTCTTTAACTTTAATCAAAATTACAAACATTTACCAATATTCTGATTCCCAGCTTATTATTAAAAAAAAACAAGTACAGTATTACTAAATTTCCACATAAAAGAATGTAAATATTTTGCTATTTAGTACCCTTCCAATTTTAACCTTACCTACGGTTTTTGTGCTAAGGCAAATCTCTCTAGGGTACATGGAGACAGAGATACAACCATATGTTAGAAAGTGAGAAAAAGCCTCACGTACGGCACGCAAAAATGGCATATATATACACGCAATGGCCTCTCCTTATCCTATCACGGAAAAATCTAGTTTTCTTTATTAAGTAAATACAAGAAGAGAATCGTAATTAAGACTAAGCTCTTCACTCAGGCAAAATTCAGTCCTACATCATGGGCCTTATCTAAGGAGTTAAGAAATGCCTATACTTATAAAAAACGTACCCTACCCTACCTACAAAAACGTCTGGCAGAAGAGATCGCTCACTTACTGAGAAACATCAAGAAAGACGTGTGGTAAGCTTGATCTTTTTTGAGCTCTGGAGCTGTCCATGATTATTAATTAGTTAAAATTTCACCTTTATGTTTAATTTATTAGATAGGCAGAGAGCTGCAGCACTTACTTGGGATGGCTAAAGAGCCGCTGTGTTTTTATTTAATGAGGCAGAGTTTTGCCGATATTTATGTGGAAGGCAGAGTATGCCAAATTATTCCTTATGGCAGGGTATGCCAATGTTTATTTGGGAGGCAGAGTATGCCAGTTTATTCCTTATGGCAGAGTATGCCAATGTTTATTTGGAAGGCAGAGTATGCCAATTTATTCCTTATGGCAGAGTATGCCGCTGTGACGAGAATTAGAAGAACCTTGTCAAAAGTTAACTTAACTCTGTCTTTATTCAATCAATCACAGGTTATTTATACAATTATTTTATTGCAGAATTGCAATGCAATGAAATGCATTGAAAGAATCATTTATGTTGTGTCAGCTTTTCTGATCACAACATTCACATCGAATTATTGAATGATTCACATAGAACTGTGGAATTTGTAAAGCGATGACCCCGGGTAAGAATATTTTTCTCAATTAAGAATTATGCTTGCATAGCAGAATTTGCTTGCATTGCAAATTCTTCTTTGTTTTTAATTATTTTTCATTTGAATTTCTGTTTATGTTTCTTGACCGTGGTCATGGCTTTACATCCTCACCCTTAAGAGAAAAAAAAATGTTTTTGTACATGAGAAGAAACATTTTTTTTTTTTTTACACTGTTTAGTGTTCTACTCTAAATTATGAAAGTCTTTTAAATTTACATGCCTTATATCTTATTAATTTTATTGGAAATTGAAATAATGCTTTACTTTTGTTAATTCTATTATTGAAATAATTATTTTATTAAATGGTATCTTATTTAAATTTACATTTTATTAATCTGTTGTTATGCACCTCTTTGGGTTTATTCTTTACTAATACTGTGGAGTTCACTCCTTTTTGTTTAATGATCTTGAAGGGTCCGTCGTAAGGACTTTCATGTTTTTTTAGAGTTCATTCTCAAGTATACATAGTCGTTGACGTTAAAATCTGAGGGATTGGTGTTTTTATCTTTAGTTCTTTTTCGCTCTATCTTAGCTTCTTCCAAGTGCTCTTTGCTCTTGTCGTGGGCTCTTTTTAATCTTTCTTTCAGTTCTCTTGCATAGCTGTGTATGCTGTCTATTTGTTCTTTATTTTTCAGAATTTCTGCTGGAAGTGTTGCTATCTTTCCAAATACTAATTCGAATGGTGTGTAATTCGTATCTGTGTGTGGTGTTGTGTTATAGCAGAATACGTAGTATGGAATTAGCTCATCCCAATTGTCTTCTTTTGAGAATATTCTTAGGTATTCGTTTAGCACTCTATGGGTTCGTTCGAAGGATCCTAGCGTTTCGTGATGGAACGGTGTGGATGTGACATGTTTTATGTTTAGAAATTTGCAGATATTTTAAAGTAATTCATTCACAAATTCTGTACCTCTGTCCGTTTTCAGTGTCTTGAAACTTCCATATTTCAAGATGAATCGTTCAACAATCGTTTTTGCCACCGAGAAGGCTTCTTTTGTCTCCATTGGGTATGCCTCTACGAATTTAGTTTATTCGCATTGTAGAGTTAGAATATATCTAAAGCGGTTTGACATCCTTAAAGGTCCTACGGTGTCAATTGCGATCGTTTCAAAACTACTGTTTGGTGTATCCGTTATCACTAGAGGTTCTTTTGTGTATTTTTTGTATTTGTTTTTCGCACAGTTATCACACTTGTTTATGTACTTATTTACCATTTTGTTAAGGTTTTTCCATATATACCTTTGTTTTAATTTATTTATGCAGCGTTTGATTCCAGCGTGTCCACCATGCATGCTGTCATGGTATTCTTTTATTAATTCTTGTTGTTTCTTTGGATTATCGATCCTTGTTGGGGGTTCATAAAGTAGTATCTTCAGTGGTGTTACCTTACCTCGTTTATTATTTCGCTGCAGCTTATTGAATTCATCTTTAAATTTATTTATACCAATATGATTAAATATAGCATTGTCTTTTGCGAGTGCTAATTCTTCAATATTATTCTCGTTCATTTCTTGTATCAGCTTCTCCATGATGTAACCAGAGTTGAACATTGGATTTTCGCTGTACTAAACGGTTACCGCTTTTTTTGTTATATTTATCTTTGGCAAACTTTCTATATTATTCGCATTATTCTGTACATACGCTGTGTAATTGTAACTTTTTAATACTTCTTATATCGGAGATGGACGTGCATTCCCATATATTATATATATTTTGCTGCTTTTTCGCCATGTTACGTGTAATAACATTTATTTCTGTCGGTATCATTGACTTTAATTTTTCAGAGTCTGAGATCTAACCGAATTCTCGTTAGTTTCGAAGACGGGTTCTTATGTGTGAAAAGTCTGACGAGCGGTCGGTGATCTGTTACCACCTTGAATCTGTTCCCATAGAGATAGGGTCTAAAAAAATTGATTCCCCAGTGTATACCAAGCAATTCTTTTTCGATTATCGATTTATTCAGCTCGTGCTGCACTGCTCCAAGTGGAAAATTCGAGGCATCCGTCGTTAGGATGAATGGTTTGCTGAAATCAGGATATTGCAAGACTGGTGAAGTTATTAGCTTCGCTTTGAGTGTTTCGAAGGATTTCTTGCACTCTTCTGACCAAAGGAAAAGTGTATTTTTCTTTAGGAGTGCATTGAGTGGTCGGGCTATTTCTGCAAAGTTCTGTATGAAGCGTCTGTAAGTATTGCAGAAGGCTACGAATCGTCGTACGTCATCCACATTTTTTGGTACTGGATACGTCTTTATTACTTCGTGTTTGCTTGGATCTGTTTGGACTCCGTTTTTCGTTATTAAGTGTCCCAGATATAATACTTCTGGTTTTAAGAAGTTGCATTTGCTTGGATTGAGTTTCAAGTTATACTGCTGAAGCCTTTTTAATACCTTTTCCAGATTTTGGTTGTGGTTCTTAAGGCTGCATCCATGTATTATGATGTCATCTACATATATGAATGCACCGTCATCCAAGCCACTTAATGCAATTGAGAGCATTCGCTGAAAACTGTTCGTGGATATTTTCAGCCCAAAAGGTAATCATCTTTTGAATTGATAATGCCCTTGATTGATTGAAAATGCTGTTAATTTTCTTGAGTTTTTCTCGAGCTCTATTTGGTGAAAGGAATTCGTCATATCAAGTGTTGAGAAGTATTTCGCTCGTCCTAATCTGTCTAGGATGTCTTCTAATCTTGTTAGTGGATATTTATCATTGACCACTTTCTTGTTCAGCTGCCTGAAGTCCACAACTAATCTCCATTTCTTTTCGTCACCTAATTTTTTTGGTACTATTAGGAGTGGTGAGTTGTATGGACTCACTGAAGGTTCAACTATATCATTTCGGATTAGCTTCTCGACTTCTTTGTTTATTTCATTGATTTATGAATGTGGCAGTCTGTAATTCTTTATGTAGTCGGGGTTATTGGCTATTGTATTTATATTTTGTGTGTAAAAATTATTTGTTGTTAACCCCTCGTCTGAAATACCTCTTGATACTTTCTGCAGAGTTCTTTGATTGAATTCTTCGCATTCTCGTCCAGTCCTTCCAGTTTAAGCTCTTTTAATAATTTATGGAATCGTAAATCGGTTTCACTACTTTTAACATATTGCTTTCTACTTGGTGCTCTTGTTATTCTTGTTATTTGTTTTTCACCGGATGTAGCTCTGCTGTGAATGGTTTTAACATCACCATATGGTTGTTCGTATTTAGTAGCTTTACGTGTTGAAATCCTTCCTTTGGTATAATTGTGTTGCTTAGAAATACTCCTTCTGTTAATTCTTCACCACAAACTAAGCTATCTTCATTGATGTTGATTGAAATTGCTTGGATTATTTCTGCCCTAGCTGGTATTTTGATTTCGTCTGTAAGTCTACTTATCATGGGTATTGTAACATCGTCATCATTCAGATTTGCTGTTATTGTGAAGGTTTTATAATCTATTTTACATAGATATTTCATTAGGAAATCTCTTCCTAGAATCCCATGTGTGGGTATCGGTGTTCTTGAATCCACTATGTGAAACCTGTGTTCTATGACGTGCTCTCATATGCTAACTGCAATATAGCTGTACCCAAGGAGTGAGTTTTATTCGTTATGCCCGTTATCTTGCATTGGTCACTCCTGTTTATTTCATATTCCAATGTGGTTATTTTACAAATCGAGATGTCTGCACCTGTGTCAACGAGAAAATTTAGTTTTGCGTTTGAGAGTTTGTCCGTCAGCGTTATGTAGTTTGTTGTACAACTCCTTATGTTGTAAATTCTGGAATTTTGTTTTATTCTTGCTGACCTCGTCCTGGACTTTGCGCATTGGTCGTTTCTTGGAGAAAATTTACCCTTCCTCGTTGGTTTTGCTGGGGGTTTCTGAAAAAATTCCTTCCTCTGTTATTTTGATAGCTATTCTGCCAAACATTACTTCTATTTTGGCTATTTCTTTGGTTGTTATTGTAATTGTTATTATGTGGATTTACTCTGTTTTGCCAATGATTGGTTCTGTTCTGGTAGCTATTGTTGTTATTTTTATATCTATTGGCATTGGTAGTTCTGTTGAAATCTCTGTAATTTCGCATCTGTGTATTATTTCGGTTTTGCCGGTTACGGAGGTTTCTGTTGAAACTAAAAATTCTTGTTTCATTCGTCAGAGGATGTTCAATTTGATTTGCGAGGCTTATTGCGTCTTTCGGCTGTGCGGCTAGGATGGTTGGTTTTAGTGCATCTTTCAACCCATTTTGAAAGGTATTCAATCCCATCTTGTCATTTAGTTTACAGATCATCTCTCTGTGTTCTTCTGCTATCTCATTTATCTGAACTTTGTTCAGGACCGTGACTATCTCTAGTATCTTATCGGAGAATTCTTGCACTGTCGTGTTGTGTTGCCTACAACTTGATAGTTTTTGTTGTAGATTCTGTGAGGTATCTTTTGTTCTGAACGCTTCTGTCAGAACTCTTTTCAGGTTTTCTAGAGATGTCGGTTTGGCTATTGCAGACATCTTGTTTCGTACTCTTTTGCTTAGGCGCGCTAGCCATACGAATTCAATTAATTGCGGCTGGGCATCAGCCTTTAGCGTCTTGCTATACATTTCTACGAGGCTTAGAAAATTTAACAGCTCTTTTGTATTGCCCCCAAATTCCGGCAATATTTTTATAGCTACACTCAGATCAAAGGTATTTGTGCCCATTTTTACTTCTTTTTGTGTGGTATTTGTCCCTTGATTTGTTTCTTCAGATTCCGAATCTTCGGTGCTGTTTAGAGTTTCTTGTGTTTTCTCTTCTAATATCGATTTTAGTTCAATAAACTTTGTATTGAATTTGTTCTGCAGCTCGTCTGCTTGTTTTCCCTTTTGAGTGACTGTTATTAGATCGAATTCTTTCTTGATCTTTCTGGCTAGAGCTTGCTTTTGTAGCAAATTTCTACTCGTGAATGTTCTCTGTGGATTTTTCTTGAAAGTTTCTAATAATTTCTTTAATTCGATGAAAAGATTCTCGTACGTTTCCATCAGTTTATTTATTTAAATATATTATCGAAGAACCCAAAGATAGTTAACACTATTTTTAAAGTCATGTCAAATAAAAATTGTTGATTTATTATTTATTTATTTTAAAAGTAATTTTATTGTTCTATAATATCATATTAAATTTACTCTAATGTAATCTAGGATAACTAAGTTATAATTATTTTATTATTAAGTGTTATTTAAAAACCTATTGAGAAGAAAAAGAACTTTTGTTAATATTTTATCACTAAAAGCTATTCAATATAAAAAGTTAATTTTAAGATAGCTATGCTAATATATTGCCACTCCCCTAGACGTTAGCCATATTGTTCACAAGTTCTTGTATGTTTTTGCTGATGTATTTGTGCAGCACTCTTTTTCCGATGTATATTGCGATCGTTATTAGGACTAGCAGTATCGCTATCGTCAAAGCAGTCGGTACGTGGAGAATGTCGTGGATGGAAATTGATTGAACTACCGGACTTGTTGCTGCTGCTGCTGTATTTTGAGCCATGATCACTTCCTTCGATTACGGCTTTCCCATTTCAGGCTAGTGAGTTTTTGTATTAGCTGCTTCTTCAAGTTTTTTTCTGTTGTGATCGGTATCACTCTGTATAGCTCTGCTATTTGTTGCCTGAACTTAACAGCTGCGCCGCCCCTTTTTTTCTTTGTGTATTGTGTGTTGTTCTGTTGTATGTGCTTTTTTGTTGGTTGTTGCCTTTGGACCTGCTGTTGGATTATTCTGCAATGTTTCTTGCAAGCTAGGCTTTTTTTGCAGCGGTTTAATGGGTGCATTTATCGTTGTTGGGCAATATTTTGGAATTTCTATTTCTTTTGTTGTGGTAGTAGGTATGTATGCTTCGTGGTATGCCTCTTGCAAGCTAGGCTTTTTTTTTTTGGGCATATTAAGCGCCTGGGTGCTGTTCTCTTACGAATTGTGGGGTCAGAGATCTCCAGTGGTTGTCCAATATGCAGAGTCCAGTAACTCTTTTGTTTTTAATTATTTTTCATTTCAATTTCCGTTCATGTTTCTTGACCGTGGTCATGGCTTTACAGACGGTCCCGAAAGAAAAACTGTAGATAATATCCAGAAAAAACTCAAAGATTTAAATTTATTATCGGCACATTTTACAAACCTCCACATACAGCTCGAAGCAAAAACAACAAGGCTTATCCATATTGTACTCAGAAACTTTACGATAAACCATATACATATGTATATCTACTGGAGGGCGCCTTTCACTTTACACAGTGGAAGATATGCATACTGCCAGCGGTTTTTGTTTTGAAATCGATTACGATTTATACAACCTTCGCCATACCACCAACGATATCCTAATAAGCTCAAATGTAAAAGGATCTATCTCCATCGCAGCGGCATCAATCGTTGACAATTGCACATCAACGACTCCTCTGCACCACCGTGAATTTACCAGAATAATTTACCAGTCACATCAAACACGTGGAGTTCTCCTCTCCAGCAGAGCAAGTCTCTTTTGGAATTCTTTACATCAGGAGACTAGTAATGACTTAATGACTTAATCTTTAATTAAATGGAGTCAAATGTGCAGTGTGCCACACAAATGGGGTCCATCATTGTAACATTTTGCTTCATTTTCAAATGGAGCTAATTTGACTCCATTTAGGGAAATTGCAGTAAAAGTGCCACTTATCGTCAATGAAATGAGCTGAGTTTATTGGAAAGTGGAAAATTTTCCAGTCAGGTTTCAATAGTAAACCTAGATTCAATGCGGATTATAAGGAGTGGAAGCCAGTTAATGATAACTATGCAACGTCATAGATAGCAATCCTTATCTCAGTAATATTGTAAAAATACATCTTGAATCCTAATCCTAATCGGAAACAAAAGTCACAACATCTATTACTGTGGAGCATTCAAGAAAATGAGTAAGTCACAACATCTATTGTTGTGGAGAATTCAAGAAAATGAGTTATCAATGATAGATATATACATTGGAAAAAAGAAGACTGAGAGACAGTGCAAATCAAACAAAGGGAGAAAGAAGAAAAGAGATAATAGTTTGATCCATAAGAGCTTCCAAACGCGTATAGCCAAGACATCATTTATTGTTGATACAAAAAAACGGATCGGAACATTTTCAAACAAGCACGACCCCAGGAAAAAACAATAAAAGGTATTGTACTTGTATCTTGAGCAATACAAAGATTCTTGGGTAATGATGCCAACTACTGTAGTAAAAAAAATGTTTTTGGGCAGATTGAGTGGCTTATAACATTAATCGATTGCACTTTACAAATCTCTCAATCAAAACTACGATCCTAGGATTTAGAGAAGCTGAGTTCGCAATAATTCTAGTTAAGTCCAAGTTCAGATTCGACAGCAGAAAAACGCATACGTTTTTATAGAGTCACTTATCCTTTCCAAATTCAACTCCCATCTTCCTAAATCTCACATATAACAGTAATTGTCATCAAAAAATACAAGTACGGTGGTATTACATTGGTTGTCGCTAGTTTCGATAAACCGGGTAACATCGACTTACTCTTTGGAGCTGATGCTTATGGAAATATTATTCGATAGGGTTTCAAGAAGAACGTCCTGCTGTGCTGTCCAGCATCAGAATTTTTTCTCATTATACCAAATCTTACACAAGAAACAACCAAGCAGTTTTATTTCCACAGAAATAGACAAAAGGCTGGAAAATACGAATTCAGAAGATATGTTGCAAAGGTTTATTATCTACCTCACCACAGTGTATTCAAGAGAGATACTAAAACCAACCTGCGTGTAGTATTTGATGCTATTTAAAGCATATTATGCTGCTTTAGGCCTAAACGACTTACTGAACCCAAACTTCAGCAAGATCTCGCACAAATAATTTTACGTTGGCTAAGATAAAGATACGTTTACACTGCTAACATTGCAAAATGTTTACTATAAAGATGAAAATTATCAACAAATCCTTTCGCGACAACAAGTTCACGGATCCATTCAAGAATACATTTTCAACACTGTTTCACTGGACAGATCAAGTCTCGTATCTGGCATTTAACACTTTGAAACAACTTGCGAGAGAAAATCTGTTTCCAGTATAAGTTTCCGTGATCCTGTTCGGACTACGTGATATACGAATGTCCAGGTATACAAAATGTATATTTCCAGTGTTAAATTAAGTCACACTTTCTAAGGTATGCGCCGCAAATACTTTTTGCCAATCATATGATAGAATTTATATATTTTCACAGCATGCTTTATGAATCTGGTGGCATAATAACATTCACATGTATCTGGTCCAACCCTTGAATCACCTGGCGGTGGTCAACGAATAAGACGCACAAGCAAACCTTACAAAATAAAATGCTATATACTAAATTTTTTTAATTAACAAGTAAAAAAGCTAGAATTGGTCTAAGACCAATTCTTATGATACCCTAGATTAATGCCCTTATGAAATTTCATATTGTCACCCTTCTGTGCAAGTTTTATTTTTGATGTGGTTTTTCGCATATATTTCTAGAACGGTTTGTCGCACAAAAAAATGATTATAACCAATTTTATAGGATTTCGTATTCTGAAGAAGTTTTGAGTGCAATAAAAATGTCTTGGACTGATCGTTTTCACAGTATACGTAAAAAACTTAAATTTTTATATGGCAACACCAAGAAGGAGTTGCCCGCGTTAATCCATTTTTGAAATTTTATTTGCTAGTACAATGAAAACACCATGTACCAAATCTCAGCTTCCTACGTCGACGCGTTCTCAGGCAGTGTCCAAATATACAGGGTGTCCCGTAAGTCAACGTCAAGCCGGAATCGAGTGATAGTTACCAGAAAAATATAAAAAAATTCTAAGTCATGTAAAATTTGGAAAATTTGTCCTAAATTCAACAAAAAGTTAGTATCTCTAGCTTGAAAGCGTCACTATCTTGCTCATTCACACTTCATGTAATGACTCTCCGTCTCACTCAAATTAAAATCTGAAAGTTACGGTCTTACGGCAAGCTTTGGGTACACTAGAATCATTTTTAGTAGGTGAAAAGAAAATTTTCGAAACTGGGTTTCTTGAAGAAAATTTTTTTTTCCGTAATCTAAGAAATATTGTAGCAAGTGTTATACTATGTTAGAATCCTTATTAAATGCGTCAACTTTGAAAACTGGCGTAGTATTTTTTTTTTTCATTACAGTCAGTTAAAGTTGGGTGAAATATTAATTTTCTATTCTTGGTTCGGCAAAATGTGACATTTTCTTCCAAGCTGGAACAATTGGCTTAGAATTTAAAGCAACAGGTTACATAAGCGCTATTACATAAGAAAATTAAAATTGAAAAAAAAGTAAAGATTTGTAGCAACAGGAGCTAAAAAACCATCACTGGGTGTACATTTTCTTGAAAACAAAAGAAATGTCTATAATTTGAAAAATACATGACTTAGATTTTTATACCCTAGATGAAATCTATAGGGTATACTAAGTTTGTCATTCCGTTTGTAACGCACAGAAATAATGATGGTAGAGTAAAATGGATTGGACACCCCCGCATAAAATTAAAAGTTATTTTGATTTTTGCATGTCCGTCTGTCCGTCCGTCCGTCCATCCGTCCGTCCGTCCGTGCGCACGATAACTCAAGAACGCGTTCACTTAGAAAGATGAAATATTGTACACGGACATTAAAAAAAAAGTAAAATTAAGTTCGAAAATGAAACAAATCGGGCAACTCCTTCGTTGGGTTGCCATACAAAAATTTCGTTTTCCACGATATATTTGGACACTACCTGAGAACACGTCGACATAGAAAGCTGAAATTTTGTACATTGTGTTTTCATACTAATAGAAACTAAAATTCTAAAAATGGACTAAATCGGGCAACCCCTTCTTGGTGTTGCCATATAAAATTTTTGGTTTTTTACATATACTTTGAAAATGATCAGTCCTAGACATTTTTATTGTACTAAAAACATCTTCAGAATAAGAAATCCTATAAGTTTGGTTATAATCAGTTTTTCTTTCCGACGAGTCGTTCTAGAAATATACATATGTAATAAACCAATGCAAAAAATCATAATTGCTCAAATGGGTGAAGATACGAAATTTCATACGTGCATTCATCTAGGGTATCATAAGAATTGGTCTTAGACCAATTCTAGCTTTTTGACTTGTTTTTTATATTTTTCTGGTAACTGTTATGATTTGGTCTATCACCCGATTCCGGCTTGACGTCGACTTACGAGACACCCTGTATAGCGGAAAACCAAATTTTTGTATGGCAACCCCACGAAGGAGTTGCCCGATTTGTCTCATTTTCGAACTTAATTTTACTTTTTTTAAAGTCCGCGTACTAAATTTCAGGTCTCTAAGTATACGCGTTCTCGAGTTATCGTTCACATAGACGGACAGACGGACGGACATGCAAAAATCAATATAACTTTTAATATTATGCGTGTATACTCTATAGATTTCATCTAGGGTATAACAATATACTATTTTAAAACAAATATAATATATGTATGTACATATATATGTATATAATATACCGCAATAAAACATTAGTTCGTAACAATATAATATACATTTGTAATCCCAGTATTTCTTAAATTACTTCATCAATACTCGAAATCTTGGGCGAATTATTTCCTTTATATTTTCGTCATATTTCCAAATATTCTCACTATCTTTTTTTAAGATCTTTTATTGTAGCATTTGATACGCTATAGACCTTAAATTTGAGACAGGCACAGCAATTTCCTATTGCATTTAAATCGGGAGAATTCCCGTGCCAGGGAAGTATACTCAGTTCTTCATAATTCAAGAAATCTATTACAGATGTCAAAGTGTGACAAGTGCGCCGTCTTGCATGAAAGTAAAGTAAGTAGAGTTTTGAATTTATATAGGGAATGAGAGCGTCGGGTAGGACGACGTTGTATTGATCCTGCTGCATTGTTCCCTTTGTAGTAATAGATAAAAGTTAGGTGGCGAAAGTATTGATATTGTCGCCTTGTTATCTCCAGTGATGTGGAGTAGCCAATTTAGCTCGACTCTTGGATATTTGATGGAGTAGCTAATATAGCTTATCTGCTCAGTTATGTGGGTTGGAGTAGCTTGAGTAAGTTCTTAGGTAGATTGGGAGTAGCTTGAAAAAGCTCAACTCTACAGAATGACAAGGCTAACTGCTAAGTGTAATTATATTGTGCTTTATTCATTTCTCTTAGCCTATTTATATATGTGATCTATATTTCTTTCAAATACTTAATTTACCATATTCTGCTTAATTACCTACATCGATAATGAATTTACATGACACATATTTATTAATGTCAAATGAGAAGTATAATGTATAAAATGATGATGACACACATTTATGCGTGAGGCGACCGAACATGTGTATTGCAGTTTGATGTAGGTCGGTAATTATTTCATTGGATTTATTATCTAAATATATGTCAACTGTTGTTTTTATTACTTCTTTGTTATTCTATTTAGGTTTGTGTAATTTCAACAAACTGTGTCATTTGTGCAATTTGTTGCAACGATTACTAAATGATGTTGTCAATGATATTAATGATGCATATCACACCCTTCCCCCGTAGAGAATTTTTTTTCTTAAGAAATCTTTAAATTAAGTATTATCTATATTGCTTTATAGGTTAATTATAGTCTGCTTATATTATACAGTATATTTTTGTACATTTATCTTTGACTCGATGAGTTGTGTTTTATAGTTTTCCTAAGTTTCAATAATATGTAGGGTTTTAATTTTGTATTCTCAGTAATTTCTTTTAACAATAATGGGTTACCTTTAACGTTTGTTACTTGGTTTCTTTGTCCTTTGATGACTCACGGTACTGTTTCTCGCACACGGTTCGTGATTATGTATGTATTCTGTTATTTTATTCCGTCTATAAATGGCCTGACTTCTATTTTTATCTTTTGATCTTCCTGGTTTACATTTTTTTTATATTTTAGTGTCTCGTTACTTTTTTTTGTGTGGTTATATTAATTCCATTAAGTAGATGCTTTCTGCAGGTCAGACTCGGTCTGAAATTATTAATTAGTGTTATCTTCCAATATATTCGAATTCCTGCTCTAATGCAGGTTCTACGGATTGGTTAACTTGTAGCTTTATATACCGCTCCTGAATTTTCTTTGATTTCCTCTAGTGATGGTTTTACTCATTAGTTTTTCTCTCATGAATTATCTTTACTTCTTGCACGTTGTTCAGGTTTACTTTAATTTGTTCATCTCCATAACGTAATTATATCGTCTATAATAATGAAAAGTAATCACGTTACTTTTCAATCGGTATAGTTTGTAATATTTCTGACGCAGGACCTCGAAGTGCTAATACCAGAATTGTAGTTTTGTCTGTATCATCCTATCTATTTACTTCGGAGTAGGGTTTCCAATCCGGATATCAAATTATCGGGATTATCCGAACAATTTTGACTATTCGGTAATCCGGATATTTTTCCTTAATTATCCGACAATCCGGATATTTTTGACATTTTTTTCATACTGTTTTCTTTCTAACTGTTCAGCTATTTTCAAAAGATTATACAATTACTTTCTCAAGTGGCAGTTTTATTTATTATTATTATTTATTTATTAAAGTTTATTTAAATAAACAAATAAGTTGTCTTGGATGTTTTTTTATCCAAATTTTAAATAAAACAAGTAAGAAAGCTAGAATTGGTCCAAGATTAATTCTTATGATACCCTAGATGAATGCCCTTATGACCCGGTTTAGACGGGTCAATAAGCTGCCTCTGCCCCACGAAAACTTCTCGGTAATATGATGGTTGGGGGCAGGAATGAAGCATCACCCAACCTACAGATTTCGTACGGCAGAAACAGCATACTGAGACTGACCTGTCTAAACTGGGTCTATGTAATTTCGTATGGTCACCCTCTGTGTAAGTTTGATTTTCTATGTGGTTTTTCGTATATATTTCTAGAACGGTTCGTCGGACAGTATAAATTATTATAACTAGTTTCATAGCATTTCATATTCTGAAGAACTTTTGAGTACACAAAAAACGTCTAGGACTGATTGTTTTCACAGAATACCTACGTAAAAGATCAAAATTTTTATATGGCCCAATTTAGCTCATTTATGAAATTATTTTTACTATTTTTGTGAAAACGTCGCATAGAAAATTTCAGCTCTCTACGCTGATACTCTCTAAAGCAATGTCCAAATAAGTAGTGAGAAACGAGAGTTTTGTATGGCAACTCCTTGAAGGAGTTGAATTTACTTTTTTTTTTAAATAAGCTCATGTGCAAAGATTCAGTTCTCTAAGTACATGCGTTCTCGAGTCATCGTGCAGACACACAGACAGATAGACAGACGGACACGCAAAAATCAAAATAACCCTTAATATTATACATGGGTGTTCATTCCATTTTGCTCTACCATAATTATTTCTATGCGTTACAAACGGAAGGACAAACTTAGTATACCCAATAGATTTCATCTAGGGTATAACAAAACCTACTAAGCACTGAAATTACTTGATAACAGTGTGGTTAAAAATTAAATATATTTATAAATAAAATATTGAGTTAATCGCCCAAAAAGGTAGTATATACATTGATTATGAAGTAAATAGATGTCTCCAGTTTCTGGTGTAGGAGTTTTCTGTTATCCGTATGGCGTGATTATGTACGATGGCTCGACTTGTTGACGTAACCAACGGGTAAGTCAGCAGTCAACGATGCGACATTTAATTTTTAACCATTTAAGGGCAATCAAGTTTATAAAAGAATTGTTACATGTCCTGTTACCACTAGAGACTGCAGCAAAGGAATTAAATAAAAATTCAACGACACTTTTGACCGCTGAATGTGCTTATAAATTTCTATTTGAAAGCTTAGACGAGTTTAAAACGAATTTCGGTTAAAATTGATCGAAACAGAATAAAAAATGAATGGATGAACGTCGAGATAAAATGCTTATGAAAGTATATCTTCTTAGAAGCAGGCAATATACCACATTCTATAAATATTGTGATTATAATTCGAAAGGTGCTCCCATTACATTGCCAGTCTGCAGGGATAACTGGAAGTGGCAATTTCTTCTATTGATGAGCAGAGCAACGCAAAAAACATATTATTCAATGCATTTCTTACAATAAAGCCAGCATTTACAGTTTCAATCAATTACAATTTTGAAATTTTCAATGCAATAACTTTTCAAAAAAAAAACAAATTTAAATCATATAATGTTTTTTTTCCAATTTATTAATTATTAATGTACATAATTGAAATATTTGAATAAAAAAATTATAAAACACCATGAAATATTGGATTCAAGCTATTTATTTATTTTGCTTTTTGTTATCCGGATATCCAGATTATCCGGATATTTTGAGTTTTCAGTATTCGATATCCGGATAGTCATTAATGTCGGATAATTGGAAACCCTACTTCGGAGGCTGCTGGTTGCTTCGAATTCTCTCTTGAAAATATACCAACAATTTTGTCCATCAAATATTGGAGGTTTCATTCTACCTGCATTGGATGTATCAATTCCTTCGTGCCGAGGTTGTCTATTCTTCTCCAAATCTACTTTAAAGTTGTCGAGTTGATCCGTGACATTTTGGACATTTTTGTTTTTCCAACACTTCAATTTTCAAATTTTGTGCGTCTAATGAATTTTTCAGAAAATTTTTCTCGAAACTCGTTATACAGAGAACTCCTTTGTTCGTCCAAACAGGTTTCCTGAGAATTTTTTTCTGTTCATCCAAACAGAATTACAAAGAATTCATTTCTCTTTCTAAACATGCAGAGAATTTTTGTGTTCCTCAAGAGAATTCTTTTGTTCATCCAAAGCATCTTCTGCTCCTCCAAACGGGTTTCAAGAAATTTATTTGTTCTTCTAAATATGGTTGCAGAGATTTCTTCAGCTGACTATAAATTATCTTCCAGAACTTTCACGTAAAGCAGAAAATTGCACACATTGTTTTAAGCCAGATGTCACCTCTTTATTTCACTTCTGACATCAGCTAAAAACAATATTCAATATATAATTCACAAGTTCTTTTAATTCACACTATTTTTCCTTTTATAAAATTCACAAGCAAACTCTACCTCAAATTATCGCAATCAAATTAAAACACTTTCAGCATACTTCTTAACAACACACCCTAACTATGCAATTTTAACTCAGTTTTTTTTTTCGTAAAAAAGCGGGGTTTTTTTTGGTTTTTTCAAATAATATGTGCATACATAAATACAACATCAGTTTTTCATATGGAAGCTAGAAATCCTTAAAATACCTTGTACCTAAAATTCAATTTATCATATGGAAGCTAGAAATCCTTAAAATACTTTGTACCTAAAATTCAGCCTATATCTGGTTTTCTTCATCTTAATACAGCAGTAATGTATGTAATATAAGATCCTTATTACTGAACTCGATCGATCAGAATCGAGACGAGTGTATAAAACCATATAGATGAAGGAAAATTTAAACAAAATTCTACAAAATCTGATAGCAAAAATTCACAGAACAGTCCTCTGCTTACTTTTCATCGACTATTTTGTGGATTTTTGCTATTCGAATTTTTGCAATTTTGTTTAATTTTTCTTTGTATACAGGGTGTTTCCTCCATGTTGGTCCGTAAAGCGGGAGGTGATAGTACTTGCCTATACAAACAAAAACTTCTATGGCAGGGGGTGCCTTAACCGTTTCGGAGTTACAGGGTGATTCAGAAATTGTGCTAGGTTATCTCAAAACACCCTTTATCTTAAAAACTACAGGGTGTACTTCACCATCTAAAGCTGAGTGTATGCAGGACTTCATAGCCTTTCCAACAACTGCTCAACCAGGCCCTTACTCCTCTTCACTCAGTAGTTAGTTCTTGAGGTCTAATTTAAAAACTTCGGATTTTCTTACCTTTTTTTTTACGTTGACCTATATTTTTTGCAAAACTTTCGTTAACATAACTTGTTTTTATAAAAACTGTAAACTGTAGACTCTCCTCTTTAATTTAACGGATTCAGATAGCACAAAGGGCGTAATAGGTCAAATTAAAGAGAAGAGTGTACAGTTTATAGCTTTTATAAAAACAAGTTAACGACCTTTTTCCAAAAAGAAATAGAGGTCAACGTAAAAAAAAATGGTAAGAAAATTCAGTTTTTTTAGTTTAGATCACCAGAACTCCTGAGCAAAAAGGAGTAGGGGCTGATTGAACAGTCGTTGGAAAGGCTATGAAGTCCGGCGTACAATTAGCTCTGTAGTTTTTAAGATACATGGTGATTTACGAAAACCTAGCATAATTTCTTAATCACCCAGCAATAAAGAATTCAGCACTGTATCAAATAAAAACTGTATGTTCCGGATACATACGCCAATGAAAAAAAAAATACTCCAAGATGGGAGCTGGTACCAATTTATACAAAGACATCTTCTTATTAACCACTGCAACAAACAATCCAGCGGAAAAGAAAATAAAAATCTATTAATCGGAAAGTTAGTCCTGTTTGACCGTACTAAATAGAAACGATATCAAGAACAGACTGGTCAACAAAATTTGTCAATTGTCTATGTGCAATTCGTAAGAATAAGATTTTGACCTTAAATCTGTTTCAACATTAACAACACTTTTAGGGAAAAAAATCTTCCCTGAAAGGAAGTTCGGCTCCATCATTTCCTTCAAGCCAGAACTGCGATTAATACCTGAGAATTTTGACAAAATAACGTCAAAAAGAGTAAAAGGGAACCAGGTCTAATTCCACTTCCATGTGCAAAAAGACTAGGATTACGTCTTGGCATTTAGATTCGCGAGCAGTAGTTCGTTAATACTTTTTGATTAAGAGCACACAAAACTATGAAATCTTTCATATCAAATCAGAACTTTATCTGTTCAAGTCAAACGAGAGAATTTTCGACTGCCGGTATTATTGCCTATAGATGATCAGCAAAACACCAATGTTACCATCAAAAAATTCACTGAGATTACACGCTCCATGAGACCCATATAAAATGAAAATTCATATGTAAGCATACATATAACGTGAAGATGCTTCAGGAGTTTTACAAGCTGAAAGATTAGTGTGCCGCTTAAAAAGCCGCGAGAAATTAACAGCTCACCAATGCTAATGTTGATTGAAAGCTCTAATTGCTCTCTCTTGAACTATTAACGGAATAGTCAAGTGGACTTAAAGCGCATATCACAACAGACTCAGCATTGAAGTCAAATGTTAAATTTACCCGATATCAACACTGTAATTTTTAGACTACATCACACAAAATTGCATCCAATTTCGAAACATTGTCAATCCCAGAGAACATTAGTTATAAAAATGATGAACACAAATTTGAAGCGATACCTGAACATTATGGTGGAAGTCTAATGAGATGGCACAATACTCCTCACTTGATTCATTCAATTAAATTTACCATATCTGATGTAAAGCACTCTACCTTTGCAATAAGACAATGATCAAATATATTTTGAAGTGAAGGAACGAGTCTCCACTTCAAGTCTCCAATAATATGACATCATGTCCACCTCTGCATCGAAAGAAACACATTGCAGGTGTAAAAATACAAAATACATAGTTCATAAATTATTATTGACAAACGCAATAAGTCAACGACCGTAAATAATGTCACTCTAATATGCAATTTCTACCTTCACCTATCCTGCAATCCTTACGTTCACCAAATTCTCTATATAGAAATTGCATATTAGAGGAGGTGAAACTTATTATCAAAAAACAATGTGTTAGATGTGTCAATTAATGTTAATTGAAACTGTTTTGGAAGGCCTTAATGATGAAAAATACTTGGTTATATAGTATTTCAAGGCTATACACGAATTTGAAATTCTTTTCTTTTTCGCGAGAACGAATAGGTACAACCTGAGATAAATGGTTTTCAGAATATGGAGTGACACTCAAGACTGTTCTAACGTACTGGGTAAGTTGTCTAATCATAAGGGTATTCGAGCTCTGTAAATGAAATTTTAAGAAATTTTCAAAAAACACAGATTGTATTCGTTATCGAAAAAACAGAAAATTTAAATTCGTTTATAGCCTTAAAACAGAGTAAATAATCCAAAGGCCGTCACAGTAATATGTAAAAGATTGAGAGAGGAGTTAGTTGAACAACATTATGCCTACTACTCAAGGGTAAATAATCCTAAAATCGACAATTTTTAATCTTGATATCTAAGATGCAGCAATAAACATAATTTATCTTATATAATCGGATGCAAACACTCGAATTTTTCTCATTATTTTTTCAGCAAGTAAACTTGAAAACTTTTCAATATAACCTAACAGACTCAATTATACCTGTAATCTGTGGCGTAGTGTCCGTTGACGAACATCGAAAATACAAATGTCTCCTTTTTTACCTGAAGATATTAGGATTTGATGTTGAGGAGCATATATTAAGCTAGATGATCCTTGTTCATGGCATGAAAAAGCTGAAATAAATAAGTAATATTAAAAAAAGAAAGAAAAGGAGTTATTACACTTACAGGAAACCATTGACTTTTTTTGGGGTAGTAGAGTATCCCATATGCATACATTTTTATTTTCCGAGCTATGTCCGGCTAAAAGACGAAAAATATTTTTTGAGACTCTTATACACGATAAATACAAGTTAATTCGGGTTAAAATAACAACAAGTACTTTACAACCTTAAGAATGGAAAGTGTTACATACAAATTTGGAAATTTAAAGTGATAATATTAAGTGGGTATGTTTAAGACTAGAACTCCTTATTAAACGATTAATCATCGAAACTTTTTAACGATTTTTTAGAAAATGTGGTTCGAAAACGTATTCTTACAAAATGTATAAACGGGTTTTCTTACAAAAAGGCACTTACTTAAACAATGGAATTCCTCTTACTGCAAATACTATAATCTTATGGTAGCTAGACTTGGAAGTGAGAGGTGGTAGTGGATGTAAAGTCCCATTTATCAGCCGTAGCTGACAGCTCACTCCGTGGTAGCTTAAAGCATGGCGGCACGCTAGTCCGCCTCAGCTAAAGCTGGAGAGTATGGGCTGGGTCGAAGAAATCTTACCATAACAATGTACAAAAAAATTCGTGCCTGTTTGCAGATCTTGCTGATTCCCACTGCGCCATGCCCGGACCCCCTTCGGTGGTGGCTTGGAGAGATATCCCTACCGAACCAGTTAGCCTGTTGCATTGTGGATATGCCTTTATTATAATCTTTAAAAAGTCCGTATGCAAAATGTCAGCACTATAAGTAAACGCGTTCTCGAGTTATCGTTGGACGGACAGACATACAGACAGACGGACATGCCAACTTAAAACAGCTTTTAATATTATGTGTGGATGTCCAATTCATCTTGTTCTACCATAATTATTTCCATGCATTACAAACGGAATGATAAACTTACTATACCCTATGATTTCAAAATCTAGGGTCTAATAATAGACAAATATGTGTATTGGGACGATGTCCTCAGAAGTTGCCCACTTCGATGCCAATCAATATGCCTACAAATCCGGAAAATCCAGAGATTGTTCCCAACAGTGTAGTAAACACGATCAAGAAAGCCTCAGCTGACATGGAAGTCCTGCAATGCTCCTTCATAGATATACAAGGCGCCTTTCACAACATTCTATTTGACGCGATCAAGAGGGTATTCAAAAATAAAGGCATCGAAACCTGTATTGTCAAATGGATTGGCAATATGCTGGAAAATAACAACTACGTTAGACGGCGAATCCACAATAATTAGAGCAAATAGAGGCTGCCCACAAGGCGGAGTTTCATCATTATTACTATGACTCTTAGTTGTAGATGAGCTATTAAACCTATTCCAAGAGGCGGCTTTAGGGTCCAGGAATACGCTGATAACATTACAATTTGTGTAAGGGAAATTTGAATCAAGTCCACCCGGGCGTATGCAAACTGCTTTTACTAATATTAATAAACCCAGGTAAGATGGTCTTAGTCTCTTTCACCAGGAAAAGGAGGCTCCAGGTCTCAGCTTCTAGGTTAAATGGACTTACACTAGAATACTCCAAAGAAGCAAAATTATTAATAGTAATCCTGGAAGCAAGCTTATCTGGAATTCCCACCTTAAAATGATAACCAACACAGCTATGCTGGCATTCGGTATTCTTACGGACCAAACATCTAATAGCCTAAAATGATGAGACAGCCATCAATAGAACCATGGATAATGTGCAAAGGATGGTTTGTATAGGCGCCACTGGCGCCTTCACATCATGCCCTCAACGAGCACTGGTAGGAATTCTAGGCCTACAGGCACTCGATGTCTTTATCCAGAGGGAAGCAGCGACTAGCATGCTTTGAAATAAAAAATGAAATGATCACATTCCCGGTGTGGGACACCTTAACATCCTCGAGCAGGCCAACGTTAAAGGGCTAGAAGCTGCTATGATTGTTATAGCCAAAAGATCTTGCTTCGAGAGGTTATCAGGTAACAGGTAACGACAGAAACCAGATATTAGACAGATGACTCCAGTTCTCGCAAAGGGCCCATATATAGCATACTGACGGATCTAGGAAGGGTGACAAAACAGGCAGGGGCGTCCGGTTGAGAAGTGAAACTGTGGCTGTATTTACCGAGAACTACAAGCACCAACCTTCGGTTAGAAATCACAACGAAACATTCGTAAGGTTACAGATGTGAACAAATGCGGATTTGGAAACGGTTGTAAATAAGTAGGCCTTGATTCTATTTGTAAATAAAGAAAAATAAATATTTTCAGTCGATTGTCAAGTATGAGCAGGCATTATGAGGAATTTGTAGTTTCTGTCCGCAAATAATACATATTAATATTTTTCTCATTTTACTAAAAAGTTTGCAAGTCCGTCCGAGTTTAGTCCGTAAGTTTTATTGTCCGTCCGTTCTATCCTAAATTCTTTTATACAGTTTGTCTGATATTCCGCCGTTTATCGAAACTTATTAAGTTGTATTGAGTAAGACTCCAAAGGAGCCACATTGTATTCGTTATTGTGATTAAATATGTATATGGAAAACAAACCACAGCAATTTGTGTTTATTTTAAACTATGTGCTCCGAATCAGAGAGTCCTAATAAATATATTCAACTCTCTTTGTAAATAATGACACACGTTGAAGATGCAATAGTTGCGATATATTGAGACGTCTCCTCACCTATTAATTGAGACTCCAATCGTCGCTAGGCTGATGCAACTGTAACTGTTTACTCGACCAAAGTGTGATTTATATCGTGGTGAATATATCGAGAATTCTCGTCATCTGATAAGTGAAACTCTGGCTTACATCTAGATTACTACAACAAATTGGGAACGGTTAGCTGACTCAAGTAACGTACGAAACACAGTTCATCCAAAACGTAATATCAAGACTACTGTAACAACTAGGGTGCTAATAGCGGCCTCAAATAGCCCTCAAGGCTAACATCAAGATTGTTTCAATAAATCGGTAAGTGCTTCAAGTACTATCCTAACCACCAAAGAACTCTGTATTCCGCTTGGTGCGGTGGTCTATGCTATAGAGGTTGGAGCTCAGGAAATCCCAAACAAAGGCTACATGAACTCCTACATCTACATTTGTTCAGACAGTCAAGCTGCACTTCTAGCTCGGTCCTCTAATGACCTTGAATCGAAACTAGTTTGGAGCTGCCATTCAAATCTCCAGCTGCTGTCTAGGGAGAGTGTTTGGCAAAAACCCGAACCGGCAGTCCATATACTGGTCCCTACTCAATATTTGATCTACCAAAAATTCACTTTAGGGGAACTGCAAAAATGGGAGAATAGGCAATAGGTATGAGGCGAAGAAATCTTCACCCCTTCTCACCAGACGAGCAAACCTAATTGATCCTAGCAGACAGTCGCTCAGCCTGTTAACTAATGCGGTCACTGGACACGGCTGCTTCCGTTATTTTTTTAAGAAGACAAGAAATCCGACAGCGAAGTGTATCGACTATGCGAAGAACAAGAAGAAACCTCGAATCATATGATAAGTGAGTATGCCGCGCTTGCAGCACTAAGGTTGCAAAGCAGTGGAGAAACACTTATCTCTCCAAATAAGGTTTGCAATCTAACCCCAAGGGCAATAATCGAGATGTAAAAAGGCTATATTTTGCCTAATCACTTTAGGGGAGGGTAAAATAGATCAACTTTGGTCGCAGTGTCCGCATGATCTTAGTACCCTAGTCGCCCCTACTCTTAAGCTTTGCCTTTGCCGATTGTTCATCCCATATCTCAAAGAGGACCTAGCACGAGTGCATTTGACGCTAATTTTTTAAGTCATATGCCGATCTCAAGGGAATGTAAATACAGGTGGGTGGTAATCAGAGGAACCACACCTATCTATCTATTTGTTAGCAGCTTTAACTTTATATATTTTAATTGGCTTGGTAGTTAATGATCATTAATTGAGGTGTATATAATTAATTTAAAAGAGTGTTTTTGTTCCATTACAGTCCAAGTCATTGTAACGGTACAAGCATCGTTTATACAACCAGAACTAAGTCTAGGGACAAGAAGCCTTGTCTGATTATTCATATGATAATGATATTCCCTCCATCGGTACTTCCTACCATATTGACTGGTCCCAGAATATGATCTCTACACAACCTGGGCAGAATCAGATCCGAGTATGTGAAAATTCCACTGGATTTTAAACCTCAATGAATAAATTCGCTTTTGAGTAATGCTCGAGGAATTAAGCCTGGACTACTTCCTAATGCTATTTTTGAGAACATCATCGATGTTGCAAAGCTGCAGGACTCAATCTATTAATATCTACGTAATGTTGTTGTTATGTTGGAAGAAGCTTTTATGTGCCTTAAGCCTTCACACACAACTTTTCATATACTGACATCGCAGTGTTTGTCGGTGTTAATGCGTAGGTCTGCGTACATGGAATGTTTTCTTCGGGGTGAATATGCACGTGATTAGGGAGATAACGAGTAGAGTAATCTTTCCAAATGGAAAGATTCAGATTATAAAGTGCGCGTCACGAAAACTGAGCTATCAAGGTGAGGGAAATTTCAGTTTGGGGTTGACACTTAACCAATTTAACCCAAGCAAAATTTTCTAATTTTTCCATTTAAATTAAATTATTTTATTGATTTTTTACAAGTTCAAATAAATTTCATCCTTGAAAATATATTTTATGTCGTTAGAGAGTTTATTTACAATTATTATTCTATTCTATTATTCTAATCAGTTATATGCCGATATTCTTACTGTACATCTGAAAATACGCTACAGGTATTCCTTGGTCTGGTCTTTGATTATAAAAAATCGCTAATTAAACTTTATCTTCTAATTTATGCCAAAACCTCTTGGGATTTTATTGATGAAGCTTATTGATTAAAAATTTGTTTTTGAGAAAATCATAAAGATTTCCCTTTAAATTTTTCTCTAGGTCTCTAAGAAACTGCACAAATAATAGAAGTAATTAATAAATGTAAATCTCTATAAATATTTTCATTTTTAAAATTAAAGCGAAAGTATTTAGTTTAGGCACAAGCCATTTACGATATTTGGACTGTCATTCATTACGCATGTTATTTGAAACACAAGCCAAAAACCATATTGAAGTTTTTCATGTTACCGCATCAAAATAATTTATATTCATTATTCATTCTGGTTGTAAATTAGAATTATAAATTACTTTTAGAAGTTGTGATGAAATTAATTTATAATAAATAATTTTTATGTAAGAATGAAAGAAGAAAATATATGAAGTTATAAATATTTATTAAAATTACAAGATATTTTCAAAAATATTTTAAAATTATCAAAATTTAATGTTTTTTAATGGCAATGCCCTCTGAAAGCTCTTTAACCATTGGAAATATACACAATGATACAAACTTATAAATTTCCCTCTGGTGGCCTTGATAGCTCAGTTTTCTCAAGCTACAGCAAATATAAAGGAATAAAACCAGTGAAAGCCCAACTAGTTGAAATCACTAAGGACAGTGTAATGCCACTCTCTTCTTGCCGCTGTGGGTAATAAAATTCGGAAATTCTTGCGATGCCACATTAGAGACAGCCTTGAAAAAGGATTATACTGCATGAAAACCCTAATCGCACTCGTATTCCATTAGGCTAGTAAGAAACTCTGTAGATATCCTTGTTTGCATGTCGGTAGAATGTGTTTATTGCACTGTGTAATTAATGAAGGTTAGGTAGATTTTCTTCTATATTATTGTCGGGATAAGAAGTTTTCCCTTTTCCTCGTTTCGTCGAATTGCTACCTGGTAATAAGGAAAAGTAATTAGTTTGGTTGTGGCAAGTTGAGATTAGTTTATCGTTGGGTACGGCGACGAGTTTATGCTAGCATCGTTAAGTATTAAAAAATATTCGACCCATATTTATTTTTGTTTAGGATGATTCAAATTTTAATGTTTGGACTGTGGACGTATTTTTTAATTTGCTGATACTTTTATACTATATTTAAAATGAATGGTATTAAAGAGGACTTTCAAAGAAATAAAAAAAAAATAAAAATTAAAAAAATATAAATAAAAGTAAAAAAGCTAGAATTGGTCTAAGACCAATTTTGATGATACCCTAGATGACGTAAGTCAGTTCGTATGGTCACTGATCTGTGCAAGTTTGATTTTTGAAGTGGTTTTTCGCATATATTTCTAGAACAGTTTGTTGGACAGAAAAAATGATTATAACCAATTTTAAAGGACTTCATATACAGTAAAACCGTATAGGACTTATCGTTATCACAGCATATGTAAAAATCCTAAATTTTTATATGGCAACACAAAGGAGTTGCCCGATTTAGTCCATTTTTGAAATACTATTTTTATGAAAACATTATGTAAAAAATTTCAGCTCTCGACGTTGACGCATTCTCAGGTAGTGTCCAAATATGTAGTGAAAAACGAAATTTTTGTAAGGCAACACTACGAAGGGATTACCCGATTTGTCCCATTTTTGATTTTAATTTTACTTTTTTTTTAATGCAAAGTTTGAGCCCTTTATGTACAAGCGCTCAAGTTATCGTGAGGACGGACGGACATGCAAAAATCAAAATAACTTAATTTTATGCGGGTGTCCAATCCATTTTACTCTACCATAAATATTTCTAGGTGTTACAAACGAAATGACAAACTTAGTATACCCTTTAAGAATTTAGATCATCTAGGGTTTAAAATTAAATCTTATTAATTTTGGTTTTTTGATCCCCTCCGGAATAGAAACACCCCTCTAAAAAATATTATTTTTGAAATGCTCTAACATATCACATCAAAAAATTTGCAAATTATTTAAAATTATTTATTTTAAATACAAATTACGCTAACTGAAAAAATTGAGACACAAAAGAAATTCAAATGTCTGAGTTGCTTAGTGGTTCCGTTAGCACTTTGTACCTCAAAATGGAACAGAGACAGGCGCAGAGGTTTTTTATTTCAGTGAACTAACTGAGAATATTTCACTTGTTTCACTGAGATAATCGAAATGCCCTGTTGTCTTATCAGGGAAGGAATTGACGTCAAGAATTAAGTAGTCAAGTTTTAATGTAGCAAAGCCGAGCAGAACCTTTCGTGCTACTAAGCAATTACACCACGAAAACCAAAATTATTAATTAAACGAATAATACTCTCGAATTTAAACCGAACCGAACGGTAACTTGACACGGCGATGACTGATAAATAAACGGGCACTCGCCAGACCAGTCATTGTTCTTTTATGCCTCCATATTCGGAAGTAAGCTTTGATCACAACGTGAATATGTAAACAGACGACACAACCTTATCGCTTGTTCTATCGGGTTACAGCACCTGAGTCGCTTATAGCCAGTTTCACAGTCTGAGTTTAAACCAAATATTTAGTTTAAACTCGACGAATGAGTTTCACTTAAACCCCGGCTTAAACTAGAGTTTAAACCGTGCCCTCTCTCGGTTTAAACTCAAGATAATTTTATTTTGACAGTAGCATTGCTTTTTTTGTATCAAGAAAATAATTTCATCATGGATTTAGATTTGGACATTTCTAGCGATGAAGAAAATTTTTTTGAGTTAAATTTACAACTCTGTCGACGATTGAGAGTAATTAGAAATCGCCCAAATCATTTTAATTGGTGGGACGACGTTGATTTTTATGCTAGGTTCCGTTTAAGTAAAGAACTTTGTAACTTTGTCTTCGAATCTATTCTTGTCTGTTTTCTTGCGCTCTATTATATATCTTTTTTTTATGCAATAGTGAAGGCAATAGCTCAACTTCACTTATGCTAAAATTTTCATCCTTTTTGAATGTTAGCATATTTAAAATTAGCATATTTTTTATTTCTGATGTTTACTTTTTCCGATTGACAGATTGATTGATAGCAAAATTGCTTCACAATGGTGGCGATAACTAATTTAGTTCACAATTTAATCAGTACTACCAACGTTACTAAAATAATGCACTGTGAAACCCGATTTGGTTTAAGCTACGTTTAAACTTGGAGGGCGGTTTAAACTAAACCTTGGTTTAAACTCGACTGTGAAACTGGCCATTAGTAGTAAACAATCGCTTAACATAACAATTACCATGCGAGGTTAATTATTATCGTAAACGTCGATTTCTCCACTAATCGCTAATCGCAGCCAGCTGCTGAGCTAATCAGCAAAATTCCCCACGGTTGCAGAACAATTCCATGCGAGTCAATTGTTTAGCAATCGCTGATTATTTTATTAGAATATGCCCTTGGCTGTTGCAAGAAACCTCCGCATATTTCGGCATAACAAACCGTTCGAATTCTTAATGTCAGTTTGAAATTTCTTTTTGAAAAGAATTTTAACACGTTAGACCGAGAAACCTATTTTTTGGTAATTTTGAAGATTTAGTGATGCTACTTAAGTAGTATGTATTATTAAATTATTGTTGGGATGAACTTGCATGCAGAGTACTTAATACTAAACCCCATCGTTAAATTTAACAAGCAAGAATAAATTAGGATTTGCTTTGCTTACAGTCATGTAAGAAAATTCTCATAATAGGTTTAAGATTGAACATAAGCAAGACGTCCTTACAACTGATATGCGTTAGCTTAAATATTGCTTTTGTATATTCCTTCTGGTAGCTCTTCGTCATCATATACTCTATATCTACTATTTAGCGCAGGAAAAAGATTAGTTATTAATGCTATCTACTTCTACTAAAAATCGGATGAGGATTATATACAAAGCAGGTAATACATACATATACATACATATTAACAATCTAAATATTTACTTACCTGTAGCGACTAAACTGCTTGATCCCAAATAAACAAAGTCTGCAGTACTTTTATTATGGCACTGGTATGTCTAAATATAACAAATTTATTAAATTTCAAAATATTTATATTTTTTGAAACGTACGAAAAATGGTCTATTGTTTTGGGATGCCAAACTTGCTTGCCACAAGCTTAAATTACCATCTCCATCAGTAATGCCAAATTTATTTCCATGCTGAGAAAATCGGCACCGTGTTACTTTTGCAAATGTACCTGGAGGACGTGTAGTGCACACCACTTGCTGATGTCCCCATTCCCATAATTGTACCGATCCATCTTGACCTCCAGTTAAATAAAGAGGCATTAGGGGATGAGCACACATTCTTTTAATATTGTCAACTTTGTGCTTCAACACCTAAAATAATAATCATTATTACTATAAAGGAAGTAGATAAGATGTATTATTTATTTTATGTAAATCTCAAGTACACGAACAAAATTTATTTAAGATATTAAATTCATGGTACGTACATAAATAAAAGGAAAGAAAATTGACACAACTTAAAAACAAAAAATCAATAGTTACATAAGAAAATCATATAATATATGTAATTATATAACGAGTGGCAACTAAAACTGCAGGAAAATAGATTCCCTGAGTAAATATGCATCTACCTATGCGATTCCTGGATCCTCATAGTTATACATGCTATAGTTATATTCTTACTACATCATCCAAAATTAGCGTAAAACAGGAATGTTTATTTTCACACACAGGCAATGAATGTGTTTAACGAATGTCGCAAAAAATTTATTTACCGTTCGCCACGTGAGTATTCTTATCATTTGGGTGGCGTTTTATATTCATCTTAATAGTAGTTTATGGAATTCTCGGAAGAAAGGGTTAACTTTCATTATATTAATTTTACTCTTTGAATGTTTGTTCTAGCAATTTTTTGTTAATCAGTTTTACTTTGTTGCCTTGTATATGTGAATATTATTATTTTTAGTTACCTTATTAATATTTTACATATGTAGGTATTTTCTTTATTTAATAATTTATGTTTATACAGGGTGTCCGGTCTTGGGTGTTAAACCCAGAGGCTATAAATAGCTTATGTGTAGACAAGCAAAAAGTGTTATGGGTGGGGGAGGGTAATTCTAATGGTTTCTGAAATAACGGGACATAAAGATATTTGGACATATTTTTATAGACCACCTTATAACTTCTGAACGTTAGTTACACTGTATGATGATGATTTAAAATTTGTTGTTTTCCAATAATTTATAAATCTTTCCATTCATCCTCTCCGATTTGAAGTTAAAATTTAGGAATGTTAACCTATTTTCAATATCAAAAGCTGTGTCATCAACACAAATTGTTCATACTGGGTTTAAGAAGCCAAAGGTTCGCTTTAAAAGGACTCGTAACAAACTTGTTCCAAAGTGTCACCCTTTCTGCGTTTTTACACTTTATTAAGAACATATCATTGAAAATAGCTGACAAATCTCATTCCCAAAAGATAGTCGCCTACTTTCTGGCATTTATTGAATCATCATAGCATGTAACGTTCAGAAGTTACAGGTGATATATAAAAGCATACTTAAATATCCTCAAGTACCGTTATCACAGAAACCGTTAGGATTCCCCACCCCCACCCATTCAGTTTTCTGCTTTTCTAAGCATCACCAATCCATGGCCTGCGGATGTAACACTCACGACCGGACACCTTATGTACACATAAATAATTAAAATAAAGAAAATATCTACATATGTATAATAATAATAATAATAAACAAATTAAAATAGTGTAGCGTAAAAAAGAAAATCAATTAAATCAGATATACAATGCAACATTACATACTGGTGTATACATATGTATATACTTTGCTTCAAATTTATTCTTTCAAAGTTAATAGAAAGAAGTAATATTTATTGTGGACTACAAAGAACCAATGGCAATATAATTTATGGATACACATATACTTAGATTATTACGAAAAAAATTGGACCGAATGTGCTTAGATTTTGAATATAGCAGTTTCAACAGAAGTATAGTCAGGCCGTGTCGTCAATGAATATTACCCTGTTAAGGATACATATATTTGCTGAGTTCGCTGGTCGAATGCATAGAATATATAATGTACAATTAAAAAAAAACGAAAGAACAGTAAATTTAGGATATGTAAAAAAAAAATGTCGGAACGGATGAACAAATAGTTTGCGAGACGACATATTTTATGAACATTATAAACAATTCTCCCTTTCGTTGAATTTAAATTTTTATTTTTGTATCAACGAATAGCTTCTAACATAATTACGAGCATCTCCAAATCTAAAATCATTTCTTATTCTCAAATTTTAATTGCCACCCATTACATAAATATCATAAATATGAATATATTAACTTGTACATAATAACTATACCGGTTTAAGCAAGTGTTTAGAGCGATTTATAACCAGTTTACAAAACCGTGGATCTTGACATCCGGGAAAATTTGCCCCTTTTATCTGCAGCGTTAATAAGATATAGAAATATATATTTGTATATACTTAAACGGACATCAAGCTATTCATTATTAGTGTTTTGTAATTATTTAAAAAAATTCTTATATTTTAATTTAAAATATTAAAATAAACAATTCAAATAATCGTAAAGATACATATACATAACTGTTCAAATTTATTAGATTTGTCGCAAAATCTGAAGGCCCCACTTTAGGACATCGAAAAACGAAAACACTAACTGAAAAATACAAATTTTGTCCCAAACTAACAGAAATTTGCCAAAATATTCGATATTTATTCCTGTTACAGTTTCAATCAAAAAATTTCCATATTTAAAGCTTTATTTTAATTAAAATACATTCTTATGTTTATTCGTACGAGAAAGAAATTTTTGTTCCAAACTTTCGAAGTATATTTTCGTTCCATACTATGTTCCACACACGGACGAATATTCTTTTCGGTCTTACATAACCTCATTTCCGTTTATTTACATTTGATACAAACCCAACCCAACTTTTATTCGTTCGTTTTTGATATGCATAGACGCATAGACGAATTTTCGGTGTAGAACTGTTTATTCGTTCGTTTTCGATGTGTAAGCGGCCTTACATATAATAGCAAGCAAATGAAAGGCCTTTGCTGTCATCCAAAATGAGCTGTTTTTAAAACTACGTGAGATTTGAATATTTGAACATTAGGTCTGTTCGATGAAAACCCCGAGTAAAGCTAGAGCTACACCATCTTGTTTATTGAAAAACCTACTTACACTGGAAATTTCTTGGGGTAATGGTTTGACAATTGTCACTTGCAATTTGTTGCTGATTGGGACGTATAAATTACTTTTTGAGCAAAAATAAGCAAAAATTAGAAGGAAAGAAATAGAAAAATAGCTAGAGCACATTTTATCTGTGTTCATCCACTTTATAAATAACTTTTTGCAATGAATTATACTCAGAAGAACTGTCAGAGAAATGTCTTTACACTAGGTTTACTCGGTGTTTTAAAAACTTGTTTGATGAACGCACAAGCTCTGGGTAAATATTGGAGGGAAATTTTCACGGTGTTTTCATCGAACAAACCTATTATTAAGCACCATAGGGAAATTGTGCGAGAAGTAAGTGACATCATTTTTAAACTGGACCATTCCGCTATTATTATTGCAAAACTAAAATGCATAGTACAGCGATGTAAAATTGTTTAATATTTCCACCGTATTGCCTTAAAATGTTCATGCCCAATGTGCCAAATTGGGAACTTCGGAATCGTAAGAACAAAATCGGAAAGTGTGCGAGTCTTCAAAGAAGTGTGAATTCGGATTTTTCACTGATTTCTTTCTAAATTTTGAAGGGATTTCCGAAACATTTTTTAAGCTTGAGATGCACTGTTATTTTATATTCAGAGTTAGTTCAAAGTGGATGACGATTTTCTGAAGAGTTGGGAAAGGTGAGTAATGTATACTTGAATTATTATTAGTAAATATGTCAGTGCTTTTGTTAATTGCGTAAATAAATTATGGTACAGAACATGTCAAGACAGCTGAAATATGGGCGCGTGAAACAAGCTGTTCAAGATTCATATAAACTTCCGGATAAACGCTGTCGTAATTCACCATTCCCAAATGAACTCAGTGCTTCGAGCCCAATATCTTTCTATTCTGTTCGCTATTCGAAAGTTAGGGTGAGAAGTCTTCTATTTGAAAGAGACAATGAAGGCTTTGAACAAAGCGCAAAAGGCGACCTTCAATTTAAGTGATATGCTTACTTCGTTGCCTACAATTTTAAAAGAAGACTTTGTAAGTCTCGATAATAATTGGATTAGAAGTAGAATCTGTCGAAGCTTTGGTACGTATCGAATTTTTCTTAACAATAAAAAATATTTTATTATTATGATTTTGCAGAAAGCAGGGTCGGCTCTGACAACTTTTACCAAGAGAT